>CAXAMN010027417.1:181445-200644 GCA_963970005.1 Durusdinium trenchii | reverse complement strand
ACTACTACTACTACTACTACTACTACTACTACTACTACTACTACTACCTACATGTTGTGTGCAGTTTGGCCACATGTTCAAGTCAATCGGGGCGACACTACGCACATCTCAACGCTCCCAGGTGCAGTTGCACGAGGTCGCTCACACCACGCAGGGAGATCCCTTGCTGGTCATGGAGTTCTGCTGCTTGTCGCAGATAGACCCCAATAGATCCAGAAGTGAACCTTCCTTCAGGTGGAGCGATTCATTAGCAAACTCACTTCCACCATGACATGCTCAGGTCAAGCATCCCTACTGGAGCTCATTCACTCTCCAAAGCATGACTTATCCTTCAGCGAGATCAAATATATCATCCGCCAGGTGCAAAACGGCGTCCTTGTTACCCAGCCCAACCAACATTTGATAGCATTTGCTGTGATTCTTGCATGCTTCCTCTGGGTGCTCTAGGTGAGCTTCTTTAGATATCCAAACAAGGTTGAGCAATGACAGTCCAATCACACATGATGTGGATCTGAATGCTGTAGGTTGGTACCCTACAGCCCACTTTTATGCAGATGACGCAAATCTAGGATTTGAATGGATTTGAGAGTATCCCAAACCCACTCATCACAGAAAACTTAATTCTTCATAGACCAGTTCCAACCATGGAAGCAACATTTTCAAAATCTTGACACCATTGTCCGAGTTTACATCTAAGATGCCTTGCTTGTGACGAGGTGCTGGATGCCACAGGCTGCTTGCATCGACGAGGTACTGAAGCCAGCAAACCTCACTAGATTGACCCGTTTAAACGTTTCTGTCGTGTTTCAAGCGTCTTACGCTTTCTCAAGATTTATCACTCTTTCAATACCTTTGATGTGCTTTGAAGGGCTTCGTGTTGGCATCAAGCCAGGTTGAGAATGCATGGGTGTTCACAATTTCTCATTGCAACAGAGCTTATGACAGCATCATATCAATGCAACCTTTGGAGCAGTCCGCGAAGAGTGACAATTTCTTCTCGAAGATTTGGCACAATTTCTCTTTCTTCGATGTAGGACTAGTCGATAACAATGAAGAATTGAAATGAACAATTGGATTGCACATTAGGGCATGCTCATGAGGCATTTTGCATCGGGATTTAGCCACGAAGAATGTCCTGCCTGGAGCTAGAGCTGCTTGAGAAATTGACATTGTTTGATTGAGCGCAGTACTCCATCGATTACAGATGCGTTTGTGCATGGAGGGAAGAGCTTCGATGGATTGCCTTGGTGATTTTGAGGAGTCCGCGCGCTTCTCCTTTCACCCCCTAAACATCTAGGAACCACATGCATAGTGTGAGCACTTCTTCAAGGAAGCCCCCCACCCTCAGGCAAGGGAGCTTCCTTGAAAAAATGAGCTATCCTGCGTCCTACCTAGCAGCGTGTTTACCTACTCCTTACGAAATTGAGTAGGCCTACCGATAAAGCAAGGAGGCAGGGCACCTCGGGCTCAAAAAACAATGTTTCAAGAGGTGTTTGATGAGATCGCCTCAGGTTCAACCTTAGTGGTGAGATCAAAGTCTGTGACTTTGGTATCTCTCGCGTGGGATTTGGTGAGGAGAGCGTGGGGCGCAGCATGGCTCTTGGAGAGATGCCAAATCCTACGTTGGGATGCAAGCAAGGTGGACAAACAAATTCGATGGATCCTACATGGTATGGTTAGAATGCCCAGAATCGAGGTATCATTTTCTTTGCAATAACAAGGGCACTACGACTAGTAGCTAGAAGCTATACTAGTAACAAGTGCATCGCTACTAGGAACAAGGGCATCATATTTCGGCTCCACAGAAAACGTCATAGTAGGAGCAAGGACACTACTAGGGGCTCCTGACATCGCTACTAGGAGCATTCTTTCCACACCTCACCTCGCCTCCAGGACGATGATCTGGGCTTCATCTCCGCAAAGGTGATTTGTGCAGGGTTGGGAAACGGGGTTAAAAGGAAGCACCCAACACACATGGTGGGAGACAGTTGGAAGGCACGCAGATACCACCATCCATTTGAGCTGAAACTTGTTCTTGGTGATGTGAGAGCTTGATCCGCCCGTAATTTGCGTTTTGCAGAGCTGAGCTATTTCAATTATTGTTTCTACTAGCTTCTTGTTACTACTAGTAAGGCACTTGTTACTAGAAGCGATGCACTTGTTACTAGTAGCTTATTAAGCTATTTCAATCTTAGTTCGCTTTGATAGGGAAAAACACCTGCACTCAGCGGGAAGTTGGATGTGATTCATGTCATTGCTTCCTTGCGGACATTCACGGACCCTTGTGGCCAGGGCCCTTGGAGTATACAACATTGAAGACCTCTCAAAGTCTCCTGGGCAAACTTCGGTTGTAGTTAGTTGGAAAAGAAGTGAAATCCGCTTTGCCAAGAGCTTGGAGGCCCTTGAGCCGCCCAACATGATTGTCTCTTTGCCCTACCGCCTGGTTGCCCAAGCAACTGGCGCAACTAGCAGACACATTGCAGAAAACAACCTGCATGGTTGTATTTTTTTCACAGTTGTCAAGGGAAAGGGAACGGGAGAGGGGACAAGGGAAAGGAGGCTGATCTGTACTCGGCTCTTTTCTTTTGGACACATATTTCTGTTGTTCTTGTGTTCTTGGGAACGGACCTGATCCACCTGGATCCTTAGTGATCCAGTCTTGTAGTGCTTTGTTGAAGCATGACACTTGTGTCGTATACACTCGTAAAGGCTTATCACGAAAGCTAGCACCAGCTAGCTGGAGTTGTCCTTGCTTTAGCAAGTGAGGGGCTGGAATCCTCGGGATCGCCGCATCACGTGAAAACTTCATATGTAGGGGGGGGCCCCCCCCCCCCGTGGGTTCAACTCCCCCCTCGGACGCCTCTGGGACACCTCTCGGGCATCTCTTATGGCATCCACTTTGGCTTAACTCCTCCGGGATACGGTGCAACAGATTCAACAAGCTCACATGTTCATGACATCGACATCGATAGAAGAAACCAAACAAATCATGCAAGCAGCTTTGTTTTGTCTGGGACACCTCTTGGGCACCTCTTATGGCATCACTGGTTCAACTCCTCCGTGGAGGTTTTGGGATACGGTGCAACAGATTCAACAAGCTCACAGGTTCGTGAACACATCGGATGCATCGAACAGTGTGGCAAAGTCCAGCCACGCTTCCTTAATTGTCGGGGACTTCAATTCGGTTGGCTGTGTCATTGCTGTTTGTGTGTCTTACATGTTCACAACGTTTTACCTCATGAGCATTTGCCTCACTCCGCTTGATGTCCCACCAGTCCGGATGCACCCCTGCTAGCTTTCGTCACCTACCCTCGGCCTCAAGTCACAGTGAGTTTTTGCTGGGCCGCGAACATTGTTACTACTAGTAAGGCACTTGTTACTAGAAGCGATGCACTTGTTACTAATAGCTTATTGAGTAGGCCGGTGAGGAGGCGAACAAGTAGCTGAGTAAGCCTGAGTAAGCAGCCAAAGCTAGTAGCTAAACTTCCCCCCGAGAAGCCGCTCACCCCTTCTCCCGTGCAGTGCATGGAAACCCTGCAAGGCGGTGGTTCAACTAAAGCCTCTCAAGAGCAGATGTTCCCCCTATCATTCTCTCTCTTTGAGGCCATTGCTAGTAGGTTGGAGGCCATCGCTCCCTCTTTCATTCTAGCTTTCTCTCCCTTCTGTCTCCCTTCTCCGTCTCTCCCTATCTCTTGGAATGACCCTCTCTCTCCCTCTCTGCTTTCTGCGGTTCCTCTTCTTCTAGTTCTTTGCCGCTTTTGGCCCTTTAACTTTTTTGCCTTCTCCACCCTCTTCCCTTCGCGGTGTTCTCCTATAGATACCCACTTGGCATGTTGTCACCACAGATATATGCAAATACCATCCTCAGGTGCTATTGAGCTGCTTCTTGGGGTGACCTGGCAAGACGTATGAACTGATAGGTTTGGTGTTCTATTCTTTTTTTGGCTGGGTGTGCCATCTCAATTCGGAGATCTTTGACGCGAATTCACAAGTCCAACCTTGGGGCTCTTTGCTCCTGGTGGCTTCTTGCTCCTAGTAGTAAGGCCAGGAGCCCCTGCCCTAGTAGGGTCCTTGCTCCTAGTAGCGATGCCCTTTGCTCCTAGTAGCTTCTCTCTTTAAATCTAAAGCAGAAACCGAAATCCCTATTCTCCTTCATTGGGTCTTTGGCATAATCGGATGCACATTTTTGTGAAGGTGATCCCAGCACTGTTCCAGTCACCACACCATGAAAACCCAAGCTTACATGGTCATCTTTTGTTTTCCGTTCCTCATGTTGGTTTGATACCTTGAGATGGCTGTTGAGCACCTCTTCAGTGAAGTTGCTGCAAGAAGGCATGTGGCCCAATGTGCCGAAAGTGAAACTCCCGCATGCGAGTCTAGCAAGATGTTTGGCAGACAGGGATCACTGATCACAAATGCTCAAAAGAAGATTTGGAACGGGGCATGATGAGGGAGGAGCGGACAGTTCCCAGAAATCTACTGTAAGCGCTTTGTTTGGAGACACTGAGGAGACCAAGTATGGTCCCAAGCTTGATATTTGGTCAGTGGGCTGCATCCTCGCAGAGCAGGGGAGCCCGGTCAAGTTCCCTTCCGTGCACCAAGTCTGTGCCAGCATTGATCAGATGCAACTGCCTTTGAGTTTGATGCGCTCCTTCGTGGGATCGACAGATTTACTGACACTTGAACATTGTCATTGTGCCAGAGGTCCAACGCTGTTTGGGTAGGCAGTTGAGTTACTCCGGGGAAGACGGAGTCAGGAAACCTACGACAGAGTCAGCCTGAATGACAGAGTCAGGAAACCTCAAGGACAGAGTCAGGAAAATAACAATAACAAGAATAAAGCGTAAAGACAGACCAGATGAGGAAAGCACATCTCCGGACTTTGTGATGAGAAAAGCTGCGTGGTGTGGCGCGCTGCCAATGCGATACGTTCGTTGGAATGGCTGCGGCTCCAAGGATCCTCCTGTGTCAGACGGGGCGCCGGCAGCCCTTCTTTGGAGGGAGCCTGGAGAATCCGAACAAGCGTGGGTGCCTGGCGTTGCGCATCGTTGCGCATTGGAAGATTGGACACAACTTTTGTGTTCTTTAGCCTTTTGCAGCACCATTGTTAACATTGTTGGTAGCTTCCTTGTGGTTGTTCAATGTAAGGCGAATGAGCCTGAAATGCTAGGAGAAATCGTCGAAATAGTATGAGATTCCGTTCGACATGGTGTGCCCGGTCGATGCAGACGGCAAGCGTCGAGTTTCCAAGGAATCCAACCATGTATGTGGAAGAGATCTTCCAGATCATGGGCAAACCCACGGATGAGTCAAGCTCCTAGTGACCTACTGATTTGTGAGACAGCGGAATCTTCAGGACGAAGCCCGCTTCAGATAAGAGCCTAAGTGAGGTGCGACAGTGAGATGAGCATAGCGTTGCAAATGATATTCTATTGCATATGTTAAGAGACTCTCTCTCAAGCAGGGAACTCTCGGCAAGAACAACCTGCTATGCCACAGCAATAGTAGATTCTTGACACCTTGCTCTTGCAAGTGCAAGTTTTATGTTGTTGAGGGATGTTGAGGGTACTTGCGGCTTGCAAAGCTTGTCTCTGCCGTGCAGAATTAGGTGTCTGGAGGAGTACCAACATGTGGAGTCTGTGAAGTGCTTGCCCTCAGGACGTGGCCTGGACTTCACAAGCTTCCCCTCCTCAAAAGCTACAATACAGGGAAGGCCAGCAGGGAAGGTGATGCGATTATATAACTCTCTTTACAAGTCTGAGAAGTAACGACGTATGCTTTCGAACCCAAACATGTGAGCCAATTGCGGGAGGTGATGCAGGGCACCATTCTGGTTGAGCGGAATGCAGAGTTGTTGTAGCTACCTCTTCCTCTATCCGCGGCCTACCCCGGGCTTAAGATTCCCTAGAATTCTAGGAGCCAAATGGAACCAAATGAATAGTGCGTGAACTATCCTGCGTCCAGTTCCTAGTAGCTCAAGTAAAGTACTAGCTACCTAGCTACTACTAGCATCTACTAGCTACCTCTAGCTACTACCTCTAGCGGCCTATCCTTTTCCGGGGCTTGAACAAACAAGAGCTTGATATGGGAGCCTTGGGACGGTGTCGTTTGGAGTGTCGTTGGGCTTCCCGTGGGTTTTCTGACTTCGATGTCCCAAAGCGAGAGACACGAGAGACACGATACACTCCAAGAGTTGGTTGTTTTGGATTTTTTTTGACCTTGAAGTCTTAGATGTTCATAGGACATTTCCTTGAGCCACTGGCCACTCCACACAACTTCACACCACTCCACACTCTCACTGCGCAGATCAGCAGCGCCAAGTCGCACAAAGAACAGGGCGACGAGCCAAGGGCCCAAGCTCACATGCTTTAGCTGTACGCTGCACATCGCTGTACGCATTCATTTTTACAGTGAGATGCTAGGTTCAAATCACCTCAACGGATGTACGCTAAGCCATGCTGAACAACGCAGTTGCTTTGCCCAAAGCCAAATCCAGCTGACTATTGCACCTCATCAGATGTGCAACTTGTTGATGGCAATTTTTTGCTTTCCTTGTACAGGGTGTCACGGTCTTCCTGCCAAATGCCGCCGAGGCGCGTTTTCCTGCGGCGCTTCTTTCGCTCTCAGGATGGAAAGCCGGCAGACACCAAGTGCCCTGACAAACGCGTGCTTTTGCGGTCACGCGACACGAGTAGGCACGAGGAGTGCCACTTGCCCGATAGTTGTCATTCGCAGCCTGTGAGGTATTGCCTCACTGAAAGCTTCTTTGAGCTCTTGGCCGGGCTTTTATCGTCGGGCGGCCCGGCTCATGTGACGGTGTCCGCGGAACACTTGGATGACGCTCCCAAGGCTTTGCCCTGCCCATCGGATGACTGCCGCAAGAAGCCAAGTGGCAGAATTGGATGGTGAACTTCTTGAAATGGAAACAATACGAAGGCGGAGAAGACATGGTATTGAAGTAATCATTATATATGTTTCTCTGGCGTGTTTATGCATCTGACTTCTGACCAAGACTTTGGATTTCAGTCGAAAGCTAACACTACAAACAGATGAGACAGCTTTTCATGGGAGATGCAAGGGCAAATTCTGCAAAACTGTGCCCACCAAGCTTGCTCTTCTCAGCTGCGCTCCTAGGCCGAGGCTTTGCAACATCCCTTTTTCACCAAGGCCAACTTTAGGGCTTTAGGGTTAATGTGGCATTCATGAAAAAGAATGAAACATAACAACTGAAAAAATAAACAAAATACACATACATATCATATCTACTTGTTTCTGGGTGGTTATCGGTTTTTCTTTGGGTCTAAGAACACATCATCTCTGACGCTAGGAGAAACCAGTGCCAGAATGGCACGCCTGGCATTGGGCCTTGGCCTCCGCCGAAATTCCTCGTGGAGCCTGGAGCCCGAGAAGCGCCACAGACCTCGTTGAACGCTCAAAGAGAAACACAACACTTTCTTGCAAAGCATTCTTTGGCAGTAAGTTTAGTTCCTTTAGTCTACGATCTGAAGCCTTTCCGGGATCCAAGGCCCCTTAGTCTAAGGCCTTTCAGCAGAGTTCTTGCCGGACTTTCCAGAGCTGAGAAGTTGAACACGCACTTTGCTGTGAAGGGTCTGTGGTAGGATATCGCACAGCCAAGGTCTTCAGGATCCCCCCACAAAACCTTCCGCTTTCCAGCAGATATACACCAGTCATTTGCCGACTTCCTGGCCAACCTTCGTCCAGGACAAAAAGGCCAAGGCGGAGGAGGATGAGGCCGGACGAAATCGTAGGTTTGACAGTGCATCAAAATCCACCAAAGAGAACTTGTTGACCTTGGGACCTTAGGGGACCTTAGGACCTTGGTTCTGAGTGGGTGGTTGATGGACATACCAAACATTGACAGACCGAGGGGTCCTGATTCTGCTCAGACGAAGAAGCTGCTGAAGCAACTCTCGCGTGAGGAAATGGGCGCTGGAGGTGAGTTCATGGCAGCAGTCTGGAAGTTCGTCTCCATTTTTCCAGAAAAGGCACTCATGAAATGTCATGAAATATCATTGATCCTCATGAACCTTCATCGTCAATAGGATCTACAGTTGCTAAGTGCGTGACCATCCCATGAAAACAAAACAGCGATGAGATTGCTCTTGAGCTGAAGTGGCGGTGGGAGCAGTGAAAGGTGGATGTACACTGTATACCGCACCAGTACTTCTTGAAGCACATCGCGCACTTTGTTGTTTTTGTGAAGACAATGGCAAGTGCAATACGATGACATTTTTTACAACTCATTCTTTGAACTCAAGTGTTTGGCCACTTGTTTGGTGCCAGCACTTGTACCCGTGTCAAAATTAGCACACCTTTTGCAATTGGGATCGGGGAGAATCAGATTTTTACTTTCTTTTTTTTCCAAAAACCAATGAACCAATGAATAGTGTCGGCATGAGCTATCCTGCGTGCAGTAGCTGGTAGTTTGTTTTGCCCTTACTTAATTATGTAGGCGCCTACTTAATCAAGCAAGCAAGGGCGGGCTTTAAAAGAGGTTGAACTTTTTTGACCAGGTGAGGAAGACAAGGGCCACAGCAAGGCTCGACTGGGGAAGTGGACGGCCAGACCAGGGGCAATCAGATTTGCAATCTATCGCCAATGAGGCGCAAAAGGTATTAGGTTGGAGACCATCGCTATTAGGGTGGAGGCCATTCTAAATCAGATTCGCCAGGGAGGTGCAAAAGCTGTCTTGGAGAAATGGAAGGAGCAGGCTGAGAAGCGGCAGCAGGAGGCCATAAGAGCCAGTCGCACCCATGTTTGTTGCTGTTCTTTTCTTGCTTCTTTAGACCCGTTGACGTCTTATTCAATTCTTTGGACCTTTAGGCCTGTTATTTTCTTAAAATCACAGCGCACCCGGTGTCGCAGTTTTAAGCAGTTTTGTGGAAGAATTTCGCAGCTCGTAGACCGATACATCCAGAAAGATTTGGTGTCGCTGGTGACAAGGAGCTGAAACGAAGCTCCTCGACAAAGTCTTTGAAGGCCCCGATGGCTTGGATATCATGGGTGTGAAGGAGATAGCAACCAAGGCCTGAAGGGGTCCTTGATATTGCCCAATTTCTACATGCCTCAGCAACTCTTAAGGACGCTAGGAACAAAGGGCATCGCTACTAGGAGAAAGGACGCTACTAGGGGCTCCTGGCCTTACTACTAGGAGCAAGAAGCTACTAGGAACAAAGGGCATTGGTACTAGGAGCTATGAAGAGTTTTCTAGGTTGACGGTACTGTCGCAATTCTTGTGTTCCCCGCAGTATTGCCAGCCCCGCTACTAGCTCTACCGCCTTCCACCAGCCATGACTCAGCCATGCGACTACGACCGAGAAGATGTGTGCTGACTATTAGTTATAGCGAGGTGTTTCGTTTTCTTCTATAAGACGTGACTAGTTTAACAATGAAGGCATTAAGGATCATCTTGACAATGCTCTGTTTCTTGAATCATTCAACATATTTCCTATCAGCATAGAACACAGATACTGAAACACATTTATGGTCTGTTCGCGTACATTTCGATGCTTGGTGCGTCAGACTCGTGTCCAACTGAACTCAATTAGAATTGCCTGAAGAGGGTCTTTACAGGAGCTTATGTAAGATGTAAGATATAGGTCATTGCTATTAGGTTAGAGTCGGCAGGTTGTAATCTTCCGTCCAAATGTCCTGCTTGTGCGATTGCTTCTGTGGCTAGGCAGTTGAGGTGGAGGTTCCTGGATGGACAAAGCACTGGTCCAGCTCAAAGCAGCTTGGAATGCAGTTTGCAATTTCGCACTTTGTTGTCATAGCTTCGATTCACTTCACATGCGATGTATTTGCATCTTCTTTAATCACTACTTCACAATCTTGTAGTGTATTCACTTAGTGCACGGGCTTCCTCTAACGCTCAAAGGGGAATGGCTCTTGTTCAAGCACCGTCTCCAGGTTATGAGGTTTCAGGTTCCGATTTTTTTCAAATGAATTTGCAAATCCAACATTTGGTGCCATTGGAGGTGAATGTAGTGCACAGCCTCAATCATTTTTATGTTCGAGTTTGCAGAGAGACGCTGTTCTCGGCCAGCGGCTAGCTGAAGCGTCGATCAGTGCGAAAGGCAGCGGTACTATTTCCACAACAGCAAGACAGGTGCTCCGAACTGAGTTCTGCCTGAGGATTTTCTCTCATTTGGAGCAGTCGATGTACGCAGAAAGTTGTTCAGCCTTTCAGAAAGATAGGGGCCTCTTCATTGACGCATTTAAACACTTCCAGATTCAAGAGGAAATTCAATGGAGTTTTGTGGTGAACCTTTTGACTATGAAACAACTCCCTATGGGGATCTTGGGCGCGCCTATTGGGGTAGCTAGCTGGGCCCATGCATGTTATGACCCAGGCCGAGAATTCTATCGACATGCCGAGTCTGACATGTTCACCGTTTTGGACTGAGCGCATGGACCGAGCTCTTCACCTTGGGCGCTTTTTTTCAGGCTCATCAACTGCAGAGGAAACAAATACAAAATATGGCTCCACCCCATGGAAGGAAAAACACATTAAGGCTCAGATGAATCCATCGATGTCAACTTCCAATTTATCCAATTTTTGAAGGCCATGTGTTGAGGAATTCCTTTTTCCATCATTGAATGAAAGGCTAAGTAAGGCTAAGACGAGGCGTGGCCAGTTGAAAGTGAAAGCCAATGAAAGCAAAGGACTGCCATCCTTCAAGTCCATCGTTGGATTCAAGGCTTCTTTTTCCAAAGGGCACTTTGGTGACTTCGACTGCCTGTACGCGCTGCCATGAATGGCAAAGAGCGGTCGGCATGGTCTTCCAAGATGCCCAAGGCGTGGATAAACGAGGGAAAAGGAAGGTAAGGACACCTTACAAAAAACCCGGTGTAAATGTTTTTTGGTTCCTTTTTGGTTGTTGTATTTTCAATCTCAGACATCCAAATCTAGTGGAGATAGGGAAGGGCGTGGAATGTCTTGGAAGAGAATTGTTTACTACCGTTGCGACAGGTTACTACAAAGCATTAGGTCTGGGATGCCTTCATGGACCGCGAGTAATCAGAACTCTACTTTCATATTCCTGTATACACACGTATAGAGAGTCCGTATGATTGAGTTCCAACAAACCGCTTTCTTTCCAGCCCCTTGCTGTAACACGGCAGAGCCCTGGGGATGATGTCATGTCATGCATACATGGCAAAGATTTAGTTGACTGGTGAAGTTGGCCATTCCCATGAAGCCATTGAGCCATTCCCATGAAACTGATTCACACATGCCTCCAACCAATGGCCACAGCCTTGTTCATTTGCCGGATTCTGCAAGGCTGTGGACTTCGAGGACGACCCCCCGGTAGCTCTGGACGACACTACACTGTTGGGTGCTGCACCCTCCCGTAGCGCGCCCCAGCTGCCACAGCGGGAGACGGTCTTCGGCTTTGGTGCAGCAAGGCGGCATCTCTCAGAGCAGTTCCGCAACCTTGTGGACCAGCTGGTGGAGGTCTGGGCGCATGGGAGCCTGCGGGCTTGCTGTCTTGTCAATGATCCCCTTAGTAGGTCAAGGCCAAACAGCTTTCCCACTTTGAGTGAGCAAGACTCTTTTTACAAACTTTTAGAACGACTCGCTGTTTGAACCTTTTGGCCTTACTACATACAAAAGCACTTTCTTGGACTTCATCCAAGAATGCTGCTGGAACGGCACAGACTCACCCTAGACAGGTCCACCTCACTGAGCTGCAGCTGGAACGACGCCCGCCAGAACCTTTGGACGGTGGTCCAGGCTGAACCGGGACAGGAGACTCAGGAGACGTTCTTAAGCTACTAGTAACTACGGCATCGCTACTAGTAGCTTTTACTTACTAGTAGTGAGGCCAGGAGCCTCTACTAGCGTCCTTGCTCCTAGTAGCAAGGCCAGGAGCCCCTAGTAGCTTCTTAGTAGCGTCCTTGCTCCTAGTAGCAAGGCGAGCCCCTAGTAGCTACTAGGGGGGTCGGGGGGTCCCTTGTGTAGCGCGTTTTGGGTCGCTTGTGCGTCGCGTCTACTACCACTACTACTACTACTACTGCTGCTGCTGCTGCTACTGCTACTGCTACTGCTACTGCTACTGCTACTGCTACTCCTACTACTACCACTACTACTACTACTACTACTACTCCTACTCCTACTCCTACTCCTACTACTACTACTACTACTACGACTACTACTACTACTACTACTACTACTACGACGACGACGACGACGACGACGACGACGACGACGACGACGACGACTACTACTACTACTACTACTAACACTGCCACTACCACTACCACTACCACTTCTACTATACGGATGTCCACCGCGCATTCCTTCAAAGAGACACCGCCAACCCACCCCACCCGGATGTAAGATGTGATGATGTGGCCACGTAGGCCAACCACTTCTCACCATCATTTCCCATCGATGCGCAAGTGACCCACTGGGTCGATGCGTAAGTGACCCTCCGATGCGCAAGTGACCGATGCGCAAGTGACCCATTTTGCGATGCGCAAGTGACCCTTCTGCCTACTAGGGGCCCCCAGTAGCTTCTTGTTACTAGTAGTAAGGCCAGGAGCCCTTAGTAGCTTCCTAGTAGCGTCCTTGCTCCTAGTAGCAAGGCGAGCTCTTCTTACTAGTAGTAAGGCCAGGGCCCCCCTGGAGCGTGCTAGTAGCTTCTTGTTATTATTAGCAGAAAGGCCAGGAGCCCCTAGTAGCGTCCTTGCTCCTAGTAGCAAGGCCAGAAGCCCCTCGTAGCTCTTTTTTACTAGTAGTAAGGCCACGAGCCGCTGGTAGCGTCCTTGCTCCTAGTAGCAAGGCCAGGAGCCCCTAGTAGCTTCTTGTTACTAGTAGTAGGGCCAGGAGTCCTTAGTGGCGTCCCTGCTCCTAGTAGCAAGGCCAGGAGCCTCTAGTAGCTTCTTGTTACTAGTAGTAAGGGCAGAAGCCCCTAGTAGTGTCCGTGCTCCTAGTAGTAGCAAGGCCAGGAGCCCCTAGTAGCTTCTTGTTACTACTTGTTACTAGTAGTAAGGCCAGGAGTCCCTAGTAGCGTCCTTGCTCCTAGTAGCAAGGCCAGGAGCCCCTAGTAGCTTCTTGTTATTGGTAGTAAGGGCAGGAGCCCCCAGTAGCGTCCTTGCTCCTAGTAGCAAGGCCAGGAGCCCCCAGTAGCTTCTTGTTACTAGTAGTAAGGCCAGGAGCCCCTAGTAGTGTCGTGCTCCTAGTAGTAGCAAGGCCAGGAGCCCCTAGTAGCTTCTTGTTACTACTTGTTCCTAGTAGTAAGGCCAGGAGTCCCTAGTAGCGTCCTTGCTCCTAGTAGCCAGGCCAGGAGCCCCTAGTAGTTTCTTGTTACTAGTAGTAAGGCCAGGAGCCCCTAGTAGCGTCCTTGCTCCTAGTAGCAAGGCCAGGAACCCCTAGTAGCTTCTTGTCACTAGTAGTAATGCCCTTGCTACTAGGAGACGTTCTTTTGACTCAGGAGACTCAGGAGACCGCGTCGTAAACGACAGAGCGCAGCTGACTGCTTCTCCGAAATTCCTAGGAGATCAGATTGACCAGACTTGGAGACATCCTGCACTCTTCTCTTGCTTGCGCGCGGTTTGTCACACTCATGTAGGTCCGAGTTTTGATGGGATTCGTGCACATAAACAGACAAACGAAGACTCTAAGAATACAATCATTGTCGTAACAATTTTTTGGTACGAGAACCAAACTTGTTTAACACATAGAAACCATATTATCAAACATAAATATCACGAGGCCACCAACATAAATATGTTCAACATTCTTTCAACATAAATATGTTGAACCACCCTTTACAATTCGCCACGATTCGACGCGACGATGCCCTCGTTTTCAGGTGGGGCCAAGCCTCGGCGCTCGTCGAAAATCGAAAAGATTGAGCGATCGGGATCGCAGCTTCATCTGCAAGTCATACGGGAGGTAAGAGCAATGGCCTCCAACCTAATAGCGATGGCCTTTAACCTACTAGGTATTCCAGGTCTTCAAATCGAGATCATACATTTTTTTCCGGATTGGCCTTGAGTGGAGAGAGTCTTTTCAAGTTTTCAAGTTCCGTGTTGACGAATTCTTCTTCATCCAACTGGCAGATCTTCCCTGACAACAGATTGCTTGTGTTGGATGAGTAGACTGATTTAGTAGTCAAGGAGGTATCATCCGCCTCAAAGTGTCAAGAGTGACCTCACTCAGCACGACCTTTCACTTTCCTTCGCATCCATGGTATACTTTCTGACTTAAATCCAGTTTCTGATGACTCTTGATGGACATTGGATTGTTTGAATGTGATGCGGTGATTGAGGCAATCATCTGAGCAACCTGGCTGAACAATATAGAACTGACTTTATGACCAACGACCTGTTGTGCTGGGCTTTAGACCACAACTCCTTGAATAGGCTCGTTGGTTGCTGGGAGAGGTGGATCATGTTTCATTGCCCAACAGCAGTGGTGCGAGATTCCTTTTCAAGGCCTTGGGAAACACCCCTCAAGGCCCCAAAGGCAAATGGTCGTTTTGCATTCTTGTATGTGTGTGGTGCTCATGGTGTGGTCACCACTATTGAAGGTTGTTTTAAATTTCTGCTCCAACAAGCAGTTCCTAAGCTTAACACACCAGGAAAAAGAGTTCCTTGAGCAGTTCCCCCCACGACTGATGCAGGAGGAGAGCCTCTGCCTTTGCGGATGTCATGACCAAGCAGCATGAGAGTTTACCTCAAGTGCATGCGAGCCAAATCTTAGACATTTGGCAGACTCACGAGGACCGCTCCGACCTAGCGATGGCCTCCCAACCTACTAGCGATGGCCTCCAACCAAAGAAGCTCTCATTACCAGGATCCTCACAATTAACAAACTCCTTCTATCAGCATCTTGGAGTGCTGCAGCCGTAAGCATCTCCACAGCCAAAGGATACAAAAGGTTTGCCCAAAAAAGGCTTGTTCGTCAACGTTTTCTAACCCGTAGTGCTGTCGTACTCTTCTGTTCAGCTGCCCGGGACAGGACGAAATCAATTCCATGTTGTGACTGAGCAGCAAGTTGGAAGGACGGAAGTAAGTTGGATAGTGCCTTACTAGTAGTAACAAGAAGCTAGTAGTAGCAAGTGCCACGCTAGTAGTAACAAGAAGCTAGTAGTAACAAGTGCCTTACTAGTAGTAACAAGAAGCTAGTAGTAACAAGTGCCACGCTAGTAGTAACAAGTGCCTTACTAGTAGCAACAAGAAGCTAGTAGTAACAAGTGCCACGCTAGTAGTAACAAGAAGCTAGTAGTAACAAGTGCCTTACTAGTAGCAACAAGAAGCTAGTAGTAACAAGTGCCTTACTAGTAGTAACAAGTGCACAAGACACGGAAGGCTCGGTCTGTGGCCGCCTTTGTCCTTGGGAGCGTACCAATGAAAAAGCTCACCATAGTCCACCCAGTACGCATGTCCAGTGCTTCGCTTTCAGTTTTCGTCGTGGATGACTGGTCCCCAAAAAACATATTCCTGCGATCGTGTTCATCTCCTCGACTCCTTGCTTTCAATGGTACTCTCTTCGCACCTTCTTTCTTGACTCTTCATTGCTCCTTGCAGATGTTTTTTTTTGATTTAATCTTTGACAGTCCCTTTATGTGGGAAACGTACGTTTAGTTTAGATGTGGATTCCTCGATCAGCCTGACGCTCAGATCCTTTGACGGCGAATGGGTGGGCAGGACGGAGGGTTTGGAAGGCGAGGGCGGAGAGCAAATCGTTGGGCTACCAAGGCCAAAAGCATCCCACAAGGTCTGCAAGGAAGAAGCGAGCGATGAAAAATCAAGGGAAGGTCCTTAAGGCCTCACCATGCCTTCCCGTTCTTTTTCTTTTTTTTTGGTTGCTTTAGATCCAAGACACCGAGTCACGTCCAACACTTGAGGCCTTTGAAAGCAGCAGATACAGCTGTAGCCATAGCAATCCGAGGTTAGAAGATGAGACAGCTAAGGTCCTTTGTACCGATTCAACATCTTGACACGTTGCTGCAGGACCAATTCCATGGAGAAGTTGGGCTGCGGCGGCATGGTGGAGCTGGTGCAGTCGGTGTCCTGTCAAGCTAAACGAGTCAAGAAACGAGAAAGACTGGCACAAGCACTTGTGGTCAGGGTCTGCCGCAGCCACAAACCGCCCCTCGCGTACAGGTGGGTTGGTAAGTTACAGTAGTTGGCATTTTGTGCTGCAAAGAAGCATGAGCATCATGTACACCACAAAAGAGAAAATGCACAATGTGAAACTGAAATCGCAAGCACGCCCCAAATTGAGTGGTTTGGATTAGGCGAATTTTTGTGCTCAAGAAAGATCGATCTTATTTAGTATTACTCTGGCAGACAAGCTAGCGGTCGAACCAATTGCGCCACAGCATCAATTCCATATTAGTGTCAGGATCGAAATTGTATAGGTCTTTCTTCTTTGCAAGACCATACGGAACATGCCGTTTTAAACGGCTCTCTTCTCCAATAATTGGTACTTGTCAGGCATCTTAAGGCCATGACATCGTTGGAGCACTCGAGCAGATTTTCACCATACACGGGAGACTAGCAGTTTTTTTTGATCAAAGGAGGACAGAGACTCCGAACCAGAGTGCAGGCGAGAAGTTCAGCAAAGTAGCACTGGAAGAGCCTTGTTTCTTGTAGGTAGGAATATATTTCGCCTATGAACTTGTCTGAATGTGCTTGACTATCCACCGAAAGGATTCGACAATGATTGAAGAGAGATAGATAGATAGATATATATATATTCCTCAACCGGAGCAATCGCACTTTAGGGTCGTCGAGGCTATGGGATATTCATTTATTCCTAGTTCCTGCATTTCGCTGGCAATTATCCCTTTCCCATGAGAAAGACCACTGGGACTATAAATGATATGGCCTAAGCCATTTGATTTAAACGTCGCAAAACAAATCACAGGTAAACACTGTCTTGTGCCTTGAGCAATGGATAGGATTTCTGATCAATTCTTAAGTTTGAGCACTTTGATTGCATACCGCAATACCCTACGTGACATGCGATTAGACTGCGGTGTGCCAGTGTGCTTTTCAACACATTCCAAACATGAAAGGTGAAATATGAGATGCTCATGGCCATTTTCTTGTCTCTGAACATCCTCTGGATGGCTTTCGAGCTTCAAGTTTATGGGACCATGGCTGGAGAGGACCGGCATGACATTGGTATTGTCAAGATATGTCAAGACCTGCTTGGCTTATTTTGACTCTGGAAGAATCCAAATCAGAATCACGCTTCATTGTCAGGCTGCAAGACATTGTAAGGTGTGGCAAGGTGTAGGATGGTCTGCTGTCAGTTTGCGTTTTGCGTTTGAGAGGATTTGAGAGCGGGCGGTCTGATCGATCGCAACTTAAATGGCTGGGAAACATGCTGCTTGGAGCATGTAATCAGAAGGGTGTGCTCGTTTGGGACAAAACTGCAAGAATGAACTCTGAGGTTTCCTTGCCAAGTGTCAGGAGTGTCAGGGAGAACGATTATTTGTCGTTTGCTCTTTAGTTTCACTTTTTGTAAAGGCTTCATGGTTGGGGAGATTGTCTTCACAGTGACCTTTGCGCTGGACGTGTCTTGGCCGTGAATTAAGTTTCCCTAAAAATCTAGGAACCAATTGAATAGGGCGAGAGCCTCCTTGAAGAAGCGTAAGCTATCCTGCGTCCATACTAGTAGCGTTCTTGAAGCTACTAGCTACCTCAGTTCCTTAATTAAGTAGGCAGTCTCTACTCAATGAGTAGGGAGGGGGGCGAGCGAGCGGGGTAAAAAAGGTTTTTCCTGCAATCCATTTTGCTCTCTCCACGGTGGTCTTGCGTCGAAACTTGAAGGTCACCTTGCGCATCAGCGTCCTTCGATGTTACTTCTGGCGGTCACCGTTGAAGCTTTGGCTTGCAGTGTTGGTTTTCACTAGCGGACACATACCTCTGCATGGGAACTTCAGTTGCTTTTTGGAACACATCAGCCAAGTAGGTCCTGAGGGCATCATCATCAAAAGCTACGCTCAGCGTCTATACTAAAGCTTGGCTATACAGTGTGATACACAAACATGAGGGAACAAATAGCAAAGACTCCACATCGCAGTCGCTTTAGCGCGCCTCAGGAACTACATCGATCTCCTTGTTTCGGTCACGTCCGTTGCAGAGATTGTAGCACCTTGCCGGGCAGACAACTGACCATGCAAGGGATCCAAAGTGGAAGCATGTAGCTGGACACTTTGGGGGGCACATCATAGATCGTCATTCCTTTTTGTCCCACCTTGTTGGATGTGTAGAAAAGGCAATGACCTCACTGCCTATCAGGTCTATTACGCCATCGACCTGCCTGTGAACTCCGTCTTCTTCAGGCTTTTGCGCATTGGAAAGCTGGCACGAGCGATACGAAGCCGGACACAAATTGGTTTCAGCTTGGTTTGCTTGGGTCCTGAAGTCAAACAAGTCAATTATAGTCATTATAGTCAAAAACTACCCGGTGTTGTTCCGATTGATAGGAAGATCCAGTTGTGGACTCTCTCAGAGAAGATCAGAGCATTGTTCCCAGTAACAAGAAGCTACTAGGAGCAAAGGGCATCGCTACGAACGGAGCAGGACTCTACTAGTAGCTCCTGGCCTTACTAGTAACAAGAAGCTACGAACGTAGCATTGTTCCCTTGTTCAGTTTCCGTCAAGGAATGTTTTCGATGACCAGCGTCCTTGCATCGCTGCAATTGCTCATCAAGTGCCTGGTAACTTGGCCAAGCGGGTGGAAAAAGCCATGTCATGGTAGACCTTAGACCCCAAACATATCCAGATTATTTACTGTATTGCAGTGGTTAGAGTAGCCTGCCCCAAAAGACAGCTCCAAATCCGAGTTGCAGGGATTGCTATTGATTGCTCGTTACTATTGACATCTATTGACCTGAAAGGAGGCCAAACTGCCCGCAAGAACAGTTCTGGGATGTTTAAGATCACATTGCAGGGTGAAGGGAGTTAAACATGGCGTTAGTAACAAGAAGCTACTAGGGGCTCCTGGCATCGCTACTAGGAGCAAGGACGCTACTAGGGGCTCCTGGCTGTACTACTAGGAGCATTCTTACTACTAGTAACAAGAAGCTGCTAGGGGCTCCTGGCCTTACTACTAGGAGCAAGGACGCTACTAGGGGCTCGTGGGATCGCTACTAGGCGCATTCTTACTACTAGTAACAAGAAGCTACTGGGGGCTCCTGGCCTTACTA
>CAXAMN010027417.1:166128-180059 GCA_963970005.1 Durusdinium trenchii | reverse complement strand
CTACTAGGAGCAAGGACGCTACTAGGGGCTCCTGGCATCGCTACTAGGAGCATTGTACTACTAGTAACAAGAAGTAACTCATATGACTCCTGGGTCTATGAACTTGTCGTCCAGACGTGAAGGGAGTGCTGATTTGACTGGACCCATTGCCGCCTGTTGCCTGCCGCTTTGCTGATTGGGAAGGCTTCCAGCCGCGATATGCTCTTCTGGAGCTTCTGCTTGTTGACATTGGTCCAGGGTGTGGCGTGTCTCATCGTCAGCCTCTTGGCGCAATCGCAGTGGGGACCGGTCCCAGTGGATCCGACCAAAGTCTCCGGAGAATTTCGACCCCCGCGTAAAAGGCCAGAACTTCCTGTCAGGATCAAGCTTAGCTCTCAAATTCAAGGGCTGAATTTGCCTCAGTCTGTTTGACCCAATCGTTTCTCCACCATGCCTGTTGGGGTGGTGGAAAGCTAGAGAATCTTAAGATCAAACAAACGCTTCACTTTCTTGTACTGCTACCAGATACAAGAAACCTATAGAAACCGTTGGGGGATGAAGCTCGTGCAGAAGCTGAGGCACACTTTGTCGGGATTTCGTGGAAGACCCGACCTACACGCTGCCGGTGAGGGAGGAGGTCACAGTTGCCAGTCAAGATACCTAGTAGCATCCTTGCTCCTAGTAGTAAGGCCAGGAGCCCCCAGTAGCTTCCTGTTCCTAGTAGCGATGCCAGGAGCGCTGTGTACTCAAACTCACAACCAAGGCGTTTTGAGTGAGCCTGACTTGGATCAAGTGTTCTTGTTTCCAGTAGCAATGGTATGGGTACTATAGTCAACGCTGTGACCCAGTGCTGTGAAGCGTGAATGTGTAACTAGGAGCAAGGACGCTACTAGTAACAAGTGCATTACACTAGTAAGAAGAAGCTACTAGGAGCAAAGGGCATCGCTACGAACGGAGCAAGGACGCTACTAGTAGCTCCTGGCCTTACTAGCAACAAGAAGCTGACATTAGCTGACCCACTCTAATCTGAAAGCATTTGCAGGTCTACCAGTACTATGGCACCTTCACTCGCAGTTTTCTCACGATGCAGCCCGGACATGACAAATACTGGGGTGTGGAGTTATATATGTTGTATTACGTTGTATCTTCTGAGCGTGAGGAACGGCGGTTTGGGCTAAATGTTTCATGACCTCATGAGGTTGTTGTTCCTTTCATCTCTTGATATATGCAGACCTGGTGGTGTTTTTGGACTTCAAGCCTCCTGTGTCTGGGTGTAGGCGTAGAGCTGTATCCGCGTGTTTTGCTGATGCTGAGGTGTTTGCAAGCATTTGTATGATCCTTGCATGCTGTACTTGAGATCAAGATTCAAGATAATGGCCTCAAACCCTCGGCCTGACTAGAGTCCCTCAGTTTAGATTTCAACTCTCTCTCTCTCTCTTTTTTCTTGTCTTTCTGTTTGTCTGTCTGTCTTTCTTTCTTTCTTTCTTTCAGTTTGTCAGTCTGTCCTGCCACGCCAGGGTAGCAGACCTTTTGTGAGCCATACGAGGGCAACATTTAGAGGAGTAGTAGACCTTTGTGAGCCATGCGGGGGTAGAATTTAGAGGAGCCATTCCAGGTAGCAGACGTTTTGTGGGCCAATTGAGGCAGGTCTACATCTACAAAGACCCAAAGGCCTGGAGATCCAGACAGATCTAGAGGTGTAGAGGTCTAGAAACCCAGAGATCTAAAGATGCAGAGGTCCGCGAAAACTTTTTCGGAATGTTGGGACATCGCGGCCAAGAAGGGTTCTTGCGCGGAAGAGTGCGCGATTCAATGTTTGACCCTCTAGTCGGAAACTGACTTTGCCAAACTTCATTGTCGGGACACACGAGGTCCACCAAACCAAACCGGCTGGCAATGATTCCGGACTCACTTTACCCACCTGAGCGGAACTGAAAGCTGCAGGCCCGAGCAAGTTTTTGAAGACCCCCTTCCGAATCTAGCGAACATTCTAAATTGAGTTTGCCATCTGGGTCCTCCCATCAATCTTTGGCCCTCTGGACCTCTGACTATGAACGCCCGTCTTGAAGACCAAAGAAGATGGACGTGCTCATACTGCCCACCGGTCTCAGTCTGCCGTCGCGCGCTGAGCGTCTCGTAGATAAACTAATGACCGCCGCCTCGTTTTCTTTCTTTGTTTGTTTGTTTCTTTCTCTCTTGCGCCAAAGTGAACTCCTGAAAGTGCAGGGGGCCGTTATTCGCGCGCTTGGTGAACCAACTTGCGGATCTAAGTGGCTCCGACATACGAGGGCATCAGCTCCATGTATTCTCACGTATCACTTTAAGCCATTTTGCGGCTGCGTGGTGATAAGCCAACAAAAGAGCTGGACTGTGGACTCCGAAGGGTTTCCCTGGCATCGTCAACAGATGTGTTTCTGAATGGGGCCTTGGAGGTGGAAGCGCCCTCATGTTCCCCCTATTCCCCTTTGTGGTGCCCAGTAGCCAGCTCTGGATTTTTCATTCCATAATCTCGGCGAAAGCGCGCGGAGATCTTGTGGTCAAAGCGCCAAAGTGCAGGGCGCCGGGACTCGTTTCCCGATTTTCGATACTGTGCTGACAGTTGGAAGTGGGCAAGGCGGATGGCTGTGCCATCCTGAGTGGCTCGTCGGTGAGTCCGGCGTGTTACAATAAAATGAGAAAGGAGAGTGTTTCTCACGTGTTCCTTGTCGGAAGGAGTACGTACCAAGCTGGACTCACCTGGCCTGACAATGCAACATTGGACTGAGGATGAGACCATCTTGCGATGGTTGTCGCAACTAAGGAACCTTACTGGATGACCGGTATGGCCGCCGGACTGAGGTGCGGCGCCGCGTGCTGCTGCTGCTGCTGCTGCCGCTGCGGCTGCTGCTGCTGCCGCTGCTGCTGCTGCTCCTGCTGCCGCTGCCTAGCATACTCTATGAACTGCGCGGTGGGGCGAGCTGCTGATAAGCTGCCACCACCTACAACGTTCTCTCTCTCTCTCTCTCCCTCCCTGATGCCTGGATCCTTTGCCCTTCAAGTTACATTCTGAGCCAAGGTTTGAGATCATGTTTGCGAACTGGGGGCCACCATGCCGAGTGTTGGTGGACAATGCGACCTGGACTTTGAAAAAAATTGATGTTGTTAGCTAGGGCAGACGTCAATATCCGAGCCGCGTAGGATGAATCTGCTTGTTGGCACGGCACGATAGCCTCCAACCTTTTTTGTGCATTTGACTTTCCTGCGTCAACTTGTGCTTTGTGTTTGAATCAGGTTTCTTCAGCAGCTTTGCTGTTTCAATAGAAAGACTGATTGTTTCTCCTGAGATTTGACCGTTGTTTGAGTGCAAGACTTAAATGACGGTGTCACCACAAATATCTGAGGTTTCGGAGTGGTTTTCAGCATTCTTTCTCTTCTATCGGTGTGTGTGCCGTGTCGGAGATTTGGGAGGGGCCAAAGCGCTTGGATTGCTCTAAAGTTCATCGCGTGCGGGTTTTGACAGACTACCTTGTCCAACTGGTATTGACATGTATTGACATTTTGGTGATTTTAGTGCCTTGGCAAATATTTTTCCAAATGCGCAAGGTGAAACCGCAACAATCCGGCCAGCGAAGTCAACCCACACAACCCGAAACCAACATTTAAGGCCAAACATGTTCTGGTTCGGTTGCCTCGGGGGAAGTGCTATGCCCTCCCCTTTTCTAATTTTTTTCGGTTTCTCGAAACAACCAAGATCAACCAAGTTAGACAAACCACAACCGAAACAAATCCAAACCACATCCCACTCCCGGGCTTGTGTGTTCTGCCCTCCACGCTGTGAGGGTGTCATCTAGCTTTGAGGTTAGGGGCGGACAACATGGCACAGTTTCGAGAACAATCACAACGTTGTGACGACATTGACTGTAGCAGTATGGCATCCAACTCAGAAAATGACATGGTCGGCACTTTCTATGGCAGCCAGAGCAGATTCATCAATTTGCCCCAGATGCTTCGCCTAAAAATTTGTGATAGGTCCCATAGGTGAACCAAATGTTTCGCTGGGTTTGGCCGGTCTTAGAGGTCTTAGAGATGCGATCGGTTCACCCTCCGACGCTCAGGCTAGGCTTTGCCGTTTTGAATGTCGTGAACGCGGTCTTTGCTTCTTGGCGACAATCGAAGCCTTGCAGCTACAGCGTAAAATTGGATTTGTTTGGGACAGCAGGTTTTTTGTCATTACGTTTGCAGCTATTAATCTCGAGTGCAAATCGAACTCTCTTCGCTCACTGGAGGTCCAACAAACAATGAAGACGGCCAGCTCGGACGAAGACCTTGCGTTCAAGCAAAAGCAAAAGGACATGGCCACTTATACCAAGAAGGCCGCATGCCGTGATCGCATGCTTTTGACTTTTGATGTACTTTCAGACGATGATGGACGATCCAATGTCAAGCTCACTATGAATACTTATCAATGAGGTCAACTCAGGTTCTTCGCTTAGCTGGAATGGCTGAGGATTGTCAAACTCAAGGTATTTTTGACTGATGAATTGGAAGTCGCTGAAGCTGCCACAGGTGAAGAAGCTCTTTTCAACCATCGACTATTCCGGGGATGGTTCCATCAACTTGGACGCTGAGCTGATGTGCAAGATGAACTGTACTTGTAGAAGATGGTGCGGGCAGAGCACTGCAGCCAACCACATAACACATCAGAAATCAGCCACCAAAAAGCGACGATCCAAACCATAAAAGAAAAGAAAATCAGAGCAATACAAAAACAGATGCTTAAAGAGTTCCACAAAGAGTTTTTACAGACGTGACAAATCCTTGTCACTAGAGAGAGAGTTCCATAATCTCATGAAGGGATTGAGGCGAATTGTGTCGTGGATTGATTGCTAAAGGAAGAGAAGAGAACGAGAGGATTGATACCAAATACATTCAATGGTAAATTGCATCATAGTCCTGTGGGAGTCCTTCCCCTTCAAGAAGCAAGTGGTAGTACTCGTAGCAGTTGCAGTGACATAGCAATACAAATAGCACTGGTATGTAGTGGTTGTGGTTTCGAACTGGCAGCGGTAGGAATGCTAGTAGCCTGAAACAGAGGTGTTGGCCTGTTCAATTTGATCGATTGGCGCAAGACATTTTCAACCAGACAGACACAGACTTGAAAGCGGTTCATGTGAAGAACCATTGGTGCTTTCCACTTCTTCATTAGTTTCTTGGAGTGCTTTCCACAGCCGAGCTTTCCCTCCCAAGCAGCCCAACAGGATTTGCTTTCTATTGCGTTCTGCCTGCCAGGAAGAGTTCTCAAAGTTGGTGAAATCGCCCAAGCTGCAGTTCTGGAGCCGGGCTGGGAAATGAACACATTGTTCATGTTTCTGAATCGGTCCTTTTGTCTTCAATACTGTGTTGTAGATCGTTTTCGCTACAAGCCAAGCCAGATTCGGAAGCTACTGCGTGCAATTTGCAACTTAGAAGTGCTGCGAAAGTCTTTTGCAGACAAAACTGTTGAATACGGTTCCTTTGACAATTTGACGACGTTCTGATGACCCGTTTTTTACGTTTTTCTTTTTGAATGAGATAGTCACTGTGCCGGAGAGGATGAGCCAATTAGAGTTAGAGTACCACGATCTTCTCAGCCTTTTCGAATTCCTGGACAATGGAGACGGCGAGATTACGATGCTTGGATTCATGCTCGTGTGCCGTGCGTTCTCTTGCAAATCTCTTTATCCTAACGGAGCGCTATATAGTTTTTTGTTTTCTATTTCTACTTTTGTTCGGGTGATCGTTTCAACATGGAACCATTACGAAACATGCGGGTTTGAAGATCATGCGTGACTTACTGTAGTTGAATTCAGTGCATGATGTGTGCTGTCACTTGTGCAGGCACCTCAGTAAGTGGATAACACAATGGTGAGTTTTGACATCGCAAATCTGTGAAACTGACATTGTGTGGTCCTACATCAAGCAAAACAATTTGACATCGAACTCCACTTTTGATGTTTCAAATCACTTCTATAATCTGCAAACAATTTGCGTTTGTTCCATGACCCTCCAGTAGCGATGTTATAACATGGGAGATCAGCACATCATGGATCCCACATTGGTAGTAGTTGTTGTCGTAGTTGTTGCTGCTGCAAAGTCTTGCTTGTGTGCCAGTTCCGGTTTGTGACTGCCATCGACTGGTTGGTTTTGAAGGGTCCACTTCTAGCACAATTTGAGCACTTTTGCATTGAGTATACACGCATGATTGTTCAACAGCCGTTGTTGGCACTGAGATTGGTCATTTGCTGGAGATAACCTGATTGAATTTCAATTTCCCTTTGCTCCAGGACGGTCCAAGCAAAACCTTGGACACACATAGGACTTTCCCCAGTGCACGAGTCTATGGGTCTCAGATGGTCTCAGGCTTGTGATTGACAGGAACACATACACAACATATCTCTATATACAGTATTCTTATTATTTTTTCCTGCGCTAGTGGTCTCAGAGTCTATAATCTCAGGCTCATGGAGTTTATTGACGGTGCCGTCCGGCTCCGTGGCAATGCAAAAGCTCTGGATGTCTGGCGCATGGAGACAAAGTTGGAGGTCCTTATGCAGGAGGCCAGGGTGGAGGATCGTGTTTGTCCAACCGTGGTCGAAAGCTTGATGCAATATATGCTGACTGAAGCACAGTCTTGAACTGAGAGCCACCAAGTTTTGGCTTTCCTTTTTTCTATTTCTGGAGTCCCACAAGCAATTCATGGCTGTTTTGTAGAGACGCAAGCCCAACAAACTTGCAATGGACACCTATCATACATTTTTCAGGATAACATAGAACGCGAGCTGACATTCTCAGTTTCGTTTGCGACCCAGACCGACTTGGTTGGGGCTGAGGGCGTCAATCTGTCTTTTATGAGTGTGGGTACCTAGTGAGGGCTACTTTCTGAGCCAGAAAAGGGCATAGAAAAATCACTTGATAGCAACTGTAACACCTATGCATGGCCACTCCTGCCCCTTGATCCACCTTGCAAAGGTTTGGAAACTAACACAGAGTGAAATTCCAGGAGCCAGGTCTCCACCGGAATCAATTTCTGAATCTAGCATCAAAAAAGGGTTGAAGAGATTGATATATGATATATATATATATACTGTATATATATATATACACACATATTTAGCAAAACAGTGGCCAAACACCGGGTGACGAAACTTAGCCAGGTTACCAGGAAGATCGGCTGTACACTTCTGGCTCGTAATCACTGGAGTAATCATTGACTCGTTTTCGTCAACGCAGTGAAAAAGCTCTCATGCAACAATTGACCCAGGCTTGGGTGACATTGGCAGCAACCCTCTCTGCAAACAGCATCACTTGTATTCCCAAGCAAGGCTTCATAAACCAGCATACAGGAACTGCCCCAGAGGGTATTCAAAATGTCCGCAGAACACAATCTGCACACGCCAAGTAGCTATACTAAAAACCATTAAAGAAGTACAAGGTAAAACAACCAAAGCAGACCAACCTCACAAGCAACAAGGCTCCAACAATCACATGAAAGCATACAACAAACACAACTCGCGTACCTCACTCACTAGATTGCCTCATCGGCAAGCACATAAACACCATATTCAATAGCAAAACTAACATACAGACAAATTATAACGAGTTCTAACCAGAAGCAACAAAGGAGATTTGAAAGAGCAAGACTCCCTAAACTTTTTCTGACGCTTGAAGCGATCCAAGTGAATACATAGGCACTTGGATGCAGCTATGATTAGGATCCACTGCCAGAGAAGATTGCCTTCTGAGTTGAAAGGCGTTTCGACAGAGGTCAATTTGAGGAACATGTTTGAACATGTACTAAATTAATAGTTGGTGGATCCTGCCTGAAAGCTATTCTTGGTGCAGGTCCTCAAGGTGTTGAATCCAGTGGAGCTGGGAGAGACCAGTGTTCAAGATGTCTTCAACAACTCTTCGTGGCTTAACTTGAGTGAATCCGTCCGTTGTCTTTTTTCCGTTCCGTCCGTTGCCTGTAATCTTCTCGTCCGGTTGGCCAAAGGACGAAGAACTCACTCATGACGTGTCATGACCGATTTTGACACATCCTGCTTGTAGGCTCGAGGGTTAGGCGAAGTTGCTTTAGGAGGTATGGATGGGGATGTGTACACCCCCGATCCTGAAACGAGCGCCAAAATGCTCAACCTCCTGAGCGAGGTGGGTCTCGTGGGGGCCAAGCTGGCCGTAAGCCATGGGACCGAGGCTTCGCTGGCGAGACAACTCGCCGATAGGCTAGGGATAGAGCAGGCGCCATGGCATGTGGTCTTCATCACCGGCCAGGTGAGAGAGGCCGTGCAGATGGCCGATCTAGATGAGAGAGTGGCGGGGTCTTCTTCCACGAGGTCCATGCAGAATGTGTTGGATGCGAGGGCACACATGGAGAAGGAGAGGAAGACAACCCTCGAGCCTCAAGTAAGCACCCTCGTCCTGCCGGGATTGCCTAAGAGAGGCACACTGGGTAGGACGGTTCGGTTGAAGAGTGGACGGATTGCAGCAGAGAATGAGGTCGACCAGAAGGTCCTTTGCAAGCTGGTCGATGAGTTGGAAAGATTTAAGGCCCCGGTCCTTGAGGAGATCAAGAAGTCCAGGAACCCTCTGAGGGCGAAGGAAGCTCTGTTTGGAAAGTACCGCATTTCAACGATTCGGCGGTACCTGGCATCATGGCAGCGCTTCAGGGTGTGGGCTGAGTCACTGGGTGAGCCCGGGCATAGACCGAGCAGTGTGGTGTGTACGCCAGAGAGGAGGAAGGCATGGGGCCTTCCATACCGCTGGCAGTCAGCACGGCGGTGGCTTGGTTTGAGAGGACGGCCGGGGTGGAGGAGGAGGAGCAGCTGATGAACCAGGTCTTCCCTCAAATGGTGATGAGGGAACTAACAAGGAAGCTGGAGGCAAATGCACCTCCGATCAAGAGGGCACCGCGATGGTTAGGATGTTTCGTGGCCCCAATGGAGACCCTGGTCGTGGATGGGGCGGTTCCATTCGAGGTCAGGGTTTGCGCCTGGTTCAAGCTCCTCAAGCTCTGGACGTCGATGAGGTTTGACGATGCAGCTCATTTGAAGATGTCGGAATTGAGGTTCTATGATGGGCAGCTGATGGGAATGATGCACCAGTCGAAAACCTCAGGGGCAGGGAAGCGAGTACGAGAGTTGCCAATCTACATTGCGAAGGATGCCTATGTGCTGCATAGTGATTGGCTCTCCATAGGCTTCGAGCTGGTGAAACTGCAGATGCCGAGGGACAGAGTGTACGCATTCCCTGAGGGCTGTTTCTATGGCACCAGGTATGGGACGTCGCGTGTCACCTATGCCGAGGCGGTCGCGGGGAGCACGAGGACCATGGCAATGCTGGAGGGCTATGATGGCAATTTGATCCCCTCCGGATGGGAGAGGTTTTGGTCAGAGCACAGCGAAAGGGCGACACTGCCCAGTGGCTTGGCCGCTCTCGGCGTTGAGAAGTCCGACAGGGATTACCTTGGCAGGTGGTGCCCGGAGGGGTCGGACGTCTATGTCCGGACCTACAACGCAATTGTGAAGAAGATGCAGAAGAAGCTGGTCACAATCCTACGTGGCGAGACGGCCTACGAGGACCTGGACAAGGGGTCAATTCTGGAAGAGCTAAAGCTTTGGCTCACGGAGAAGTGGACAGTGGCGGAGGACATGGCAGACAGTGTGGTTGAAGCTTGGAAGGAAAAGATTGGAACGAGGGGCATGCCGCCGTCAGCAGTTTCCTTGTCAGAGGAAGCCACCACGATCTACAGCGGCTCACAGAGTGACGGGGGCACTGAAGAGCCGGAAGCCAGGGATGCCAAGAAGAGAAAGGTGAAGGAGACCCTGGATGAAGAAAGAGAAGGCAACTATGTGGTGGTGTACAGGCGTGCCGGGAGAGGCACGTTGCACAGGTTAGGAGAGAAGGGCTGTTGGATGGCAAAGAAAAGGTTCTTTGTGCGGTCTGAGATCCACAAAGCATTGCCCGAGCCCGAGGAGTATGCACTCCGGTGCAAGCTGTGCTGGGGTGGAGGTGAACAGCGATTGAGCGAGTCCACAAGTGACTCGCACGACGAGCTAAGCCTCAGCGACTAAAAGAGTTGTTGGGGGAGGAAGGAAATGGGGCGGATGGGTCCGCATTCCTCTGGTCGCACCAGGGGCGGTTTCGCATACCTCTGGTCGCGCCAGGGGCGGATAGGGAGCAAGAGCGCATGTGCCCAGGTCGCACCTGGGGAGGAAAGCAAAGGGACTCTAAGCCGAGCGCGCCGCTCAGGCTTGGGGGCGGTGTGCAACATGCGCGCGGGAGCAGCCTATGGCGGACGAGGCGGGGTCGCGCCTCACAGGGCGCATAGGGCTTGCTTTTCACATAGCATGTGAACGGGGCAAGTGCGTAGCATGCACTGGGAACACAGCAGTGTTTATGGCAGCATCGCATGCTGCATATCTGGCCGGTATGTCCAGAAGGGTGTGGGCTCAAGATCCGGGGCGGTATGCCTAGGAAGGTGCTCACGGAAGATGAGGGCAACAAAGCCCTAGACGCGGCCGGCGCAGACATAAAGTACTTGTTTTCCAGGCATGAGGTCAGCATAGACAACCAGAAGCTCTTTTTCCATCATGGAGTGACCACCCTGGAGAAGCTGTCGAATTTTGCGAAAGACAGAGATGATCTTACAGCAGTGCTCAAGGAGCATTGGGAGCTTGATGCAGAGAGGGCTTTGGATGAACGAGTGCACATGGCCGCAATCTCGCGTGCATTCAGTAATGCAAAGACGAGGAGCCAGAGGGCAGCGGAGGTGGACGCAGAGTACGATTCGCTGCAATGGTCAAGGCCAGTGGTGGCGGGGGAATGGGCGGCGATGCGGTCAGCCCTGGAGAAGAGGTACGGGCACTTGGAAGACAAGGTGTACCCCGCCAAAGAATATGTTGAAAAGAAGTTGGCCGAGATTGAGGGCGGCGAATACCGGGCTGAGGAGCTCACAGAAGTTGTGTCGAAAGAAGAAATTGAGCCGGATTGTGTGGTGCCCATTTGGGACTCCAAGGGCCGTTTGGCCATGAAGAGAGGATCCACAAAAGTGCAGGAACCGGCGAACGCCGAAGAACTACGCAGAAGATTGTCGGTCTTGAAGAATGCAATGGTTATGATCTCGTTGAAGCATTCCAACAGACACGAGCTTCAAGGCACCTGGGAGGAAACAATCGAGCAATACAAAGATTATTTGCTGGATAAACTATGTGTATGGGCTCAGTGCCAAGGATGCCGAAGGCCAAACGTTTGCCTCACCACCCTGGAAGTTGGTCATTGCCTATGAGAGGGCAATCCGGAAGCAGGCAGTAAAGATCGTCAACGCGGAAGGCAAGCCGTACACGGTGGCACTGAAGATAGCATGGAAGGATGCCACGGTCAAAGAGCGGAATTTCACAACACCGCTGGCACTCTACGCCAAGCGGCCATTGCCTCCGTGGCGGGAACAGCCACCAGACAAGTGGAGGGCCCCAGAGAAAGGCGAGAAGGGCAAGGAAAAGGGCAAAGGGAAGAAGGGCAAAGGCAAAGGGAGCCCGCACTGCGCCACCCACACGCCTGAGGGTGATCTGATTTGCTTTAGGTACAACACACCGGGTGAGAAATGCAAGGCGGCCAAATGCAAATACCGCCATGTGTGCGGGATATGCTTCAGTGAGAAGCACCCGCTCTTCGAATGCAACCCAAAGAATCGAAAAGAGGCCACAGCCCCGGATACGACGGGGACAGAATGAGGGACTCTGCGAGTCCTCTACGTTTTCTCAGAGGAGAAGAGGCGCACATCAGTACCTGGCTTCCTGAGGAAGATGGCACTACGAATGGGCGTCCAGGTGGAGCTCACCACATTGGATACCCACAACAACAGAAAAACAGGTTTCACCATACCCGCTGTACAGAGGGTATGGCTGCAACTCATTGCCCAAGGCATCCACTACGCAGTCCTTGTTGCACCACCCTGTTCGACCTTCTCAAGAGCAGTGGGGGCAAATGATCTGGGTCCGTACCCGTTGCAGAGCTTTGTTACTTTTTCACAGGGAGGAACAGGCGCACATCAGTAGCTGGCTTCCTGAGGAAGCTGGCACTACGAAGGGGGGTCCAGGTGGAGATCACACAATTGAACACCCAGAATGTCAGACAAGCAGATTTCACCATACCAGCTGTACAGAAGAAATGGCTGCAACTCATAGCCAAAGGCATCTACTACGCAGTCATGGTGGCACCGCCCTGTTCGACCTTCTCAAGTGCAGCGGGGGCAGGTGATCTGGGTCCGTACCCGTTGAAGAGCTCCACATGCCTGAGGGGGTCCCCATGAAACAAGGGAGACCGCTTTTTCAAGGCAGAATTTGAGATGATTCTGGCCAATTTTTCCTTGGAGGCCCTGAAGCGTCACATTGCATGCCAGCGCAGAATAGGCCTCATGGGACAGCCCGCAGGCCTAGGCAAGAGTTCTTATGACAGGATGTCTGGACACACGCCAGCGTCCATGTGGCAATTCAAGCAAATTCACACTTTGTTGAAGTTGGAAGGATGCAAGCGGTGGTTTTCTCACAGCGGCAATTTGGTACGATGTCACCCAGGCCAACGGGTTCCTTGATGAGGCTCTTCGCACCACGGCACCTAGCCGCGCACACTGGGCTGCCACAGGTTGCCCAGGCTGGATGGTCTGTAGGGCCCGTTGCCACGCCAATCAGGGGGGCGCTATCCTCACCTCCTTTTTGCAAGAGTGTCAGGGGGGGGGTGAGGAGTTGTCTTCAACCTCGGCCTCGGAGTTGTCTTCAACCTCGGGGTGAGGAGTTGTCTTCAACCTCGGCCTCGGCCTCGGCATCAAAGAAGAGGGTGTGGAGTTCTTCTTCAACCTCGGCTTCAAAGAAGAGGGTGAGGAGTTGGCTTCAACCTCGGCCTTGGCTCCAAGAAGAGGAGAGCGAGGGGGGGTGAGGAGTTGTGTGAGGAGTTGTTTTCAACCTCGGCCTTGGCCTCAAGGAAGAGGGTGAAGAGTTCTTCTTCAACCTCGGCTTCAAAGAAGAGGGCGAGGAGTTGACTTCAACCTCGGCCTTGGCTTCAAAGAAGAGGGAGCGGAGGAGGAGCCACTGGACTGGAGGGATTGTCAAGAAGAGAAAAGTGGAGGAGGAGCCACTGGACCTGAAAATGGCGTTGGACCCTATGAGCTCGCCGGTAATGGGGGGCCACGATTCTCCGAGGTCTTTGTGCTTGGAGGCATCGTTCCATGGTGGAGGAGGTCTTTGCATTCTTGCATCCCCAGGGAGATGCGGGAAGATGGCTTTTTGAAGGCCATACGAGGGACCCTGGTAGGCAAGTTGGGCCTGTCGGAGCAGGTGGAGCCGGAGCCTGGGCAGACCTTTTGCCTAGAGATGGGCCCTAAAAGGGGCCCCGGGGATCATTGAGGTTCCAGCTTCTGCCATCATGGCGGCATTGGGAGTCCTTTCAAGTGGGCGAAACAGCGAGGTTTGGCCCATAGGAGGGGAAGAACGACTGAGGTCTGTGCTGTAGCCTTCGCGGGCAACAAGCGGAACTCCTTCTTTTTGTTCGGGGGTCCTTCAACAGATACCCAATCACCCCCTGGTGATTGAGGTTTCGGGTACCCTCACGAGATTGGCTGCGTATGCGGCCCTGGCTTGGGTAAGCAGAGGTGACATCACGCTGGCCGACGCTCGGAGAAATGAGGACTATGGCTCCTTTGTCCTTCAAAGACGGGAGGCAGTCATAGATGATGAACTATGATGGTGTGCCATGAATGACCTTCTCAAGAGTAGTAAGAACTCTTCAATGAGATCAAAGCGCAAAGGAGAGGAAAAGAGAAACCAAAGCAGCGGCAGGGCAGTCCAGAAGAAGTGCAAAGAAATTCTCTGGACTTCGGGCATCCTGACTGAATTAGGGACATCCTGGCCAGAGAAGCTCTCTGGTCAGGCGGCAGGATAGGG
>CAXAMN010027417.1:155588-166118 GCA_963970005.1 Durusdinium trenchii | reverse complement strand
GCTGTCTTGTGGTTTCGATGTTTTTGAAACAAGCTCTTGTGTTGAAAACCTGGTTTTGTTTGGAAACGATGGTCATACGACGAAGAGCTGTGAACCCCCAATGGAAGGGTAGTCTACTGTTTGTCTACTGTTGTCTACTGAGTCTACTTCGTCCTTGCTCCTAGTAGCGATGGCCTCCACCCTAGTAGCGATGGCCTCCACCCTAGTAGCGTCCTTGCTTCTTTGTTACTACTGGTAAGGCACTTGTTCCTAGTAGCGATGCACTTGTTCCTAGTAGCACTATTACTGTTTCACTTTAAGTAGAAGGAAGTTGTGTGCTGTGTGGAGATGCCCACGTGGCCCTGCGTGGCCCCTGCCTGGCGTCGGCTGAGGTTCAAGCACATCAAGTGCACGACCGAACGAATGAGGAACGATGTCCATCAATCTGAGGCCGACCCTGAAGTGGAGAAAACGAAGACTATGTGAGAACCATTTCAATTCGTTTGTGAGAACCAATTTCAGATCAGTTCAAACGCCTCTCATCCTCTCACTCCGAATTACTTGGTTCCAAAGAGCTGCGAATGTCTTCGGCTTGATATTCTGAAGAGGGCGCTTCTGGCGACGAGTTGAGATGGCTACACTCCTCACCCCTAGATCGAAGACCAAAGGCAATTTGCTAGACTTAAAGCATCACTAGCCCGAACTCTCACCAAGGTTTCAATAACAAGAAGCTGGTAGGTTGGAGGCCATTACTACTACTTAACAAGAAGCTACTAGTATTTCGTTCTGAAGTTTGAGAAATCCATGCCAAACATCCAATCTGACTTTTGGAAGGGAAGTGAAGCGCACGTGTCTTCGTCAATAAAACCAAACACGCACGACCACCACCAAAGGAAGGGTTTTGTCTGCGACAGTTTGAGTCAATATATAAAGACTGGTGTTCAATACTTGTGCGAAAAGACGTTGTAGGTTTGTGCGGTGAAGAGTTGAAGACATATCAACTCTGCTTTGGAAGCGTCCCACTCTGAAAACTCCCGAACAGTCCCCATGGCCAGGGGTTGATGTGGTAGAAAGGCAGTGATTCCTTCGAACTCAGAATGACCAGGTTTTTGCAAAATCCTCGCATAACTTGTCACCGCGAAACCAAGCGGACCGAAGTGGTCTGTGATTAGAAGGCCCACTTGGGCTTGCCTCCAATCGGGACACTTGCGCTCTTCGACTTTGGACTTAGCCACCCACCAGGAACGATAGCACGATCGCGTGTTAATGTTTCGTTGATCATTGCAAGAGGATAACATGTTCTGAATGTGGGAGTCGGACGAACAGGTTTAGATCGAGCGATGCTTCTAAGATGTTTGTGAAATGTGTAGCAAATCAACGTTTCACACAATGATGGACACAATTCCTTTAGAAACTAGCAGTGGTGTTAACCTTAGCTGGTGAATAATTCTTTGAAGATGATCATCGACACATATCAAAATGATTTAGTCGTCAGTAGTCACAAGAGGTAGCGGACTCATGGTCTTTCATTGATCCATGCCCTTGCATCAAATATTTCATTTGTCGAAGAACAGACCTCAGCGCGGTGTGTGGAACGAAGCATCATCCACGAGAAATCTCGTGAGAAATTATGCCTGCCCAGCGTGTCTAAGACATGCTTGGATTTTCGATGGCATCGTCCTTCAAATGAAAAGGAAGGTGGAATACATGGTCGATTTCATGGGAACAATTCCAAATGAGGGTCGGGATTCAAATGAATTTGCTATTCAGAAATTGCCAGGTAAAAATAGCTGGACTATGCCAACGAAATAAAAAATAGAAATTAAATCCGACAGAAATATTATGAATCAATAATAATCTTCGTTGGATATCGTTTTTAAAAATGATTTGATTGCAAAACCGATAGGGATCTATTTAGCATCGATACTTTTTTAACATGAAGTATACGTGCAAAAAAATTAATAGAATTTTAAAATACGTATTTGTCGTTTTGGCAGTTTTATATTTGGTATTTGATTTTAATAAAAAGGATTCGAAATAATAGTATTATTTTGATATTTTTAAATTTTAAATATTTATATTTAATATATTTTTTAATTTGGGTGATTTTAATATTCGTTTTATATTAGATTAAATTAATATATAATTTATATTTTAAATTAATGTATATATTTGGGAAATTTTTTTTATTTGTAATTAAGTAATTTATGATATTATGCGTTAATTTGCATTGAATTATTTTTATTTAAAGGATTATTTTTTTGTTTATTATTTATTATTTGTTGATTTGGTTGGGACCGATTGTTATGGATGGAAAGAATTTATGGAAATGATTTTTTTCGTTTGAAATTTTATACCTTCGATACTTTTGATGGGTTAAAAAGCACTATGAAGAAATATATTCGGATGTTTATATGTTATTTGAGATACGAGATTGCGAAATTCGGGAGTCGAAATAATTACGAATTTCGAATCCGAAATAAAAACCGAGATTCGAGGTGCGAAATTTTAATTTCGACGTCCGAGCTTTTTAATTGGAAATTCGATAGCAATTCGATAGCTTGAAACGAGGCGGTAGCGGTAGCTAAGAGCGAAATTATGAGGGAAGATAAACTTGGGAGATAAGATGGCGGTGGTAGCGAAGAGCGAAAACAACAAGGGAGATTAGCTTGGGGACAAGGTGGTAGCGGCAACCCAGAGCGAACATATAAAGGGAAACGACGTTGGGAAACAAGGCGGTAGCGGCAACCAAAAGCGAAATCACGAAGCGGGAATCTAGAGCGAAAACATACGAAATCATGAAGGGAAACAAATTTGGAGACAAGGCGATAACGGCAACCAAAAACGAAATCATAAAGGAAAACAAATTTGGAAGAGAAGCCGGCAGCGGCAACCAAGAGCGAAATCATGAAGGAAGACAAGCTTGGGAGATAACTCGGCAGCCAAGAGCGAAATTATGAAGGGAAATAAATTTGAGAGATAAGACGGAAACGGCAATCAAAAGCGAAATCGTGAAGGGAGACATAACGAAGAAACAAGATATTGCGGCAGCCAAGAACGAAGGCACGAAAGGAAATAACCTTGGGAGATAAGATGGCAGTGGCAATCAAAAGGGAAATCATAAAGGGAAACAAGCTGGAGAAATAAGATGGCAACGGCAAGCAAGAGCGAAAACATTAAGGAAGACAAATTTAGGAGACAAGATGGCAACGGCAATCAAAAGGGAAATCATGGAGGGATACAAATTTGGGAAACAAGGCGGCAACGGCAGCCAATTTCCGCAATCCGGAACCCATTCAATCCGGAACCCATCCAACTATCTGGGGAAAAAAAGATCTTCGATGAATCTTTTAAGGACCATGCCATATCTTTGGATTTATCGGGACCAATTCTTACCCAAACCGCAAGCTACGGAATTTTGATAGGCGGCGTCGCCAAAATTGGGCAATGCCAAATTAGTACATAACCCTATTTATATTTTTCCGATACCAATATATAATAGGACAATAGAATAGGGCAATTGCATACCAAATATGCCTATAATATCGAATATATTTTGGAAATAGAAGAAAAAAAATTAATATTTCCGCAATATAATAAGGATGACGAACGAATCACAACATCCACAAAGATAAATTACGAGATCCGTAAAATCACAATAAATATACAATAATGGAAAAATTAAGTCTACAACAAGCCATGGAAGGCGGCGGCTCTTAAAAGGCATTACGATGTTAATAGGCGTTCGTAATAGCGGACAAAATCGGCGTTCGTAATAGCGGACAAAATCACCGAGCAAAATACGCAAGAAAAGCGCCGAGAACAATTCAAATTAGCGATTCACCTATTCTCTCGGCCAAGGATTTTCAAGATTATTCGTTAATTTATAGATAAAATAATAAAAGATTTTCTACGAATTTATATAGTTATTCCGATCGTTCCGACAATCGATAATTACAAAAAAATAATCGCAATATTCCAATAATTATGAATATATTATCCGTCGTTCATTTTATCAATATTTTTGTAATCTTTATAGAAATTACAAATAAACATTGCTATGCAAATCGTAATATCAAATATTAAATATATTTTTTTTATTACAATACAAAATATAAATCATTTCAATGCATTTTCCATCCGCACGACCTATTAATTCCATAAATATATAAAATATATATATAAATTATCTAATATTATCCTATTCCTTTTCCAACCTATATATCTTTTATTCTCTTCCCCCATAAATATTCATTATTAAAAACAACGATTTAATTCCAAATCTATATATCAAAAAATATTTATATATATAATATATATTCAATAAATAGAATCTATATATATATATATTCGTTTATTTCAAAAATATATTTATCTAAAATTCAAATTCCTTTACTAAAATTCATTTTTATTATTATATAAATCAATTAAAATAATTACGACAATGAATTCATTTTTTCCTTAAAAACATTATTTATTTTCAACAATTTATCGAATTTACATCTATATTTCACCAAACGATTTATTGTTAGGGATTTTCAATTCTTTCTTAAGATATGTCCGCCCTTTGTGTCACTGCTGGTATCCAGGTCTGTCACTGCTGGGGTTTGTCCTTTTCCGTTGACCATGCAATATTTCTCTTCATTTATCTCCCAGGTCTATCGCTGTTGGTGTCCGCCCTTTTGCGCTAGCCATGTAGCATTTCTATTCATTTTTTTCCCAAATCTATCGCTATTGGTGTCCGCCCTTTTGCGCTAACCACGTAGCATTTCTTTTCATTTGTCTCCCAGCTATCGGTGCTGGTATCCGCCCTTTCGTGTGGCTTACGTAACATTTCTATTCATTTGTCTCCCAAATCTGTCACTGCTGATGTCCTAACATTTCTATTCATTTGTTTCCCACATTTGTCGCTGCTGGTGTCCGCCCTTGTCCGCTATAGCTAGCCATATAGCATTTCTATTCATTTGTTTCCCAGATCTATCATTGCTAGTGTCCGCCCTTTTCCGTTGGCCATAATACATTTCTTCCATGCATTTATTTCCCAGGTCTATCATTGATAGTGTCCGCCCTTTTCCGTTGGTTATATAACACTTGAGGCCGAGGGCAGGTGACGAAAGCTAGCAGGGATGCATCCGGATTGGTGGGACATCAAGCGGAATGAGGCAAATGCTTATGAGGTAAAACGTTGTGAATATGTAAGACACACAAATAACAATGACACAGCCAACCTTAGAATTAAAATCCCCGATAATTAAGGAACCGTGGCTGGATTTTCTGTTCGATGCATCCGATGTGTTTATGAATCTATAAGCTTGTTGAATTTGTTACACCGTATCCCTGTGGATGCCAGAAGAGGTGCCCAAGAGGTGTCCCAGAAGCAAAACAAAGCTGCTTGCATGATTTGTTTGGTTTCTTCTATCGATGTCAATGTCATAAATATATAAGCTTGTTGAATCTGTTGCAGCGTATCCCGGAGGAATTAAACCAAAATGGATGCCCGAGAGCTATCCCAAAGGCATCCGAGGGGGGAATTAAACCCACGAGGGGGGGCCCCCTACAAATGAAATGCAGCGATCCCGAGGATTCCACCCCCTCACTTGCTAAAACAAAGACGACGAACTAGTGCTAGCTGTCGTGATTTCTACATATTCATATACTTTCCAAATCTATCGTTGCTAGTGCCCGCTCTTTTACGTTAACCATGAAATATTTCTATTCATTTCCTTCGCAAGGAGATCATTAGTAATATCTATCCCTTTCCATTAACGATATAATATTTCTATTCATTCCCCAAACAATTTTCTATTAGGAATTTTCAATTCTTTCTAAAAGAAATATATCAGTCCTTTCTATCGCTAGAAAACAATATTTCAATTCATTTATATCAATAGTAATTTCTTTACTTTTGTCTCCCAAATTCGGTGCCTATAATGTCCGCTAGCCATACAACATTTCTATTCATATATTTCCTATGTAATTTATTTATTTTTAAGATCCGCCCTTTTCCAACATTTCTATTCATTTGTCTCCCAGGTGATTTCTATGCTACCCCAAGCAAATTATAGGGGTTCTCAATATTTTCTAAAAAAGGCCGTCTTACGTCCACCTTATCTTCCTTTTTATTAGTCATTATGTAAATCCGCCTTGTCTCCCTTCTACCTTCCTTTGTTAGTCATTGTATCGGCCTTATCTTCCTTCCGTTTCCTTTTGTCTCCCTTCTTGTTGGTCATTGTGTCCATCTTGTTTTCCTTCTATCTTTGCGTCCGGTCTTGTCTCCCTTCTTGTTGATTATTGTGTCCATCTTCCCTTTTTGTCTCCGGTTTTGTCTCCCCTCTTATGGGTCATTGTGTCTGTTTTATCTCCCTTCTTTTTCTTTTGTCTCCCTTCTGCTTCCTTTTGTTTCCCTTCTTGTTGGTCATTATGTCCGCCTTGTCTCCCTTATCTCCTTTTCTGTCTCCCTCCTGTTTCCTTTTATCTCCCATCTTGTCCCCCTTCTTCTTGGTCATTGTGTCCACCTAGTCTCCCTTCTGCCTCCCTTTGTCTCCGATCTTGTCTGCCTTCTTGACCGGAGACAAAGGGAAACAACAAGGATATAAAACGGACACAATGATTGACTAACAAGCAGAAAAACAAGACAGGAGACAAACGCAACACTTGTCTCCCTTCTTGTTGGTCAGTGTGTCCGTCTTGTCTCCCTTCTTGTTGGTCATTGTGCTCGTCTTGTCTCCCTTCTTGTTGGTCATTGTGTCCCTTGTCTTTATTCTTGGTCCATCTTGTCTCCCTTCTGTTTCCTTTTGTCTCCCTTCTTGTCTCCGTTCTTGTTTGTCATTGTGTCTTGTCTCCCTTCTCTTTCGTTTTGTCTCCCTTCTTGTTGGCCATTGTGTCCCTTGTCTTTATTCTTGGTGGTCATTGTGTCCGTCTTGTGTCCCTTCAGTTTCAATTTGTCTCCCAAGTCTGTCGCTGCTGGTGTCCGCCCTTGTCCGCTAGCCATGTAGCATTTCTATTCATTTGTCTCCCAGATCTGTCATTGCTAGTGTCCGCCCTTTTCCGTTGGCCATGATACATGTCTTCTATGCATTTATTTCCCAGGTCTATCATTGGTAGTGTCCGCCCTTTTCCGTTGGTTATATAGCATTTCTACATACTCATATATTTTCCAGATCTGTCGTTGCTGGTGCCCGCTCTTTTGCGTTGGCCATGAAATATTTCTACTCATTTATTTCGCAGGGAGATCATTGGTAATATCTATCCCTTTCCGCTAACGATGCAACATTTCGACTCATTCCCCAAATAATTTACTATTAGGGATTTTCAATTCTTTCTGAAAAAATATATCCGTCCTTTCTATCGCTAGAAAACAATATTTCAATTCATTTATATCAATAGCAATTTCTTTACTTTTGTATCCCAAACTCGGTGCCTATAATACTATTCCGCTAGCCATACAACATTTCCATTCATTTATTTCCTATGTGATTAATTATTTTTGCTTCGCAAATCCAATACCTGTATTACAAAGATCCGCCCTTTTCCAACATTTCTATTCATTTGTCTCCCAGGTGATTTCTATGCTACCCCAAGCAAGCTATAGGGGTTCTCAATATTTTCTAAAAGTGTCCGCCTTGCGTCCACCTTATCTTCCTTTTTATTAGTCATTACGTAAATCCGCCTTGTCTCCCTTCTACCTTCCTTTGTTAGTCATTGTATCGGCCTTATCTTCCTTCCGTTTCCTTTTGTCTCCCTTCTTTTGTCTCCGGTCTTGTCTCCCCTCTTATGGGTCATTGTGTCCCCCTTCTTCTTGGTCATTGTGTCCACCTGGTCTCCCTTCTGCCTCCCTTTGTCTCCGATCTTGTCTGCCTTCTTGACCGGAAACAAAGGGAAATAACAAGGATATAAAACGGACACAGTGATTGACTAACAAGCAGAGAAACAAGACAGGAGACAAAACGCAACACTTGTCTCCCTTCTTGTTGGTCAGTGTGTCCGTCTTCTGTTTCCTTTTGTCTCCCTTCTTGTTGGGCGTCCCTCTTATCTCCCTTCTGTTCCCTTCTTGTTGGTCGTTGTGTCCGCCTTGTCTTCCTTCTTTCCGTTTGCCGGTCTCTATGCTCGTCTTGTCTCCCTTCTTATTGATCATTGTGTTCGCCTTGTCTCCCTTGTTATCTCCCTTCTTGTTGGTCATGGTGTCCCTTGTCTTTATTCTTGGTCCGTCTTGTCTCCCTTCTGTTTCCTTTTGTCTCCCTTCTTGTCCCCGTTCTTGTTCGTCATTGTGTCTTGTCTCCCTTTTCTTTCGTTTTGTCTCCCTTCTTGTTGGCCATTGTGTCCCTTGTCTTTATTCTTGGTGGTCATTGTGTCCGTCTTGTGTCCCTTCTGTTTCAATTTGTCTCCGGTCTTCGCTCCCTTTGGTTGATAATGTCTCAAAAAGTGGACTTGGGAATGCTTCGTTGTTATCCCACCTGTTTGGGGTCTACGGTGGGGTAATTTATACCAATTATCAATTCAATCTTACACACATATATATATACGACACTTACTATTTAATATATGTATATATCTACATATTATCCGAAACAAATTTCGGTCTTTCAATCTATATGCATTTTTAAATCAAATAGTTCAACATATATTAACATACAAGAAGAAATATCAACAAATACAAATAAATAAAACATACATATACATCTATATATATATATATAGATTTTAATCATAATCATTCCCCAGATAGCGAAGCTATGGGGTTCTTACTTCAAATCGCAATGAGCTGCCCGTGCGCGCTTTCGAGACAGGTTGCTGGCGCTGGGTGCCGGTGCTAATGCTGGTGCTGTGAGCTGGCTGTGCACGTGGTGGAGACAGGTTGCTGGTGTCGGTGCTGGTGCTGGGTGCCGGGCGCGGGTGCTGTGAGCTGGGCGTGGACGCGGTGGAGACAGGTTGCTGGTGCTGGTGCTGGGCGCCGGGAGCTGGTTGTGCACGTGGTGGAGGCAGGTTGCTGGTGCTGGTGCCGGGTGCCCGTGCTGGGTGCCAGGTGCCGGTGCTGTGAGCTGGTGAAGGCAGGGCGCCGGCGCTGGTGCTGTGAGCTGGCTGTGTACGTGATGGAGACAGGGTGCCGGTGGTGGTGCTGGGCGCTGGCTATGCGCGTGGTGGAGACGGGATGTCGGGCGCCGATGCCGGGCGCTAGCTGCGCGCCTCTATGGGGTTTTTATTTCAACCGACAATAAGCTGGCCGTGCGCGCTTTGGAGACAGAGTGCCGGTGTTGGGTGCTAGTGCTGCTGGCGCTGGGCGCTGGGAGCTAGCTGCGCGTGGGGTGGAAACAAGGTGTCGGTGCAGGCTGTGGTGCTGATGCGCGTAGTGGACACAGCGCAATGCTGGGTGCTGGCAGTGCGCGTAGTAGAGACAGCGGGCGCCGGTGCCGGTGCTGTTAACCAGCTGTGCGCGTGGTGGAAACAGGGGGTTAGGTGCTGGGTGCCGGTATATCGGTGGTAGGCGGCGTGAGGTGGCGCGCCGGTGCTTGGTGCTGGTGCCCGCTTCCGCTTCTGACAGTGCAATAATAACAACCGCTGCTTTTGACAATGAAGGGTAACAAACCGCCGCTTGCAGCAGTGAAGGCCGACCAAGCGCAGCTTCTATGAAGTGCCAGCAATCATGGGCCGCATAAACTTATGCGCGCACCATCATACGGTGTTGTCGCTCGAGCGTTCTTTGTCTATTAGCGCTATGGGGTATTTACACTCTTCAGGTTCTGTTTTGGCCGACGGCTGTGTCGAGGGCTGTACTGTTACCTTTGTACGCATAGTGTTCTATGTGCGACGTCGGGCTCTCGGCCGGCCATTATTTCAGCATATTTCAGCGTGAAACACACACGATAGTCGTGCTGGATACTGCTTGGCCTTGGGCAAGTGAAGCCTACGGGACTTGCCGTTTGTGCGCATACTTTTGCACGCATAAACTCATACGCTCAAGATCATTTTACAGATCATTGCTTCAAGCACGCTACAAAGTCAATAGTGGCGCTGGATACTGCTTGGCCTGGGCCAATAACACTTACGGGCTTTGCTGTTTGCGCGCATACTTTTGTGCGCATACAGTTATACGCGCAAGATCATACGAAGTTACTCACCAAAAAGGGATAGGGATAGCTATGGGGTTCTTGCTGCAAAAAAGAATGAACTGGCTGCGCGCGCTTTTCGAAAGGGTGTCGGTGCTGGTGTTGTGGTCCTGGGTGCTGGTGCTGTGAGCTGGCTGAGCGCGCGTTTAAGACGGGCGGCGGCGCTGGTCGGGTGCTGGCGCCGCTGCCGGTGTTGTCAGCTGGCGAAGCGCACCGGTGCTGGTCTCAGCTGATTGTGCGCGCTGTGGAGGTACCGTAAGTTGGCTGTGCAGGCCGCGCGCATTCTTGTTCCAGCCAGTCGCATGTCAAAAGGTCGTGGGGTTCTGCCTAGCTATCTGGATCTATGCTGGTGTAATTTTCAATTATTTTAACTCAGTATATACATATATATATTACATTATGTTGAAAACTTTCAATATAAAAATGACACCGCCGTAGACCCCAAACA
>CAXAMN010027417.1:142897-155066 GCA_963970005.1 Durusdinium trenchii | reverse complement strand
CTGCTGCTGCTGCGGCTGCTTTTTCCTTTCTTTTGTGTGTTGTTGTTGTTGTTGTTGTTGGTGGTGGTGGTGGTGGTGGTGGTGGTGGTGGTGGTGTGAAAGTTCGACACCTCGTTCGAAGCCGTCCTTTCGGTCAAACACAGTTGTTCTCATGTTTCTATACACGCACAAATCAAGAAGTGTACTGCAGTATGCACGGAAGCCTTTCGTAGAAGCTTGCAGTTGACATGAACTGTTTTTGAGCTTCGTTCAAATGCCTGTCGCGCCCAGAGCGACATCAACCGGGTGGTGCGCTTACGCATTGTCCGGGTGCATTCGATGCATGTCGCGTCCAGAGCGACAAATCGAGAAGTGTACCTCTCGCCACTGACTGTGGCTCAAGGTGTAACGCAAAAGGTGCGTTGCACGCTGGGACGGGCGTGGGCGTTTCGGCTGATCGCGGCCGAGGGATTCCGTTCGATCGAACACGTTCGAAAAGGTTTCAACTGTTTTTTCTTTTGGGTTCTCACGAGTTTCCAACTTGAAGTTAACCTTCATATGGTAGCGGAGCTCCTGCGGGAGCTGTAGGTTCCAAATTCACTTAGGATAGGTCACGACTTTTCATCCGTAGAGTTTGAGCCATGGCCGATCGTGATGGAACTGCACCTCAAAGAGAACGATCCAGAGGAAGATCTGAAACTCGGAGCCGAAGGAGTCCGGAAGCGCAGGGGGTAGACACGTCAAGAATAGAGAGATTGGAAACACAAGTTGCGCGCCTTTCAGATTCGTTGATATCTCTTGGACCAGCTTTACAACAGGTGATTCAATTGAGCACAAACCCAAACTTTGTTGCACAGAGTGTTGCTGCCCCGACTGTTCTTCCGGGTTCTCAGATGCCAATCCCACCAGCACAGGTGCCACAAAATCCTGCACCTGGTTTAGCCCAGCCTGATCCGACAGCCCAACCATCCGATCTAGGTAATCCGACTAATGTCAATGCAGACCCACTGCAGACATCCGATCCTTGGCATAACTATACTTCGCCATCTCGAGAGGCTGGCATTCCTGAACGACCATTCCCTACGAGCCTGCCAGCCTCACCGGATCGTCAATTCCCGCCGTTCGGAGCTTCTCAGTTGAACTCGAGTGGATTGATTCCCCCGCCACCAGGGATGGCCACCCCTGCAATCCACAGGAGGTCCACGATCCATTCCGATTGATACTCCTCCGGGATCAATGCATGAGAATGGAGGAGATGAAAACCCCTTCAAGAGGAGCGAGCGGTGGATGCCAAACATGCCCACTCCAGCATACGATGAATGGAAATCACGTCCTCAAGAGATCACCGGGTTTTTGTCTTGGGTAACTGATCTAGCTAGTTGGACTGGATTAGGATCCAACGCCTACCCTGGAGAGATTATGGGTTGTATCAAAGAGACTGAGCCTTTAGGTTGGCATCGTTTGCAACCCAGCCAGATTACCAGGTCAGTCAGACTTCTCTCCATCTTGAAGACATGCTTCATGAACCATGCCCGAGCAAGCCTGGTTATTCGCAACTATGAGGAAGCTAAGGGATTTCATCAATGCTGCGGATTCGAGTGTCTTCGACTGATTGCAAGAGAGTTTTCAGTGAAAACCCGCACAGAATTGTTGTTTTTCAGGAATCAACTTGCCAATAGCACCGTCACCGGTCAAACGATTCCGGAGATCGTTCGAAAGATTCAGTCCGAACTGTTTCAATTCGAAAGAGTGTCTCAATTGGTCGATCCCAGTGTCAACATCAAAGGTCTTGAATTGCTGAAGCCGACAAGACTTTGATCCTCTTGAGAGCCCTGCCCCAACAATGTCGTCAGTGGATTGTCCTGAACAATGCCGATGAATCCTTTGTCTCATATGTTGAAAGTGCCCTCAGGTATGAAGCCCAGCAACGAATTTGGCTTGATCTCGATGGCAAACCCATTGCCAGCCTGGGAGGTTTCGATCCAAAAGGCAAAGGCAAGCAGTCCAAAGGTGGAAAAGGTAAGAATGACAATCAGGACAAAAAGGGCAAGGGAAAGCATTTGGGTAAAGGTAAAGGCACTGGATCCGGGTCAGAGACCAGAAGCTGTTTTCAGTGTGGTGAGCGAGGTCATTTGTCCGCCAACTGTCCCAATCGTGACAAACGCCACGGCAGTCCTGAGAAGCAGTCCAAAGTTGATAAGGGGAAAGGAGATGGAAAAGGAAAGAATAAAGGGAAAGGAAAGAAGGGCGAGAAAGGTGATAAAGGTGGAAAGGGTAAGATGAAAGGAAAAAGGGCCACTGAGTTTTCGCAACCAGAGTCCGAAGCCGGGTCCGAGGTATGGTCAGAACCGGACTTCGAAGACGGTGGTCGTCTTTCCACCTGCGTGGAGTCTTCTTTGCCCATTGAACCCTTCTTCATGTGCCAGAATCTTGATGATCATGATCCCCACCTTTGGCTAGTCGATTCCGGAGCTTCTCGAACCGTCGTTTCTGCACAAGCGTTGAAAGTGTATCGAGTGTTGAGAGAACGGGACATGACCACACCCATCAACTTTCGAACAGCATCCGGAGAGCAAGTATCTATTGAAAGAGAATGTATGTTAGAAGTGTTCTTTCCCACCATGATTGAACATGAAGACGGTGAGAAAGTCAAGGTTGTTCGATATGAAATTCGTGCCGTCATCGGACCTGTAGAGCACAATTTGTTGAGTGTTCATGGACTCACCCGTATGGGAGCAACGTTCACGTTCGGTCCGAACAGCTGCAGCATCCAAATTGCCGACATTCGCAGGATGTCATGCGAGATTTGGGCCGCAAAGGGGATGTCGACATGGAAGAAGCCCAGGTTTTTGAAACTTAGTCCGACCAAAGTCCTTCGAGTCAAGGTGGTAAGAGTCCAAGTCAGAGCAGCATTCCCAGTCCTTCGAAAGACACGACGTATCGCACTTCGAGTTCGGCCATTTCCTTCTTTGGAACCACATCCAGATCAACGCACACCGGTCATGCCAAAGTGTTGCAGTTCGATGATGAACCAGAAATCCATGAATTCGAGCCCAATACGATGTCATCCAAACCATCGAAGCTGCGTGAATCATGGCCTAATGCACTGATATGCGCTGGTAGAACATCGGATGACCATCCGCTTCCAGCCTCAGGTGATGTTGATGAGCCTATGGATTCAGTTCCAAAAGAAGATCATGCGCCAGATTCCGCCCAGATCCAGGCAGCCGAACCGACAAGTTATCAGCAGCTGAGTCGTAAGATCGAAAAGGAATTAGTTTTGCACCGCCGACGAGTCACATTCCATTCGACAGCCGCTGTGACCATCGTGTTCGAAGTAGATCTGTTGTTCGGCATTCACGATCCCATCCCGGCAGAAGTCCGATTGACCACAAGTTGTTGTTAGTTCAGGCCGACTTCATGTTTTTAGAGGGATGTCGATTCTTGGTCCTAGCTGATGCCGGAACTGGACTCGTTGGGGTTGCCGCTGTTGATGGTCACACAGACCGAACCCAATCTGACTGTCTTGCATTCTTCAAGCAGCTAGCAGTGACTGAGGCTAGTCCTGTTGTTGTTGAAGTGCTCACTGACAGTGATGCTATGTTGGGGAACCTATTGCGACGTCTTGGCCTCCCACTTCAAGTCAAAACGGCAGGACCTCAAGCCCACGAAACTGTGGGACTCGCAGAGAGGAACGTGAGAAGGTTCAAGGAAATGGTGAGTTGTTTGAGGAGTGACCTTCGCGCACATCGGTTCGACTTGACGTGTTCGGGAGAGTGTCTTCGGTTCGCCCTCAACTATGTCGCCCAAACACATAACCACTTTGGGGTCGGTAGCACTTCAGGATATTCAGAAGGACTGAACTCTCGCAGGACACCCATCGAGTTGGTGCTTCAGAAAGAACGACCAAGTCCGACCTGCTCGATGTTCGCGAGCGTAGTGCACGCCAAAGTCCCCGAGTCGTTGGCTGCATGAGTACCAGAGGGAACTAGGTTTGTTCCAGCAGCATACCTCCATATAAGACCAAACACGCTGGTTCACGTAGTGTCCTCGAAGATCGGTGATAGAGTCCACATCTTTCAGGCGGAGGTGAAGCCCTTGAGTCAGATCGTATGGGACACCTCACTCGCACCTGATGTCATCAAAGTAGCTTCGGATGTGGATGCAGCAGCTCGACCTCATGAGCCAGCACGACCTGCTCAGCCACAGGATAGCGAGGTCGGGATTCGTGAGGGTCTTCCGTTGAACTGTCCACCAAGGGCCTGGGTTCGAGAGCACGGTCCAACTCCCGATTGTTCTGCCTGCAACTCCCAAAGTAGGCATGGGAGAAAACACACTGCACCCTGCTGCCGCCGATGTAGGGAATGGGTAGAGAATGAGAGAAAGAAATTGAGTGAACCAATTCCTCAACCTAAAGTTCCAAAGCCGATTGAATCGTCAGATCCAAATCAGTCCCCTGCTCAGCATCATCCGACAGCCCGTATTCGATATCATCAAAAGATGCCGCCGGCCATTCCAGGTGACAGTGTACCGCCGACTGAGTCTGAGAGACCTGAGCCAGAAGCTTCGAGGGATCAGCCAGGCATTGGACCTATGGACATTGACCCTGAGTACGAGCCATCAATTCCTGATGACGATATGCATGAAGAAAGTTCGCATGTTGGTCCGCCTGATCCCATGAAGCTGCCGATGGATGTTTCGACATTCATGTCTTGGCTGATGCCACCGCCTGAGGAGCTTGTCCGTGATCATTCCGGTCGGGTCTCAGGGCAAGGAGTCTACTGTCCAATATTTGTTCCCCCAAAGAGCGCCGAGAAACTTCGATCAGAGCCATTCCATTTCTGCGGAGTAGATATTTTCCTCATCGAACCCGAACTTGGCATTTCAGAAGATCAGCAAACGACATTTAGTCCAGCCCTTGTGAAGACTGGCCGCATGACCGAACTGATCGCCGTGGACAAACTCAAAGTGGGCACGCCATTCGTTGAGCATGCCGCAAAGACATTGTCCCACGAACTTGGAGTTCGAATCATCGGTTCACGATGGGTGCTCACGGCCAAGACGATTGATGGAAAGATCAATCAATGTCGTGCACGATGTGTTGTCCAGGAGGTCGCATCCGGATCTCAGTCCGCGCACAACCTAGGTATATCAAGTTCGACTCCAAGCATTGAGGCATTTAGGTCTTTCATTGCTGCGGTCCAATACTTTGACCTTTGGTTGACGAGCCTGGACATCTCGACAGCATTTTTGCACAGCGATCTCCCGCGGGGAGTGAGAGCGATCATTCGATTGCCAGCTGACTTGTCGTTCGCTGAAGATTCATACCAGCCAGTGTTTCTTGATCTTACACGTGCAATGAATGGATTACGTGTTGCTTCAAAAGCTTGGCTAGGCACGTGTTCTCAGATTTTGAGGGACAATGCAGGACTTGTCACATGCCCCAGCGAACAGACGATCTTAGCAGGCATGTCGAAGCCATCGGAGTGTCCGACTGCAGTGCTTGTGTACGTTGATGACCTTCTGGTTGCTTCGCTGTCGCCAAAAGGCATTGAAGATGTCAAGGCATCGCTACAAGAGTCTTTGAAAGTCAAGGTCACAGGTTCGATCACCAGTTCACGACATGAGGGTGGTTCGTTGATGTTTTTGGGGAGAGAGGTGATTCGTCCACAAAGATCCACATCATTGTATGTGAGGGTTCCCGCCAAGTACTTGGAAGATTTGTTTGAGACGGAACCATTCTGTAGTGATCTGAAAGCCTCACCTGTTCCTCCAGATCTGTTGGCCATCCTTGAGAAAGAACACAAAGACCCAAGCAGCATCACGGTCCTTACGGACGAAGCAGCCGCACGCTACCGAAAGCTGGTAGGCAAGTTGGCTTGGTGGCACAGTCACGTCCAGACCATGCAAGATTTCTTTCACTCCTGTCAATAGGTCAAGCAACACCCACCAACATCCATGAGAACATGCTTCGCAAGTATTTGAGGTTTGTAAGATCAGTTGCTCATTTGTATCAAGAGTACCCAGCCAACAGCACTTCCATTTCATTCTATGACGGCATCACTGGTGTTTCGGATGCATCTTGGGGAAGTTCCGATGCAGAGCAATGGAGATCGATCAGCGGAGGTGTGATCTATTGGAAGGGGAGTGTAATCAAGGGATACAGCCGCGTGCAACATTGCATAACGCTTTCGTCATGTGAATCCGAAGTGATTGCAGTATGTCAGATTTCCCAAGAATGCATTGGACTGCGCCACCTCGTTGAGTTTTTGGAGAATTTTGCTGATCCAAGCGAGTTGGCACGATTCCATGAGAAAGACATTGCATTTGATCAGATTGGCAGTACGAGAAACATACCCAATCATTGTGTTTTCGGATTCCCAATCGTGTTTGGCAGCACTTCAAAACCAAGGGCTTTCTAGGAGAGTGAGACACATGTCATTGGCCACCTGTTTCATCCAGTCTCTTGTTGAGAGCGGCCACTTGGTTCTTCGATGGATTTCAGGAAAGCTTTGTGTCGCCGACCTGCTGACAAAGATTTTGAATCGTGAAGCCACAGAGTTTCATCGATGCCAGATTGGGATAACTGAACGAACAGCCCCCGAATCTTGGCAGTTTGAGTCAAAGAAGAAAGTCTAAGGTACCACAACCGAGAGTTGATGTTGATGCCATCGCATCTAGCCCGGCTGACGTACAGCCATCCCATGGATCCAGTCATGAAGAGATTGACGAACAATCTCACGAGGGAACGCCCAGCCTCAGTGTTTCTGTGAATGAGCCTGATAGTAAGGCCATCCATGATTTTCGCCAGAGCTTAGAGCGCCTCAAGTCGCAAATCGGGAAGGGTCAGGTGTCACATGTCCTAGTTGACCTCTTCACAACCCGAGATGCCGGTTTTTCCCAACTTTGTGGTTTGCATGAGTTTCGAAAGCTAGGCATCATCCCTGTCACCAAGGAATGTAAGCTTCAGGTCATCAAGAACATCCTGACTGATTGGTTGTGTTCGATTTTTGATGATGTTTTGGTTTTGTGTTGGAGCAGTCCACCATGTACAGGAGGAAGTCCAGTGCTTAACCTGATCGCCCCGCCAAGACGATTTGAGCTGCAGGAGACTCATTTTCGCGAGTTTGCACACCTGCTGAACGAGTGCAAAAGTGTCATGAGTGTCTGCCACCTGCGGTGCTTGGAGCTTTCGAGCCACTCGACGTACTGGAAATCCACCCTGGTTCAGACGGTCTGCCAGGATCTGGAGTTGAGATGGGTTGAGGTGTTTCCCAGGTGTATGTAGTGGTGTATGTATCAGATTGAGCTCGAGGTGCCTGCAAGGCACATGTTCCGTGTTTGTTGCAACATCAAGATGTGTCAGCCCAAGGTTTGCACATGTTCAAAGCACCAGTCTTTGAATGGTCAGCACCTGCACGATCTCGCTCGATATCCTCGAATGCTTGCCGCCGAGTTCGCTTCTTGGTTCTTGAGCAAGACCCGTGCGTCAGTGGCTGCGAACTGACATGAATCACGTGATAGAGTTTTGAATTCAATCCAGTGTTTAAATAGATTCTTTGAACTTTGATTGGAACACTTGAGATGAACATGTTTAAAATTGTGAATCAATTGACCCGACTTAGTTCTTGAATGGAGCATGCATGTTTGCTTTGCCACCCACCATGGTATGTTGTGCGTTGAGCGCCAATAGATACCGAACTGAAATCTCCACGATGATGGACACAATTCGATAGGCATGCATAAGTATATATAGTTTTGATCACTTGATCATCTTGTCGAGCGGACATGGCGCCAAAGATTGTTGTGCATGTCGACAGCGACTCGCCTGTCGACGTCGAGATCAATGTGAGCAGAGCCTCAGGTGCTAAAGGTTCGGAGGACAAGGTGACCGAGAGAGAATTCAAAGGAGCTGAGAAGAAGGGATCTTCGAGCGTCAACCTGAAGGTTGAAGAGGGCAAGAAGAAGATTGAAAGGTATGCCACGGCTGCTGATGATGGAGAAAAGAGCTCATCCAATGGAGATTGGGACATGATCCCGACATCAAGTGCTTCTCCACATCCACCGAGCTGTTCGCCTCCGAAGAGCTCATCACCACACCCTCCAAGCCATTCTCCTCCAGGACGTGGCAAAGGGGCAGAAGAGATCCCATCGACCTCACCGGCGAATGAGACGAGCTCTGAGCCGCCAATTTATGTGATCTGTATCCGAACTGGCGAGCGGATCCATGCTACCGCCTGCGGCATGGTGAGGAAGATGAAGGAGAAAGATGTGGTCAAGCGACCTTTGTGTCCGGATTGCCTCGCTGAAGGCCTCAGTAGCAATGAGCAGACCCTGTGCTTCAATTTTGAACGCCCGACTTATATCCACAAAGTCCAGCAGGACAATACATGTCCATGCCTGCAGGGTAATCCACTTGTGCAATACTGCACTAGGACAGTGAAGCCTTGCAAGCAGTGCATTCGGATCTCGAAGTGATCCTAGCTTGGCTCGCCTGTAAAGGCCTATAAGCTGCAGTATCCATGAAATGTGATAGAGTAGTACAACTGTACCACAACATGTGTTTGAGGGGGGGTGTGAAAGTTCGACACCTCGTTCGAAGCCGTCCTTTCGGTCAAACACAGTTGTTCTCATGTTTCGATACACGCACAAATCAAGAAGTGTACTGCAGTATGCACGGAAGCCTTTCGTAGAAGCTTGCAGTTGACATGAACTGTTTTTGAGCTTCGTTCAAATGCCTGTCGCGCCCAGAGCGACATCAACCCGGGTGGTGCGCTTACGCATTGTCCGGGTGCATTCGGGTGATGCGCTTACGCATTGTCCGGGTGCATTCGATGCATGTCGCGTCCAGTTTGTTGTTGTTTGTGTTTGTGTTTGTGTATGTGTATGTGTATGTGCTGTTGCTGATGTTGTTGATGTGGCTTTACCCAAAAGCCTGTGTTGAGATGCATCAGCGCTTTGTAAGAATTGGCACTGGGCATGTGCTAGCAGGGTTTTCATGGCGCTAAGCCAGCCCAAGCAAGTCGAGAGCATTTTAGCAGTGCATAGATGCGGGAGGGCGGGCCACACCTAGAAATCAACGCCGTTGGAGCATGACTAGCTATAGATTGTGAGCTAACTTCTCTGTCTGTCACTCCCTCCTCTCTCACTCAGTGCATCCTTTATGCTACCCCCTTTCTCCCTCCTTTTCATTCTTCCAACATGCAGGCTCCAAACATGGCCGGTCCAGCTGTCGACTCCGAAGAAATCAGCCTATGAGACAAGTAGCGAGAGGCGATGCCGAAAGGTTGATCAGGTGCCGGCAGCCACAACAGCATTCCATGGTTTCATGACCATTTCGGAGCGTATGTCAAAACTATGTTGAACTCACATCTGAAATCTTCAAGCTATTCTTGAAGATCAACAAGAGTGCAATGCTACAATTTGATGCACTTTGGATGGGCGAAACAAGTTCTCTTCGATGGCGCCTGAGCGTATGCGTAGAGGTCCCACCACGGAGCATTGACCAAAAAGATCTGAGCTCATACAGGATCCAAAACAAGCGTCCAATGTTTATGCTGTTCAGTGCTTATATCTTCATTTCGAGGAACCTACTTGTGTCCCATGATTCGGACAACATGATTCCTTATTTCTTCAGCAATCGAGCTTGCAGAGTGAACTGGGCAAAACAATGGGCCTCAATCAGTGTTCCCCCAATTGCTGTCATCGCCTCAGACTCCAAGAGCAGCACTGTGATGCATGCTCAGCGGATCAGTCAAATAGAACAAGTTGGCCGCAAAGCTTGCGAGGCACAAAGAACTGTTTTCGACTTTCTGGCCGGTCTGTGCACAAAAATCTGATAAACTGACAACCTGCCATGACCTAGGCCGCGCTATCCTGCTAAACTTCAGAACTGAGTGATGGGCTGCCACGATCAGGCCAGTCCGTGTATCCTTAGCCATTTCACATCATTTCACTGCATGTCACCGTCTCCTACCTCAACCTTCCCACCTTCTTGCGAGTAAGCTAGACTTTGAGAACCCTAGCTGCCCCAAGATCCCTTATGATAGGCAACAGCAGGGCTAAAGAAGTGTGAGACCATCAACCATCGCGGCACCACTCAAGTACTCATGCTAGCTGCTTGCAAACATGGTTTTTACGACTTGAACTCGAGCTGACTCTTCCACTTGTACTTCTGGCCGGCTCTGGGCTCCCATGGGTTCCCCAACGTCGAAAATACGCCAGGTCAATATTGCCCAGGCAGCAAGAAGTGCCGCTATGACGCCTTCTGGCCATGAAAGACACGTGAAGACATCTATATTTGGCAGGACACATGCAAAATTTGATCCCATGCTTTCCACGGATTCATCATTAGAAGTTATTATATACTCATCATGTTGGCCAACGGGCACTGTGCAAGCAGTTAGTAGCATCAGTCTGTTAGTATTAAGTTGCGTCCAAGATCAACACCCTGCTATACTCAAGATTCGTCTTCAAAAGATGCGCACAACAAGGACAGGCCACGACAGGTCTAAAGAAAAAACAACATACATACGTTAAGACAACACCAAGCAACAAATTAATGAGCATATACACGCGTTGTCGCAGCGTTGATATCTGGTGCAGTGTCGTCCAAGATCCTACAGCTCTCCTCGTCGCCGACGGCTGACACCGACGAATCCTACCCGCCACCGTCCGCTTAAGCCCTCGCTGAATCCGACATCTATGGTGTACCTAGGGCCTGCGGTCAAGATGTGTCGCGTCCTTGTGTGAGCTCAAGGCACTTTGTCATTTGTCAGCCATGCACTTCAGAACTGTACAAGCGAGAACTTGGTCAATTATCCTCATTCAAAGTGCGTGAGGCACATCATAATGTTCTGTTTTCCATTCACTGCACGGCCAGCCCACTTGTTGCTTGGCCACCCAGAGTAATAGAAATCAAGCAATCAAGGCAATGAAAGGTGACCAATATTGACATCTGCGGACTGTTCTGCGCAGGTAAGGTGCTGAGGCACGTCCTTCATGAACCTTGATCCTCTCCACTTGGGGTGCTTGTGCTTGCCAAGAAAAGGGTTGCCACAGAGGCTTCAATTTCCATGCGAAGCCTAAGCACAGCTCAAGAAACCAATGAGCCAGCTCAACACAACATACCGCAAATATCCGCAACCAATGAGACATGATGCTTCAAGGGTAAACGGTGCTTGGCTTGACAGTGATTAGTGAAGCAAACATAGCAGCAGGAGCAACAGGAGCGGGCAAGAGAGATTTCCCCAAACTAGTTGGACTCCTGGCACGCCTGCACCAGTCTACAATGCCTTCATTCAAGGTGGTTTGAGGCCTGACTTCCGCAACAAACATTGTCGCAAAAGGCCTGTTGAGGATTCAGCGCCTTAAGTAGTAAGGCACGGCCTTTGATATTCCAATGCAGGGGTTCAAAAAAGACAGAACACCTTTGAAGGCTTTCGAGGTCCGGGAAGCATCTGGGGTGCATACAAGCGCCTTTTGTAACAAAACCAATTCGTTCACACAACTGTGCATTTACAAAGGATGACACTAACTCATGGCAGTCCTTCTAGGGACCCACAAGAGAGTCAAGCTAAGAGGCGAAAAATCCAGCTCCAGGATGGCATCCTCTCTGTCTATTTTGGACACTTGTTGGTGCACTGATCAGTTTACTCAGCCTCCTTGGCCTATCGCCCGTGCCACCTACTATTACACATATCCTTCCATGTTTCTTGAGGCAAGTGAATTCCTATCTGAGAACCATTCAAGTTCTTGGCCAGCCAAGCATGGATGGGATGGAGTCAAACAAATGTCCGCTACCTCAAGAGCTGCTTTAGCTGGCTTCAGCCACTCAACTTTGCTGTCAGTCCTGATCCGGTGATTTTTGGGCATTGCTGATATGTGGTAGCCTGAGCAGCGGACAATGCGACTTCCAAACTTGCAACGTGTGCAAAAAGCGAGCAGCAAAACATACAGGATCACACACATATAATATATATATATATATGTATATATATATAGGCTTCCAATCCCAACTGAACGTGAAACCAAACACCCTGTTGTTGTCAATCAGCCTCCCCGAGCGTTTGGGGGCTGAACGGGTTCTGCCACAAAAACCAATCCTGGCGCTTCTAGCTACTAGTAGTAATGCCCTTGTTACGAGTAGCAATGCCCTTGTTACTAGTAGCGATGCCCTTGTTACTAGTAG
>CAXAMN010027417.1:132338-142887 GCA_963970005.1 Durusdinium trenchii | reverse complement strand
TACTAGTAGCGATGCCCTTGTTACTAGTAGCTTCTAGCTACTAGTAGCAATGCCCTTGTTACGAGTAGCAACGCCCTTGTTACTAGAGTCGAAACTTGGCAGCGAACCACGGTCCCACCCCAGTTCCGCTCCCCGCGCCGCTGCGTCACGTCCTTTCGCGAGGGCGGCCATGCATAGGGTGAGACGGTGATCAATACCTAGAGGTAACTTGATGAAAATGTGCACACTGCGGACGAGAATCGGATCTGTAGATCTTTTGGCACGAGGCCCAATGCCTGCATGCCTCTCATGGATGCTGCTACCCTTTGACTCAGGTTGTGGTGTCTGAGCGATTTTCGCTGGGCTCTTCGTGAAATTTTGGCATATGGTCGACCGACCAAACTCCCTTTTCACAAAACAGTCTGAGCGCATCACGAGAAATGATACCCTTGTTCAATCCATCTGCTAGCATGTCTCTGGTATCTATCCAAGTCAAACGAGAAGTGATTTTCGAGCCAGCAGTTCTTTGAGTTTAAGAGCGTGAATGAGCATGAGTTGATCTGTTGTTGTTTTAACAGCGGGGGCAGCTACACAGTCAAACACACTACGGGCGTCGATTATCGTCTCCATTTCGAGACAGTTCTTACCTAGCTCTTGAACTCTAGCAAGTTCTGTGGCTGTTTTATGGCCTGACAGCACTTCTGTCATAGCGAGATTGATATTATTAGCTGATACAAACTCAATGAGCTGAAGATGATTCAAGCCAGGCTTGGGTCCCTGTTTGCTGCCCAGAGCAATAATGCCACTGCGCATTGCAAGTGCTGAGTCGTCTTCACCCTTAAAGCTGCTGTCGGAAATCACATATAACTTCCATGCGTCGGGAATTTTGTGATATACGAGCGACAACGGCTTTCGTTTCACGTATGACAACACACGATTCAGGTTGATCAGATCCTGACCGTTTGGTTCCTGAAGTTTTCTCTGAAGGGCGGCAACGAATACTGCAACATCTGGCCTGGTCTGAACTATATCCAAGCTAGGCCACCAAGCAACGAAGCGAACTGCGTTTTCATGGCTTCGTTGACTGGCTCATTTCGATGGTTCTTAAGGTCACATTCGGGTATTGGGTTTAGTTCCTTAATGTAATGTTCTTGGGATATGGCTCGAGTCCCATCATCACGCCTAACATGCTTTAACCCGAGATGTTCAAAATTATCAGTTGAAAGTCTTAGTTCATCGAAATGCTTAGTCAACAAGGACAACAGACTCTTGATTTCGGAGGGTTTGCCGGTTATTTTGAGATCATCAACATGTGTAGAGACCAAAAGCACTAGTTCTGCACTTTCGTGCTTAACGAACAACTGGCGATCGGTTTGGCACCGATGAAGACCTCCTTCATTGAGAACCCGGAGTAAGGCCATATTCCAAAGTCTAGGGGCGTCACGCAACCCGAATCCCGGTTTGAGCATCGAGAGGCACTCAGTCTTGGGATCGTAGCCTTCCATTCCTGGCAGCGTGCGGAGAAGCTCGGCCGTTCCCTCCGGAAGTTCTATCTCTACCACCCGCATTGGGGAGGATTTGTCATACTCGGAGAGTTCTTGGAATGTGATCCCGCGAAGAAAGGCTTCGCTCACATCAGCGGAGACTAGTGACCATTCCATCTGAGTTGCAACAGCTATGAGAATTCGCTGGCCCCACCTCGAAGTTGTTCCCGAAAAAGTCACTGTGTCCTGTTTGTCTAGGAATCCCTGGGCCACAAGTCTGCTCTTTATTTGTTTTGAACCTTCTATCTGCTTCCACTTAAGGACCCATTTAGATTTAAGAAGATTACGACTTTGGCTCAAAGGCATCCTTCTCCAAGCGTTGTGTTTATTCCATCTATGAAATTCTTTAATCATCGAAACACGACACGCTTCAGCGTTGGCTAAAGCTTCGTCACGGGTCAAGATGTTGTGTGTTCGTTGAATGACCGAAACGGCCATTTCATTGCGTGAGTCGTATTGAAAAAGCACCTCAGTGGTTGAGTCGGTCTCATCATCAATATTCCTATTTGGCAGGACTAGATACTTGTGCATTGGCTTCAAGAATACTAGTTCTGGTGGTTGGTCGTCTTCTGAGATTAAGTACACTTCGCGTTCCAGCGTATGTCTATTGATCTCTGCAGTGCTGACATACGAACAGCTCCATCCAAGTAAAGCGTCAGGCTCTGTCAAAGAGACGGGCGGATTGTCGCCCTCAGTGGCTGCTTCCTCATTGTCTTCATCTGGCGTTTCTGAGATGATTGGATTATCTGTCCTAGGCTCAGAAGTGCTATTAGGTGTCTTGTGAAACCCCGACCCTTGACTAGAATCATGGGGAGTGCTTGCTGCTTGTCGACTTACAGGTTCTTGGTTGCAAAGTGCCTTAGTCTTATTAGTTTGGACTATTTGTGGAGGCATGACCTCTCTTACGATTGGCATGCGGGGTTCATGCACACCTCCTATGTTTGGAATGTCTTCATTTTCTTCACGAAGCTCAGCAATTGCAATGCTGTCCTCCATAAAATTGAACAAACGCAGAATTGTCGGTTCCCAGCTTTGCTATGTTAACAGAAGCTTGTCCTGGCAAATACATGTGGCACCAAGAGTCGAAATGTCCCGGCTCCCACCAAACCAAAAGAACATCATCACAGTGTACCCCCGTGATCGTTCTGACATGTCTTCCAAAGCGAAAGCTAACGACTCCGTGCAGCTGCAAATTTACAGCTGCCACATGCAAACCTGCCATTAAAACTTCACCATACCTTTTATTAGCTTCACAACTGACCCAACGACCATTTTGCCGGAACCAACCTAGTCGAAGAGTTGCACCTATTGTACTTTCAGCTGCGCGCCTAAGAATTTCTATGGGTGTGTGTGTTCCCACAGAGTGATATATTGGTATAATAGCAAATGCCAAAGCCCTACGACAACCTTGAACACGCACCTGCAGGTTGCGGCCTTGCCATCTGACACCTACCAGTCCATGGCACAACGAAGTCAGGTCGGCGACCACTGCTGGTCCATGCCAACGAGGCACATCCTTTGAGATTGTCGGTCTATAGATTTCTACTTGATCACCTGTTTCCAAGCCCTGCAGCTCGCCAGCAGGACGAGTACGGGATGCCAGCGCTTGCTTCGTTCTGGCCTCTGCTGTGGCTTGTGTGATGGAACGAATTGCAAGTTCTCGAACCCTGGCGGGGTTTGTGGCTTCACCATCATCTAGGAGTTCTTCATTCATTACGTCCAACAATGGTGGCACGCCTCCATACAAGGCTTTGTATGGACTAAAACCGCCATAAGTCAAAAGCACGTTCTTAGCGAAGACTGCTTCCAATAAAATGAACTTGAAGTCAACGATCAAGCCGTCAGCTATGGCTTGACTGTCCATCAGGTGAATTTGTCGTCGCAGGAGATCATTATGTCGTTCAATCATGCCTGCATGTTGGCCTTTGGCCCGCAAGGTGAGTTTGCACCCTCTTGATTCAAGAAGTGCGGCTGCAGTCTCATTCAATCCTCCCTCTTGGTCACTGATGAGTTCTACAGGAGGTCCAAAATGCTGCATCCAGCTTTGTTGAATACCTTTCATGATAGATTCAGTTGTCCGATCTGCGATCTTTTCGGCCGCGCTCCACCTAATACACTCATCTATTAAGTGAAGGACTACATGGGTTCCAACAAACAATAGATCCATTTCAACTTGGAGGTTGAATCTTTCAGGGAGACGCGTGGATGTGACACTCTTTGAACCAGGACGAGTCCATGCGCGACAGATGGCACAAGTGTCAACTATATCTGGCACCAGAGCTATGGCTGTTGGAGATACCCCAGCTGCTGTCAAGAGTGTGGCCATGCGCCTGGCCGAGGCATGATACCACCTAATGTGGAGTTTTCTCAATGCTCGACGAACCACATTCGGCCTGATGGATCTCAAGAGTTGCAACGAAGTTCCCAAATCAAATCTGGACCAGTCTGGCTCTTCATCAGGATTGGGCACTATTGCAGCATCTGCTAATTCAGGTTCCGGACAGGGGGCTGCAGCGCCAACTGCATCAGGGGGTGGTGCATGCAAATCATCATGACCTGCTTGCGTTTCGACAGATCGTTTAGATGTTCGAGTTGATTTTGCTTCACCTTCCGCTACATTATCAACTATTACAGCCCTCTTAGTCCGAGGATCTGGTTCGCGAGAACCAGCTGCTGAGGCAGATGGGACACCCGAAACAGCTCCTGGGACCTTGTCGTCAACCTCATGCACGTCCCTCACGCCGTCCATCCTGAGCTTGGAAGTTGGCTCTGACGAAGCAGGGATTCGAGGATCACACGGGTGTCCACCCTTCCGATCTCGGCTTGCACCTTCAGTCATGGTTCTCGCGATTGCCCAGCGACAGTCCGGTCCTAAAGAGTGCTTGTCACTTGAACGTGGTTGGTGTTTTACACAGGCCGGACATGTCCAAGTGGTTTGTTCAACATCTCGGTGCTTACAGCCTTCATCCCTCGTATGTCTAGGATCGTCCTTCCGAGTGTGACCTCGACAACCTGGGCATGTGAACGTGGGGAAGGAGCGAACATGAAAGGACTTGTTGGTCTCATTAAGGCCTCGGTTCACTGTCGTGCGAGAAACCTTGGCTTGAGAAACATCTTCCTCTTTCATTGCACTTAAAAGATCACAAATGCCACGGGCTAGAGCCGTGCATAGACGAATGGTCCACTTTTGCGCTTCGGTTGTCACTTTGCCATGTAAGTGGTTTCCGAAACAAAAGCGACCTGAAACATGATTCAGCAACAGTGGACTAGACGCTACAAATATGGTAGGCTTCTGCAACGCTTGCCCTTTGTGATTTCGAAGTGCAAATCTACACTGATCACAATAGGCACTGTGGCTGAATTCAACAATTGGCCTCCAACACTCCAATGAAAACATTGCGCTGTTGCGTGGCTGTTCTATGACAAAATGTTTTCCCCTGCTAAGCTGCCACGTCGCGGTTTCGGCGCAGAGAGTTGCCAGTGGAAGTCCTGTGGCACGCGCTTCGGAAAATGCTTCAGGATTTATGATTCGATTCAAGTGTGTCCATGGTCCGAAGCCGCGACAGGGCGGTGCCATCACTATTACATCTGGCTTAGTTCTATGGAAATAGCTCCACATAGATTGGACCTCATTAGGATTGGAAAGATCTATGCCACACATGAGTTCAAAATTCTTGCCACTTCTTAAACCAAGCAACTTTGAACAAATGCGCGATGTCTGACCCTCACCACCGAACAGCTCACACACATGAACGCGTGGTTCCTGAGAAGTCCAAAACACAGTGTTCTTCATGACTAGTTGCGGATTGACTGTTTTGTGGGGCTCACAACTTTGACGTGGCAACGTGCAAAAGAGTTCAAAAACGCAGTGGGTCCAGAAACAAAGATGTTCTTCTGTTTCCTTTTCTTCAAGAAAATGGACCAACTCATCTGGTTCCAATTGCAAACTACTCAAATCAGTCCCTACATCGTCTTGATGTTGCTCGACCTGCTGTTTGCGTTTCTGAACAACAACACCAGCTTTTCTGCGAGCCTTTTGTCGCTCGGCCTGTTCCGTTGGGAATGCCTCCAACTGCTTGCCGCTTTCAAGCTGCAACGCGTCACCGTGAGGTGAACGGTCGATTGATTCAAACATGTTATTAGATGTCGGATTGATTGTTGTCGGATTACATCTGAACCGTTCGTGCTTAGAGGTTGAGCTGATTGTGGTGCATTTACTGCTGAGTTGTTGTTCTGCCATAACCTTAGTAGTGAGGCTAGACGCAAAACGAACACTCCTTTCTTTCAACCTTCCGCCTCGTATTGGCGCTGAGAATGCTCGACGACGTGTGTGCACGGAATGCAAGGCAGCTGCTCTGATTCCCGAAGATGCTTCATGTGGCTTTGACTCAGGTTGGGTGTCTTGGGCTCTTCCTAGCACAAATTGGAACACCTGTGAAAGCATTTCGGCCTCGATTGCAACTGCGGTATCAAAAGCAAAATGCTTAAGATCAAAATGAATTCTCTCAGTTCCACAGCAACAGTCATGCGTGGAAGGCAGTTCAAGGTTACTCCAAATTCGTGTTACCGCCTTACAGGCCTCATTCTCCACGGCCTGAAAGCGGCACCATGCAAATATGGACTCATGCATTACTGACCTCAGCTCTTCTATGGCCATGAGGTTCCAACCGCAAGAGCGAACGTTTCCGTCAAGCAAGGCGACGCGACCCGAATCTATCTGCTGGCGAATCAGCCGTTGCATGAACTGAGCTCTTCTGTCATCTCTGCGGTTTCCAGACCCCATGGCGGGACCTTGCAAACGTATCCAAACTATGGCGGGTTTCTGTTCTTGCATTTGCAAGGTGAGGTATTGGTAGTGGCCTTGGCTGTGAAGATCATGAGCAATGGAGAGCACTTTCATTCCTTGCTGATGAACTACTTGTTGTCTGATACCGCTCCGATCACTTATGACCCAAACCAAATTGTCAGACTTAGGCATTGCGCAAGTCTTCATGTCTTGGCCTGGCGCTGAGTCTAATTCGGTTCTGCTTGCATTAATTAAAGGACGTTCCACTGCGCTTCAGTTGGCGCGTTCGGGCTGTCGCTCTGAGCCTTCTCTCACACTGCTTCGTGGGACAGACCTAGAACGAAAAGCTTCACGGCCAAACTGCTCATCAGCTTCAATCACACGGCTTTGCGGTGTGACACTTCGCGTCTGGCGACATCGTGCATTGAAGTCCAATCTCTCATCTGGCCTTAAGGTGCTGCGAGCACGGCTCTCGTCCTCAGTTCCAGCCCCTTCCACGGGTTCAACTGGTTGAATGAGATGGCCTGACGGTGACACTTCGAGACGAAACACATGGCTTCCAGGGGAAAGTCGGTATTCAAGGCCTCCTGGGCCTGGAACCAACAGTGCTGGCGCATGCATGTCCAGCGCACAGCGTTTTCCTCGCAGCGACTTCAACCCCAGGAGTGCTGGCAGCACACTCTGAGTGATATATGGGGCTGTGTAAGAACTAGCAACATGTTCACCGGCTTCATTCTTCAGCCGAAACTCAACACAGCCGGCGCGATTGGATTCTTGTGCATTGGTTCCAACTCCACTGACCTGCAGAGGTCGGTCAAGATGTTTCTCAGGATAATCATCATGGCCAGACACTTGGCGACTCAACAAACGCATCGTGACTTCACCGGACAAATTGTCGTGAGCACCTGGGTCCACCAGCAATCCGATCCGGCCGTCCGGCAGATTGGTCCTTGAATGGTAGGACCTGCGCGTCGTTGGTTCACCGGGATGGCGTTCCCACCAAGGCCAGTATGAGCCTCTGTCTGATCGACCTTGCTCTGCCGGCGCCGATGGCTGGCTCGCAGAGGAGGCGGACGATCTGGGACCTTGACCTGACAGACCTTGTAGAAGCTGACTGAGTTGCAGAGTGGTGGCTTTCTGCATTTGTTCATTCAACTTGTCTTTCTGGAGCTTGGCCTGCTTCTCAGGCGAGGGCTTGCTGGCGCCATCTGACGATTTGGCAGGTGAACTCTGATAGCTTTTTCTCTTTTCCACTTGTTGTGATGGTCTTGGACTCGAAGCTTCATCTTCATCTTCTTGTGACACTTGAGACCGATCAGACACGGATGCCTGTTGGGACTGCTTGCTGCGAGGAGTCCAAATGGAAAAGTGTTGCAATCCTTGACCTGCTGATAGATTTCCTGCTTGGCCACTGACAAACGACTGCCAAGTACTGGTGGACTTGGCTTGAATCTCTTGCAACGTCGGCGCCTCATGTGGTGGTGGTGGACAACGGGGCTCATTCGGCGCAGACTGTCCTTGAGCAACTGGCTGCTCTTCTGCGGTTTGCGACACTGGCTTCACTGTTGCGGTGGACCGCAATGATTCAAGCTCATCTCGAACACTGGCCTGACTAGAACTATGCACTGAACGCAACACCGGGGTTCCATGAACGGCTGAGTTCATCATGAAATGCATGGATGGCAACGACTGCATTCCGGTGGTTAGCATGGCCATAGATGGTGCTGCATGCTGAGTGCTCGAACCCTTTTGTGGACATCTACGAAGCAAATGCTCATCAGAACCACAACGATGACACCTTAGAGGTTGGCCATCTCTGCCTCTAGGATTCTTCTTGGGTCCTTTCGAGCCTGACTTCGTTAACTGTCCAGGATTGCGATTGGCAGCAAATGCTTTTGGCGGCAGGAATGCGGCGTATGCCTTGGCATATGGACCTTGGGACAAATGGCGATGTTGTTTGGAATACTTCCCCTTATTAAAATGATTCTTACGATACCTTCTTGGGGGTCTACCGCTAAAACGACGCCATCTCTGCTTAGCCAAAAGATACGCACTATATACAGCATCGGCTGCTTCAGCTTCACTTTCGAAACTTGCAAATGTCTGCTGCGCTTCATGATCTGGCTCTCCTAGATCTGACTCTGTGGCACTACAATTATCGTCATCTTCGTAAAACATGCCACACGCATTGCAACGCAGAGCATCTGCGTCATTGGTTGACCCAGCAACAAATGCACTTTGCTCGAACGTCGGCATGGAGGACCCTGCAGTTCCGAAGAAATCAGATGGCATCTGATATGGGCCCCCTGGTGCGACTGGTGTTTGCTGGGGTGCGAAGGGAGGCTCTTCAAACGACGGAAAGAAATGGTATTCCCCTGTGTGTCCTGTGGCTCCCTGTCGCATCTGATGATGATACCCCCCTTCATGCAATCTACCAACTCGCCTAACCCGCTCTAACAGCTGAGTAAACTGGACCTCATTTTGGGGAAGTTGTCCGTCCAGGGGTGTCAACACCCTGTCCCACATGTCTGGGTTCAGGCGCAGCCCTCTCAACAAGAGCCACGACATGCCTTGCGCTGTCATCCCCATGCCACCTCTCTGAGCGGCACGGTTTCTCAAGACGTCAAACCGCACTAAACAAGCATCCAATGTCTCGTCATTGAGACGGGCAAAGGACATGAGCTCAGCCAGAGCTCGAGTTGCAAGTTCAGCTTCCATCGGCATAAAACGGTCTGTGAGGACTTGTGCGAGCACCATCAACCCTGTTTGGTGTTGTCCTGCTTGATCATACTGACCGTCTCGCAACACGTTAGGCGGAATCTCTCGAACTAAGTCGCGAGCCATGCCTGTGATCTGCAAGGCGGCCATCGGCCCTTGCCTCTGCGGCTCGATGTCCGTTGAGGCCGACCATAGAACCAGGTCGCTTAGCCAACTTCGAAGGGAATACACATGGGCATTCTCAACGCTCCACCCTGGAGGTGTCTTCAACGTGGCCTGACCTTGGTATGCGAATGGGCGATTGGCCGGATGGGCCGGATGTCCACCCGAATGCATGTAACACACATAAAGGAAAGTGATCACCATGCCAGCTAGGGCCACCAAGTAGCGGAAACGAAACATCCTCTTCCAACGCACTACTCGGCTCATCCAAAGCTCAGTCAACCACTTCTTCATGTAATGCTTTGCGTCTTGTGAGTCACTCAATCGTCGATGCACAAACTCTGACAAAGCCTCGCCTGTAGGCTCTGATGCTGGGCTCAAAGCATTGTTCGACTGCTCATGCTTGGAACCCTCCATCAACGCAACTCGTGCCTTCAGGGCATCCGGCTTAGTAGACGTTGTATCGTTTCGAGACACGCCTACAACCGTCTCAATTGTGTCATTATCACTGCTTGCATTGTCCTTTGGAGTCTGCAAGAGATATATTGCTTCATGCTCAATTTGGCCTATCGACACATCATCCGTCGTGGCAGTCACGAGCCCAAAGCTGCGAACCGTGTTCTTGAACCTGTCGGGCTGTGTTTCAACTGAAGTCAAACACTCATGAACTTGCTCGTGCTTTGTGATGGCCTGGTCTGCCTTCATCGTCAGCCTAGTTCCAATCTTGTCGATTAGCGAAGCTGCGAGATTGGGCTCACTTTCGCTCTCCGCTGGCGTCATGGTTGTCTCTGGCAGTGCTTTCGCAACGTGTTGGACTCCGTTGGTCACGACAACTGCTGGAAGAGTCAACACGCTCATCACGAACAAAGCCAGCACCATGACGCACCAGCGGAAGAGCGGCCCTGGGGAGCACCGTGGCTCCGCTACCAAGTCGAAACTTGGCAGCGAACCACGGTCCCACCCCAGTTCCGCTCCCCGCGCCGCTGCGTCACGTCCTTTCGCGAGGGCGGCCATGCATAGGGTGAGACGGTGATCAATACCTAGAGGTAACTTGATGAAAATGTGCACACTGCGGACGAGAATCAGATCTGTAGATCTTTTGGCACGAGGCCCAATGCCTGCATGCCTCTCATGGATGCTGCTACCCTTTGACTACTAGTAGCGATGCCCTTGTTACTAGTAGCTTCTAGCTACTAGTAGTAATGCCCTTGTTGCGAGTAGCGATGCCTTTGTTACTAGTAGCTTCTGTAGTGATGCCCTTGTTACGAGTAGCGATGCCCTGGTTACTAGTAGCTTCTAGCTACTAGTAGTATTGCCCTTGTTACGAGTAGCGATGCCCTTGTTACTAGTAGCTTCTAGC
>CAXAMN010027417.1:102651-130101 GCA_963970005.1 Durusdinium trenchii | reverse complement strand
ACCATGCCAATCTTCCTGCTCCAACTCATTTCTCTCCTGTTCCTGATGCTCCCGATTATCACACTTTCGTTTCATCGAGTCAAACCTGTGAACTCATCGACTCATCGTGCCTCCCTCGGGTTGCTCCGGCTTGCTCTTGTTTATGTTCTGTGTGTCTCTGTGCAATCTGACCCCTGCAAGTGTTTACAACAGGTATCTGAAGCATCGTGACCTTTTAAGATGTCTGGTGCTCGTTTATGCGACAGTGCCAAGCAATCTTGATGTTTACAGTTCAAACACTGAAGTCGCACCAGTCAATCTGCTTGGCCTAGCCCCATGGCTACAACTTCCAACTCAACCCAACACGCATGCACAAACACCAGGTAACGTGGAAGAAGTTGTGGTTGTATTATTTCCTCTTCCCGTTCCAATCTGATATGACCTTACGCGACTCTTCTGAGAATTCGCCTGCCACACGTCCAAAAGACCTGCTCGACGTCTGGATGAGAAATGCTTCCTTAGTCAAAAACGGTAATTCGCTTTCATGAACGAGGCTTCCAATGCTACTAGGTTGGAGGCCATCGCTAATAGTTTGGAGGGCATCGCTATTAGGTTCATGCTTGCAGTTTCTGATCAACCTGGTGACTTTGGATAATATGAGCTAGGCTTCTCATCCCCGAGACTGTTCAGCTGCTGGACTGCTAAATCTGATGTTGGATCACCATCGCCGCTTTCGGATGGCAGCAGCGCACTCCTGATTTGTCAAATGAAAGGAAGCAACTCAAAGCCAGAAAGCCATCATCGAGGGCCTCCTTTAGCTTGATGAGGTGCCCCGAAGCATGGCATACATACACTGTCAAGAACTTAAAATCGTGCTGTTCTGTGCCGTTGCAATATGATCATATCATATCAAATAGTGTATGCAAGTGCCCAAGCGCCAAACTCCTTTTGACGCTGGACGCTGGGTCGCAAAACGAAGCTTCATGCGGCAAAGGCTCCAAATCAAGGGCAAATAAAACGCCGAGCCTCAAACATGACAGGAACGAGGCCTGCGGATGGTGCCTGAAGAGGCCTTCCCTTTGGTTTTGGACATGGCATGGCAGGATGGCCAGGGTCTGACAACACCAGCTTGGCCAATATCATTCAATCAGGACTCTGTCCGGATGCATGTTGGATGAGAAACAGGCTTTATCAGGGCATCTTCCAAATTCAAAATGTGTGAACCATTGAGGAAGAGTGACCTCTCACTACCACAATGGTGAAACAACACCCCTTGAACGGGACTGAAACACAAACCAAAGAACTTGTTGGGCCCTTCCCGCATTGACACCCTCGTACTCCGCAGGGACCAGGCACATCACCCAATTTTACTTTGTGATTTGGGGCTGGGTAGCCAAACACGACTTTCTTTCCATGTTAGCATCTATTTTCAGCCGATTTCATCCATTTGCCTTCCTTGTCATTGGTGAGGGCAAACATGGGCAAATCAGACCAAGCGTCCAGAGCGTGGTGGTCGTGACTCTGGCCAATCTGCAGCCACACTGAGATGTGGAAAGGCTTCAACAACCCGCTGCGGCCGAAGACGTGTTAAGTCCTAGGAGGAAGCAAGATCGTAGCGATGCACTTATTATTAGTAGTTTCTTGTTGCTAGTAGCGATGGCCTCCAACCTAATAGCGATGGTCTCCAACCTAGTAGCTTCTTGTTGCTAGTAGTCATTCATCAAACATTCACTTCTGCATGCACAATGAAAACTGTCAAGAATCTTCCAGGGTGTACTTAATGGCACCCGAGTTCTGGGCAGCATCCCAGGCCTTGCCCTTACCACCTTCAGCTTTGCCACCCTTGCTGCCTTTGCCGCGCCGGCGGCCTGAGAAGTCTTGCGATACCCATCAAACTCCTTTACATTGATCAAATCCACGGGGATTCACCATGTTGCAAGAAGGTTATTGGCCAACAGACTTGGCGGGTGAACAAATCAAAGCCAATCCATCTCTCCTACAGCATGGACAGCTTGTTCATTCCAATTGGACAGACCTGCATGTGCAAGCATTGCAAGAACATAGGGAGAACTAGGCTTTCAACATTCTGCCAACCAGCAAAGATATTAAACACGTTCCCGCCCAAAGCGAGGCAGGTCAAGTGCCCACAGTGCCTCCACCTTTCTCTGTGCTGTAGCCCATGGCGGTCTCTATGCCGCAGGATGGCAAGTCGCTTGCAACACCGAAAAAGGTCTTGAGATCTCTTGAGATCCAGAGTTGGCCTTGACAAATATATTAATATTGCTTGGTTCCGCAAATGCTGGAAATCAACATTGTGTAGATGCCATCTCTCACTCAGTTGATGGCAAAGCCCTCCAGCAAGATTTTGGTAGTGCATTGTTCAGCCAGTCCTTTGGTACCAGATCTTGCTGTGATCTTCCTGCATAACTCATGCCGGAATTATAATTGAACAACATAATTTCTTGCAGAAGAGCTAGGTTTGAATCCTTGCGATTCCTTCATTCGTGGAAGAAGCTGCGGGGAAACATGCTGAAGTATATAGTTCTCTTTCACCCCACAGATCCCCACAAAGAATCCACACAAGAAACGAGCTCGCAGGCAAAACATGGCTGATCTGTGTCTCTAAAGTTTGTCTTGCATGCCCTGCCTACTCCCAGGTGGTTGGAAGACAGGAAGCCACTCGCCGCATAGTTTCCAGCCTAACATGCGTCACCAAAAAGGCGTGGGCAGTGACAATATGATTCGTCCGAACTAAGTTGTTGCACATCTCCTCTCACATGAGAGCTCAACTTGCATGACACTTCAACATCTGCTCCAGAAATGGCCGAGCTCCAACCTGTCCAACCCCACAAGTCTCTGGCAAAAAGTGTCACAGCTGCAAATGTCTGGAGGAGAGACCTGGTCACTGGAAGCAGGCCACCATATGCCACTATGGTATTCCGAAGCTTGGAACTTCGCGATGAGGCCCCGAAAACGAGTGCAGAAAGTAATTGCACAATGTGCGAATTGAATCCACTGAGAACATCACAAAACAACTTCGAGCAACCACCTGGGACCCTGCGACATGCAATGACAGTTGAGCAAACCCGGAACATGTCCGCGACAACATGCTCGCTGCAAATGCGACGCCATGAATGCTATTTCAACATATTTTAACTCCATCGCGGCTCTCATAGTGGCTGCCATAGCCATAGCAATTGCCTTCAGCTGGGGGCCGACGCGGGCAGCGCTTCGCCTCTGGAATCTCCAAGAAGTCATCGATCCTAGGCCCCAAGCGCCCTAGGGGCTCCTGGCCATACTACTAGGAGCAAGGACGCTACGATCGGGGCTCCCAAGGGCCCCAAGCGGTGAGGAATCGACCTTGCGCTGTGCCTGCCTGTCCACCAAAAGCCTCATTATCTCGGTGGAAATTCTTCCATAGCAAAGAAAAGTAAGGACTTCCATAAAATTCCCTCATTCAACAAGAAACCGCCAGCCAAAAGCTGCCAGCTCCAAAATGTGCCCATCTCATCCCTGAGGCTTAGGCCACCAGTAGAGGCTGCCGATTAAAAAGCCCGCAAAGCCGAACAGGGGTGGCACCTGCACTGGACCCAAAAAAAGACGTGGAAAAGGAAAGGGTGCTTTTCTCTTAGAAAGCCTTCCAATGCTCGGAAAGGATCCGAGAGGTGAAGTGGTGTGAAACACTTTGGTGTCAGTTTTGAGAGAGGAGCCCTGAGCAACTGCGGCAAAAGATGGGGATAGGTGTGGATATGTGTGGATATGTGTGACAAAGATTTGCAACAATCAGTCTTTGAGCTGCCTTGTGGCCAGCTTGCAAGATTATGATAAGCGAAAGGTTGCTTGAACGCGGCATGGAACTGACAGTGTGCGCGGCACAAGCAGGTTAGACCCTTAGACGACAATGTCGAGCTTCACAGGCGCTTGGTTCATGCATGAGCCAACCCGTTCGTAGCGCCGACTTGTGTGCACAAGAAATCTGCATGTCGCCGTTGCCGACCGGCAAGACAAGTTGATGTACGTACGTGGTTGTCTGTGTTGCTTTCTGTTGCCTTTCTCCGAGGTCCTAGCTTGCAGTCTCCAACTTCCAACGGGTGGACCTGTCATGCTGACATGGACATTGCTACCGTCAGCTGTGCCTGGCTTGGGCTTATGTAATGCAAGGTGCGGAATCGTTTGGAGTCAAGGTTGAGACAGGGCGCTGTCAGCCTGAACCGAGTCAACGGGGCTGAAGAAGATGAACGCAAACCAACGGCTACTCACATCACTCTTAAAAACTTCACCCTGAACTTTCGTACCCACACGGCCCACCAATTCGACTAAGACTACCGCCAATTTCGGTATGGTCCAATCTGGGTCCGGCACCCAAATTGCAGTAGAGAAAAGTTTGAAGGCTCCGAGCATGATCGGCACCTCAGTCGCTCATCAAAGACAAAGTGATATTTGACGCTTGTGCTGTTGACTGCCTGGTTCAGCAGTTCTTGGAAAAGCCAGGATTCAAGATAGTTCAAGTACTTTCAAAAAACCTGAGCTAGCCAACTTGCCAAGAAGCTACTAGGAGCAGGGTGCATCGCTACTTGGAGCAAGGACGCTACGATCGGGGCTCCTGGCATCGCCACGAACGGAGCAAAGGGCATTACTACTATCAAGAGCGCCCCACAGGTCCGCAGCCCTGAGGCGTCCACCGGTGGTGGCACATGGTAGGAGAGCACCTCAGTGACGCTTAGGGCGTTGCTATGGGGAAGGCAATTGGCGTGATAACAAACGCGTCTTGGCTGAGTCTGTGGATTGTGTACATAAATCAATGAACTTGTAAACCATCTCAGGGTCCTTGAACACATCAGCAAGTCAAAGACTCAGAAAAGTTCTCTGGGACATGAACAGCTTTGGCAACCAGCAAAGCTCAGTGAATATGAAGCCGGTCTTCGTTGATATCCACCCAGCCCAACACTCAGCAATTTTGCTTCAGCCGTTTGGCAGCTGGTCGCAGTGGAAAAGACTATCACTAGCTCAGTAGATCAAGGCACGCAGAAAGGGATGATCACACCGCGATGAGGTACTATCGACCACTTGCCACTGACCAAAGCCACACCAAACAAATCGAAGCAGCTTGAAACAGCACAACTCGCGCAACTCGGTTCCTTTTGAATCGGCGAGCTCTCTAATTTTGATTCACACGATGAGCAACCCAGTTGTAGCACTTGGCGCGGGAGGGAAAGAATTGTACGGCCATCAGGAACGCATCAAAAAATATCAAAAGGAACATTGTAAGATGAGGAATGTATCCAACAACTGAAGAGCATCCCATGGCGAAGTAAAGGGGGAAAGTTGGATTTCCAAAACGAACCTGTGCTCTTTTGGTGTGGCTACCCAACTTCCGACACCACATTGAATGACAAACCCCGAGTTCCCTTGCTGCCTAGCAGGAAGTGTGGTGACTTCCAAGACCTCTTCTGCTCGTGCCTTTATCTCTAGCCACTCTAGCCATCAATTCCCACTTGACAGTTTTCTGCCACAGCTCTGGGTACAATGACTTGGCGTGAGTCCTTCATGTTGGCACCGCGTCTCGGCCGCTACGGACCAAGGCGCCGCGTTGAACGGAGCAATTGGAGAAAAAACGCGGTGGGTGGGACTTGTAAACGAAAGACAAGTATGTAACAACACTGCAACATGATATACTCTCCCTGGAACTAACATGGAAAATGGCACCACCTGTTTGTAGTGGAAAATGGTCTTCCAAGGGGCCATTCTCCACTTCCATGTTAGTTACAGGGAGTGTAGATGTTGGATGATTTTTGGGCGGTTGGGATAGGATAGAACCTGTCTCCCGTGTTGTCCATTCTTTCTGCAGCCTGCTCCCTATTGTTTGAGAACCTAATTTCTCTAAACAACCTGCTAGTATTCAACGCTTGTGAAGTTTGTTGTATTGCGGTTTCAGTCTCAGCCAAATCAAAACATGCGCATCCGCTGCATCCAAATGCAGGAGACTGTTGTAAAATAATGCATGTTTCACTACGTGTGATCTGGATCCTGTCGCCGAGACTTGCTCTGATGTCGCTGCAAGCCTCGGAGGCTATTCAACCGACTAGCACGCGAGTCCATGCTACGGCTGGAGGTTTAGAGGTGGACGACCTGCGAAAATAGCACACCAAGCAATGTGCGTCTGGTCGTCACGAGGCTGAATGATCTGAACCAAGGCAGCTTTCTCCCGAAGGAGTGACCGGGAACATGAGTTCTGTGGCTAGCTTGTCGAAACCTTTCTTTGGCTGAACCTCGGACTTTCTTCCAAATATATGGTGTAAACATCGGCCTGATCAGCCTGTGGCCCAGTCGTCCCTGTTCGCTTCAAATCCCGAAGGCTTGAACGGGATCTTAGGAATCAGAAGGAACGGACCGTGGATCTGGTGAGACATTGAGACATGGGCGAAAAATGGGCATGGAAGGGTCCACCAGGAAGCGCACCAAGTTGTATAGTACATGTCAAGATCACGTATAAAATTACCACAACCAGGTCACCAAGTCTAAAGTATTGAGCCTCCAAGCCCTGCAATATCTTGGCAGGGGGTTCTCTGATGTCATCTCAGACTCAGCCTGGAGCTCAGTGAGCATAGAGCTGGCGAAATTCAAGGTCCATGAGCCTCAGAAACTAAGATGCACGGCAAGTACCTTGCTCAGGCTGCAGTTGCGTGGGCAACCAAATGAACAATGTTCCTAAATCATTGGTGAGCTTCGCAACACTGGGTTGAGATCATGCCAACTGTGGTATGCTGGTCCCAGGCGCGCGCGCCCACACACTTGAGAAGGTTGCTCCGCGGAGCTTGTCTTCAGTATTCGCGGTGAGCATTAGCCCTTTAAGTGAATACTTAGCACTTGACTTGATTCAACGGAAAGAAAGTGAAGGGTCAGAAAAACAGAATGTTTGAACATAGGTGAAACATGGAGCATAATTTAAAAATTGATGCAGGTACACAATGTGGCATCCCACATTGCTTCACCACGAGCTGACAGTGTCTTCGTTGGGTAGTGTCTGTCAGTCGTGCACTACCCCCCTGCTGCTGCTGTACAAGGTGCAACTCAGCGAAATAGAGTACACGAGAAATAGATGATTAGTTCCCTTCGAAACAGGGGTTAACACACACACAAGAAGCCGAGACGGCGCATCTATATAGTACAATTCAAGGCATAACTCAACGCAAACTGTCTTTTTTGAATGGCTGCAATGCTGCAGCGCTAACTGTGCTTGACCGCTTCGTTTTGCTGATTCAGTCATTGGTCCTTGTCTTTTTTCTGTTCATTTTCTTTTTTTTTCCCTTTTATTTTTCTCCGCCAGGGGGTGAAGGGGTGTTCGGGCGTGCATTGACTAACGAGCCTGGTTGCCACCTAACCAGCCTGAAGAAAAGAACAAGACAAACGAAATGGCAAGGAAAGAAGAGAAAGGTGCAGGGGGTGCGGGGGGGCAGGGCGTGCGTTGACTAAACGAGCCTGGATCACACCTAAAAAGCCGGAAGGAAGGAACAAGACAAACGAAAAGGCAAGGAAAGACAAGCAAAGGTGCAGGGGGTGCAGGGTAGGGTAAACGGACTCAAGGTCCATGGATGCTCTTGCGAGCGAACGGCAGTTTCCCGTAGGCACTGTCCGAGAAGCCGAATCGGCGCTTTGTCAACAAATTGAAACTGGAACTGGAAAATTGGTAAAGACATCTCTCGGGTGAAACATGATTCAGTGGAACTCTGCAGTGAAATTCAGTAAGTATTTCAGTGAACTCTGCAGTGAAATTCACGTGTACGAGGTGAGACGGTCGGAAGAACTTCAGAAAAAATCAGAGAAATTACTCCCACGGTGAGGAGTGAGAAGGTTCTCTCGGTAACGGCGCCCCGTAGGGTTCACACAGCTTACCACAGTGGGAAGAAGCTGCGAAACACACTTGAGAAGGTTGCTCCGCGGAGCTTGTCTTCAGTATTCGCGGTGAGCATTAGCCCTTTAAGTGAATACTTAGCACTTGACTTGATTCAACGGAAAGAAAGTGAAGGGTCAGAAAAACAGAATGTTTGAACATAGGTGAAACATGGAGCATAATTTAAAAATTGATGCAGGTACACAATGTGGCGTCCCACATTGCTTCACCACGAGCTGACAGTGTCTTCGTTGGGTAGTGTCTGTCAGTCGTGCACTACCCCCCTGCTGCTGCTGTACAAGGTGCAACTCAGCGAAATAGAGTACACGAGAAATAGATGGTTAGTTCCCTTCGAAACAGGGGTTAACACACACACACACACACTCGAGATAATACGTACGGAAACTGATCGTTGCAAGCCCCTGAAGAAGCCTAAGTGAAAAAATTGCCTGGGTAGAGCAGGTATTAAGTAAAGCGGTGTGCCGTCTCAAAACCTCCAAAGCCTCCAAAACCTGAAACTCGTACAGCTCAAAGGTGGCAAACGCGTGACTGCTGGCAAGCTTGTGGTAGTTAGAACAGGGCCCAGTGGTGAATGAGAAGTCATCACAAAGCAGGTACGTCATCAGGTGTCCCTGAAGATATCCTAGGATCGTATGAGGAGTTTCGTTGGATGGAGCCTCATACGTCCTCTTCATCCCCCTGCTCCAAAAAAGGAAGTTGGAGCATCCAAATCAAAGGATTCCCTGTGACTCCAAGGGTCTCACACACTTATGGGAATGCGTACTGGTTGGAAAGCGGTTGCCACACGCCAGCCTAAGTGAAAAACCTAAGAAGACCAGGGTAAATCAGTGTACGGCGATCAAATCTGAAACAACGTATTGGACAGCTTTTGCCATACTTAGGTTTTCAATAGCAGGTACACAGATTGGCACCCCAATCTGCCTTACGGAGTATCCACTGCTGTCTTCGTTGGCAGCAGAACTGTGGACTCCCTGCTGCCCCATGCTGCAAAAAACCAATCCGACAGGATCCCTGTGACTCCAAGGGGAGGCGAAGAACCAAGGTTAAGGTGAGAGTGCACGTGTGCGCGCCGCACGGACAAAAGGATGAAGACATGAAAAGAGGACAAGACAGCACAAAAGTGTACGTGGCTGCGATGAAAAAGAACCAAGTGCGCAGAGACAAACAATGAACCCCACCTCATTAGCCAACCTGGGCGACCTGAAGCCTGGGTTAGAAGTATGTGAAGATGCGCGCGTACACACTAAGGCCAGGACCGATGTGTGCGCAAAAGAAAGAAGGAATGTTGTGCCACGACATGAAGACAGGAGGACATGAAAGAAAAGAGGAGAACAAATGTGTGTGAAGGAGAAGGATGAAAAGGGAACCAAATGGAGGGGACGAGAACCAATGAAGCCAAACCTCATTGAAAACCTGTTGCAACACCTCTTTTGTGTGTGAGCGCATCGCGCGCGAGGGAGGGAGGGGTAGGGAGAGAAGAGAGGAAAGAAAAAGAAGAATGGAAAGGAAAAGAAGGTGTTCCCAGCTACGACGCAAGCGTCCAAGGACACACCAAAAGAGGGTCCCCAGCCATGACGAAAGCATCCAGGGACAGCCAGGAAGGGGAAGAAAGGAAAGAGAAAGAGAAGAGAGGAAGAGAGAAAGAGACAGAGACGGAGAGAAAGAGGGAAAAGAGGAAGAGGAGGAAAGAAAAGGAAGTGAACAGGTGTTCCCAGCTACGGGCAAGCGTAGTGTCCAGGGACACACCAGGGGGAGAGGTGTACCTGAGTGTTACATTCAGGAACACCAAAAAGGCAGAGAAGGAGGAGGGGAAGGGTAAGAAAGGGGGGATTAAGGTCCCGACAGGTTCCACTGATCCTTGAACAAGCTTTGGTCGCTGCGACCACGTGGTGGCGTGCCCGAAGGCTGCCGACTACTGACCGCTTTGGTCACCTCATGGCGTGTCCGAAGACGGTCTATTTGGAATTCAATAATCCATCAAATCTTGGCAAATTTCTTTGGCATAAGCCTCCTGCTGTCCGCTTCGGACACCTACGTTTCCAGCTAGGGGGAACAACGACAAACCCCTGTTCGACGGGTGCACAGGGGGCACTCTGCGGGCTCACCCTGGGCTCTCACTAAGGAGAGACAGACTTATGGAAATGTGTACTGATTGGAAAGCGGTTGCCACACGCCAGCCTAAGTGAAAAACCTAAGAAGACCAGGGTAAATCAGTGTACGGCGATCAAATCTGAAACGACATATTGGACAGCTTTTGCCATACTTAGGTTTTCAAAAGCAGGTACACAGATTGGCGTCCAAATCTGCTTCACGGAGTATCCGCAGCTGTCTTCGTTGGCAGCAGAACTGTGGACTCCATGCTGCCCCCTGCTGTAAAAAACCAAACCAATCCGACAGGATCCCTGTGACTCCAAGGGCCAAGGGGTACACACACACACACACAAAAAGGCCTTCTATTCGCGTGCGATGCGCACCACCTTTTAATGCGTGGCTGAAATCCTGCCATGACTTTCTTCTCAAACATCTCAAAGCACTTTTATAGAATCACCTTCTTCCATGCTCCTTTGACAAGAGAGAGAGAGAGAGCGCAACTTTGAGCCAGACCATGACATTATTCACCAAGAATCATTTCCCCTCCACTCGAGCTTGACGTCATGCGGTTCATCGCTGTCATCTCTTTGTCTTCCTCCAAGGGCTCATCCTCAGCCGTTTTTTGGGGGTTGGGCAGTCCGAGGCTGCAAGACACACCGGAGCATGGAAAATTACCCAAGTTGAGTCTATCCCGTATAGTAAGGATACTAATAAGGGTTAGTGATGAACAAAACCAATCACGACGACTAGAAGCAGGGGGTTCACTGTGTAGACAGCTCGCTGACTCTCTCGGTGTCTACAGCAGCAGCACACTCGCAGCCAGCCCCAAAAGTAAAGCAAGTCGCACAAAAATACAACGACGGCAACATCAAGCGGGAAAAACCATTGAGCGGAGCGACGGGCCACGATGACAGTCGACATCGAGAACCCATGATGAATAGCAGCTTAAGTTCCCCTCAAAATCTAGAAAGCGCGGCGGGGGTAGCTTCCTTGAAGAAGCGTGAGCTATCCTGCGTCCATGCTAATAGCTACTCTACTAGCTACCTACCTAGCAAACCTACCTCACCTCTACGGCCTACCCCCGGAGCCCCCCGGGTTTTACACAAATATATATATATATACAGTACATTTTGTATAGAGTATTAGGAGAGAGGAGTTGGCTAAAAACAAAAAGGTCGATCGAGTCGCAACGATAGAGTTTCGACACTCGATCCGAGACTCCCGAAGACCGGAAGTTCTCAGCTCGCCCGCCAGTAAGGTTGAGGAGTTGGGAAAGGGCGAGATGAGCTTCATCCCACGGATTGTAGGCTCCTGATCTTCGTGGTGCTTTTCCCCTAGGAAACATGACTGCATGCTGCTTGGCATCCTTGGCATCCAGTGTGCACACATCATTGGAAGCTTAGGAATCAAATGCTATTTAAACTCCTCCTAGCTGAAAACTCTATTTCTTGCTTCCAATCGTTGCCCGGCACAGCACCCAAGCCAGCACTACAAACTGCTAGCTGCTAGTTTTTAGTCACTGATATACAAAAAAACTGTTTTGATCAACTGTCAGCTGGGTGGCTGTCACCAATCCCTCGTATATCCTTGTATACTGCATGAGTTGCATGTTTTTGGACGACCCTGGATGACTACATAGGAGAATTCTACTAGTAACAGGTGCCACGCTAGTAGTAACAGGTGCCTTACTAGTAGTAACAATGTTTGCTATTAGGAAAAAAAGCTATGTCCTGTTTTTGCCTTATCATGTCTTATCGGTTTCTTCTACCTGGTCGTTTTACCGTGCTTTGACCAGCTGCAGCATTTGTAGCGTACATTCGTGTGCAATGCATGCATTCGTACTGTGTGTAACATGGCGCAGTTCATTCTGGACCAGCACTGCTAGTACATGCGTGGGCGATTGTGTACGAGTGTACGGGACGGTGTTTAAGGCACGCTAAAATATCGGGTTTCGCCTGATACCAACCTCGATTTCTATGCACAAGCAAACTCTGCAACACAACACTCCTTCCTGAGATGAAATGCATATGTAAGGTTGTCCATGTGCAGGGCATCGTGTAGTTAATCCTTTTGTTCATCCTACAACCCGCAACTCTTCCGCCTTGAGGCCAACTGCTCATTTTTGAATTATTTCTACTTTTTGCTCTTTATTGCTCTTTCTTCCCTTTCTATTTTATTTCTTTAGACATGTTGATTTGTTTTTTTTTGCTTGCCCTCTTTGGCACACTCTCTCTCTCTCTCTTAAAATCTCTCCTTGCAGTATCTTCCTTCTAATCGGGCCCATCCTGGTTTAGAACTGACCCCTGACTTCTAGCCAAGCTGCCCTTTACAGAAGGGGGCCACGGGACTGGCGTTGCTAGCGGCGCCTCTTTGTCTAGGTCTGCGTGGGGGTTCCCTTCCGGTTGCACAAGCTGCAGCCTGTTTGACAGTGCTTCTACAGTGTGCCGCCTTGATTAGTGTGTGCTTGTGTTGCCGAGCTCCCTCAATGTTCTGGAAAGTCAAGGGTCTGGCAACATGTATATTGGAGCCCCAATGCATGCTCCTAGGATCATCGCGCAGCTATGGTCGAAAGACCCGCTTCTCATCTATGTTGCCCTTGGCTTGTAACCTCAAAGTTGCAGTTTTTGTCGCTCAGTGTTCTTGGGCCAAGATGTTCTCGCTGTGAGACGGTCAAGGCTGTATCTTGACACCTCTTCCTCTTCACAAATGTCTCTCTCTCTCTCTCTCCGCAGCCAGCCGGTCGGCCATCTGGAACATGGCCAGTTTGGCCGGCATGGTTACGCCCGCAATGAGACAAATACTCTCATGTGTGTCTTGCCACGAATCTCGACTCAAACGGCCATAACCACTCTAGTCCTGGCACTCACGGTTGGCGTAGTGGGCATTGGCGTGTTCTTGGATCCAATGACTCACTTTTTCCCTGCGGTTGTCTGGGTCAAATTTGGTCACACTGACATGAAGAGTTGAGGTGGGGAAATGGCCAAAAATGGATTCTGGAAGAATGCAAGCGAGGAGTGAGCATGAATCCGTGAATGTCATTCTGTGCTTTGAAGCCATGTACATGCCTGTAGTTGGGCTTGACCCACTCCATCAAGTTTGGCAAGACCTCATCATCGCCTCGAAAGGAGTCTGCGATTCTGGTCTTCAAAACAAGTATCTTAGCAAAAGAGTTGGGAAATCTGCCTTCGGTTTCCCCAAGTGCACAAGTGCCAAGCTGACTTCCAAGAAAGTTCCTTTCAAACCTACATGGACGTGTGCTTTAAGCGCCCTCTGCTTGATTGCATCACAAGGGCCCCAGCTTCCTAAAAACCAAAGCACGATGATCCCGGAGCTGTGAAGGTCAAGGTAAAAAAGGATAATCTTTCTCTAATTCTGTGTCTAAGACCTTTTCATATATTCCTTACGTATCCTTTTCATATATTCCTTGTCTGTGTACATGTAAAGAAAAATATATTTGTATTTTTATTTTTCCGCATGCCTTGGACCTTGTGTCCTTCTTCCTTTAAACATGAATTGTTTCTGTTTCCTCAACCGAGTGAAGGGACCGATGAATTGGCCCGGAGCTGTGAAGGTCAAGGTGACAGAGCGGATCATGAAGTCTTGCTCCACCGTCCTGAGAAGCGCTCTGAGTGCGTCAAATCTCCCGTTCGAAGAACCGTTTCTCAGAGTCTTGGCAACTGGGCTATGAAAGTTGCATAGTAGCTTGAAGCTACCAGGGTGGAGGCCATCGCTATTAGGTTGGAGGCCATCGGCACTAGTAACAAGAAGCTACTAGGGGCTATGAAAGATGCATGGTTGAAGCAGTGATGGGTCCCATCTGGTGTGAAAGCAACCGCCCGAAGGTTAACAAGCAAGTACTTCAATCTGTTCCCCTGCACTTTGTGTCTGAGTGTTGAATTGGCCAATGAAAATGATGGGCTCATGCTGCCACAGAACACGCGAAACACTCAATCATCTTATCATCCAGGATGTTATTAAGGTGCATGGGGTCTGCCCAAAAGGCTTTTGTTGCTGCAAAGCTTCTGCACATCAATCAAGAGGTTAAGCTTCTGCCTTGGTAAGCTCACAATGGCAGCAACATGGTGGTAGGCCAAAACTACTTCATGGTAGGCCAAAAAAGCAACGTGGTGCATGATATCAACCACTTATGAGGTTCTGCATTCCACTTCCGCCTCAATGCGCAAGGGAGCTCCAAGGACCCAATGACAACCGAGTGGTCTCAGGTTGAGGAAAAAATTCCGACCAACGCTCCGAACGCTTGATTGGCTTCAACCTTTCACATGCTTCTAAAGAGCTCGATTCTCGACATCATGATCGCCATGTCAAAGCCTCTTTTTCGCTGAGTTGCAAGCTGTTCAACTTCTTCAGATCCGCTTTTCCTAACGAAAGCAGGCCAAAGCAGGAGATGGTTTGTAGTGGCTGATAGGGTCTGCCACTCCCATGTTACATCCACCCTACCTAGCACGCTCAATGCAGCAGAAATCAGCAGAAGGAAGCGATTCATCAATAGAACAATTTAGAGTGTGGGCCCTCAAGATCCTTAAGGACACTTCAGTGGCCTCTGGGATGTAAGAAAATGCAAGGAAGCAAATGGAAGCACAAGGAAGCCTAACCGAGGTGCTGCTGCTTCTGCTGCTTTGGCTGCTGGATCTGCTGGATCGACTGCTCTTTGAATGTCGGCTGGACTGGACTGGGCCAATGCTGGAATAATTTTGGAAACGCCTTAGCTCAGCCGCAAAACCACTTGTTTCTATAAAGCACAATCTAACTCACATTAAAACGCCAACCCCCACCCAACATGCAGTTTTTTCTACTTACAAGCACTGAAACAAAGATGCACAAGGACAATGGTCCGTGAGTGCAAGCTTTACCTCTCTGCAAAGCCAACACACATGGCAGGCCATGCCCGCCCATTCAACATCATTCACGGATCCTCTCCGCTCATTCCTTATTGGACCTCTGTTCCGAGTAGCAAACATTGCTCCTAGTAGTACGGCCAGGAGCCCCTAGTAGCGTCCGATCGCTCCTGGTAGCGATGCCAGGAGCCCCTAGTAGCTCTTTGTTCCTGGAACTTGATCCCTTATTGGGGTGGAGGCCATCGCTATTAGGGTGGAGGCCATCCCTGTCCAACTGTTGCCTCGGCTGTCGGGCAAAGTGCGCTGGCTGGGGTTCAACAACTACATCTCGGAAAAGAACGTAAGCAGAAATGTACGGCACATTGACACTCAATGATGAACTTGGTGTAGCTCGCCTTCCAAGAAGCCCTGTTGAAGGGAATGTTTGCCGAAGCGATGGTGCCGTGGTGACTTGTAAGCTGCCACCCAACGAGGCAGTTAAAAGGTCAAAATTTCCTTTGGACGAGCCGCCCCAGCATATGCTTCATGTCAGCAACATCGTCGATGGTGTGCAAGCCTTACTGCCAAACAAGGAAAAGGCCTTGACCTTGAAGGCACCAAGTGTATACTCACAGCGTATAGTGCTAAAGCCACGGGTAGCGAAGGCTTGGAAGTCGATGAAAAGTCCGGCCAGGTCCATCCGAGAAGCTCAATGTGGGCTTCCCATACTCTTCCAAAGGAATGTGGGTGACCTCAATCGAGGCTATTCGATCAACACACACACACATATCATAACAAAAGTAATTACATAGAATATAAGGCGTGCGGCAAATTGAATCATTTGCTAAATTTGGTTGGACACGTTCCCAGGTGGGCAGCCACGGCGCACGTAGCTGCGGCACACCCACAGAAACATTCTTCTCCCCAAAAGTCAGAAAGTAACCCTCAAACTACGAGTGATGTGTCTAAACATGTCTAAACCACGTCTGGCCTCCCCGCGCTTTACTTGCTCAAGTCGACCAACTCGATCATCGGACGAGTCGTTGGTGATTCCAATCCTGGGATGCTTTGGATTTTGGAGTCTATCATGTCAAGGGCTTGCTCGTAGAAGAGCCATCTATCGGTGCAGTTCACCGGGGGGAAGAACTTGATGCATCTACCAGCTTCCACGTTTCCCCTTCGGGTGCTGAGCGGGGAAGCTCACTGCGCTTCCCTGAATCTTGCTGCCCTAACCAGGCTCCTAAACATTGCAGGGGCCAACGCCACGAGAAAACTACGATGAGAAGGATGCAAACGTTTGGCATGGACAAAGCCATCTATTATATCATATATCATAGTACAGTATATCGCTACATAAGAAGTCAATCCTGCCTGAGCCAATGGTGAGGATTGCAACTAGATCGTGGCCAGTTCATGGAAAGCTTGAAACTCAGCTCTAGCACTCGGTTGGCAGCTGGGGCCATAAGAAATCCATGATAGATTTGCATATATACAGTGCATGTATATAATCGTATATGTATATACACATGTATATACATATGCACAAATATATTATGGATGTTCTCTATTGAAAACATGTTCTTTGTTGGTTTCTTTTGTAGGCAGGGCGCAAATGCTCATGCTCCGAGCTGGTGAGGCTGGGCACAGTTATGTGGAAGAGCTCTGCAGCAAAGCCCACGCCGCTGGAGTCCTGTACGAAGCCCCCCACACAAAGCATAGCAAAGCAATGCAAAGAAAATAGATGCATATTCAGTAGCATACCAAATGGATGCAGCTTGCGCTTTGCTACGCTTTGCTACGCTTTGCTATGCTTGCTGTTAGGCTCGCTCTGGGATTCTAGGTGCCTTTCCGGGAACTTCGCTGGATTCCTACTCAATGTCACATGGCCCGAGCTAGCGAGCACACTCATTCCAAACGAAGAATATCAGATAAGACTCGACAGCTGGGGGAATAGGTGCAGCTTCGATTCCCACCATCTGTCTGCCTATCTTTTCTTTGTTTCTTTCTTTCTCTCCCTCTCTCTCACACGCAAGGCTTCACACGTAGATGTAATCATTCCTCACAGTTGTCGTAAATTTCTGCAGTGCTGCTACAGCGAACAAGGCATGAGGCATGCACTTTCTTCCAGTACAGGATACTTGCATTGAACAATGCGCTCTATGCTAGGGACTGAGAATCTGAGAAATCCTTGCCTCTTCAAATGCTTTTGTCTCATTCTCTTCAGTCCTTCATATCCAAATGCAAGGATCTGGCCGGCGAGTTGGTCTGTGATGACTCCGCGACAAACTCCGTGAAGCGTTGGTGGTCGGCTTGGGCGATGTAGCGGAGGAAAGGCACACCATCAAGCTTGCTCGTGGAGTTGGAGCCGAAGTGGCCTCATCTGTAAGCGCGGTCTTCACACGACGAAGCACATGTTATGCCTGGAGAGGTGGCGTGGATTCTCAAACCAGAAAGAGCAACTTCGATACAGCAATTGGTGTGACAGAAATCACCTCGCGCAGACCATTGATGGCAGGAGCCAATTAGATCGACATGAGGCTTATGATTTTAACGCGCTTTTTTCCCCAGTTCATGTCAGCCACCAAGTAGCACATGAGCAAATCCAACAATCCACTCGAAGGAGTTCGGATCTTCAGATCATGTGAGAGACGAACCTCACACAGCAGAGTTCAGGACGCACACATTCTGAGTCAGCAAGGCAGCAAGACTAGATCAATTTCAATGCATTTCAATGCATCACTCCTTCCTACTATATAGTTATATATATATATATATGCGCACGCAACAAGAACACAGGACTTAAGAAGGCTATCAGGCCGTAAAATCATCGTATCACAAATTGCGAAACTAGTCTGGAGATGTCTTCACTGCTACTAGTAACAAAGAACATCGCTACTAGGAGCAAGAAGCTACTAGGAACAAGGGCATCGCTACTAGGAGCAAGGACGCTATGGAGTACGTGTTTTTCTGTGGAACGTGTCCTTCACGCCACAACCCATCGGCCCCAACAGCGTTCCTCGGTTCCCTCCCGTCGGCCCCGAGTGAGTGACGAAGGCATCACAGGTCACAGACAGCAAACGTTGAGCTGCACCGCCTTCCCGCTCCTGGAGCAGGGAGAAGGGGAAAGCAAGGAAAAGGACATGTTTATCCAAAATAGACTATTATTATATATTATATACAGTATGCATATTATAGTTCTTCTTTTAAAGGCAATTCCTACTTAATTGAGTAAGGAGGCCAGCTATAAGGCCAGGCTAGCTTCTAGGTAGGATGCGGGACAGCTCCAGGAAGCTCCCCCTGGACTGCCCTAAAGGCAGCAGGGGGGCTTCCTTGAAGAAGCGCTCGCACTAATGATTTGGTTCCTAGATTTTTAGGGGAACTTAACGTCGTTCAAACCATGTTCAAAAATACACGTTGCAGAAAGAAAAATAACGAAAGAACAAGTGACGTACAAACCAAACAGAAAGAAATGTCTGAAGAAACACAATGAAACACAATGAAAACACACACACACACACAGTACAAATTTAACAAGAAAACACACACGTTTGATCTCTTTTCTTTCTAGAGCCACTAGGGTTATTGGCGGGGTCCAAGACCTATGGCCCAACGGAGTGCTTGTGCTTGGCGGGGGGCGTCATTGCATTGGCTTCAAATGATTCTGCAAGAACATTGGTTGTGCTTGCGGAACTGCTTAGGACCCAGGACACAGCTTGAGGCATCCTTCCCACTTCTAGGAAATCGGGTGTTGAACACTCACCTTCCAAAACACCTGCTTTGACAAGCCCGAGGCGCCGCTTGTTCAACTTCTTTCACCTTGGCTTCCAGCTCCATGGTGGCCACCGCGGCGTTGTGCTCCTCATATGCCATGAACGGCCACATTGTACAAGTTGGGCTGTATGGCTTGTCAGTGGGAAGGTTATGTGACCTAAAATAAACCCCAGGACGCGGCATATACAATTTGGCACTCTTGGAAACACTTTCACTCGATATAAGCACGAAAAGGGCACTGCTAAAGTAATCATCTAATTCATCGTGACATGGCTGATGGACATAACAAACTACACGCACACTGACACACATGTCCCTCCACTACATACATGGGGCCTTCTGACAGACTGGGCTTGGCTCCTTTGTGTCCAAATTGGTCACGACCAGAATAGACAAGGCGACCGCGACCACCTCCCCGGCCATGGAAAATAGCAGCCTGTGCGCAAGTGTAGGGATTTGGAGGGTGCTCCAAAATAAACAAGGAAGGCAAGCCTTCACAGCTTTTACCGCGGTGGAATGCTCTAAAAGCAAGCTCCTAGAAATGCAGCCAGCCCAGAGCTGCAACGGTGCCGCCTCTCAGAGGGGGCATCAGGCTCGAGGTTGAACCAGTGCGATAGCACATAGAATGGAGCAAGCACGATATTCACCTCGGTCCAGCGTCGCATGTGGGGATTGAGTGGCAACAGTGATAACAGAATACAACAGTGAAGCTCCCGCAAAGCCAGTTCAAGTGAACTTGACAACATTTCAGCAACCTGAAGAATTAGACACTGATGCCACTACTTCAACAAAACTGATCTGCAAAAATAAGCAAAATTACCTCTTGACTGCTGAACTAACTAATGATAGCGACATGTATATACACTATATACAAACCCATGCAAATACATGAATGACTATGTACACATATGGATTGCGTATTGATGCAAACCTACCCTTCCCATTCCTAAGCTACAAGGGCGGCAATCAGTCAGTTTTGCATCCAAAATCCCAAGGCTTGAGCAGTTTCACAAGCAAAACGGGAAACTGTTGTGACACCTTTCTCTAGCTAGATGAGCCCTGGCGCCTTGTTGCTGAACTGACTGTTGGTGAAGGTGAAGCACAAGGTCCGTGCCATGTAACAGGCTGGCATCAACTCGCGAGGCATGCCCAAGGTCGCTGCAAACCTGACCAGGACTTGACTCAACAAGTTCATAGCTCATTTGACCCATCGCAACTGATCTTCCCCATCTCCCCTTCTTGCCCCACGGCACACCAAAACGCTCATGATGGTCATATCCCGGTTCAAGCGTGCTGGTGTCAAAATCACAGCTGGATCTCCCATCCTGACGAGCAAGAACCCGCCTGTGCACACCCTGATTTGCACTTGACATACCTAGTCCTTCTCTGACAGTCGTGAAGAATTATGATCACACCTTCAAAGCCTCACGCCAAGTTCAAAGGCCTAACTCTGACCACGCTGAAAGCAGGCATGAAAGTTTGGATACATTTAGAGTTTCCAGCGCATCTTTTTGGGAGATATTATGTGCATTATGTATATGATATTGATGGGCCTCACTGTGGTCTTTGCCTGTGCGATGAAGAATAAGGTGCGCTGGCTCCACAAAGCTCAGCAGGTAGAGACGAGAGGGACGGATAGGTTCAAAGGGCACTAGGTTGGGGTGTAGCTGCTTGCTGGGAGCTTGAGTAGTGTCCAAGATTTGCTGGACTGCATCCTCAATCCGGAGTGCTTGCAAGACTTAAGGGCTAGTACAGCATGGCAAGACGGGCAAAGCCCATGTAATGGGTCGTATGTGATCAGAGTGTTTGGGGCCAGCACTTTCTTCTAGCCAACAGTTGGCCGCCAACTGCTACTTTAGGGACCAATTCCAGAACACCAAAAAGTATCTTTACAACAAATATGAGCAAAAAAAAGGTTATGGTCCCCTTAGAAGGGGCCTTGCCTTCCTTTTTCATCTGCCTTTAGCAGGCACAGCTTCTTTTCCGTATCCCTTTTCCTTTGCATTTCTCTCGCCGATCTCTGAATACCAAACGACTCAATGACGCGCTCCAACCTGCGCATCACAGTGCTTCCCAACGAGACGGTGGCATAGAAGGCCACGCTGTGAACCATTGGTGGAGTAGCACCGATCGCCTGCACGACCTGGGTGATGCAGGGCAACGCCTTAGGCCTTTGACAGTGACCAGGGCGAGTGCTTTTCGTGCGGTGCAATCAAGGAATGGGTGGCGTATCACAAAGAGTGAGAACATGTAAGAACATGACTAAGAACATACTAGACACTGAAGCCGTCAACCATCCACCAAACGCTTTGAAGTGCAAGCAAGCTGCAAAAAGCACCAGCATGAAGCAATCAAGCACCAAAGACCAAAGGCTCGCAATCCTGGGATGGATAAAAGGCTTGGGTCCTTTGCCGGGATCCACCTCAAAACCTTATCTCGGTCGTGAGCCCACACGCTTTCCCGCCCCTTTCTTCCAAAAAACCATTGGGTTTTGTCACAAGCTTTGCCACCATATTTCACACGCCACCATGTTCTTCCTGGATTCATACCCATCCTTCTGCTTTACAGAAAGTGCAGCTATCATGGCTCATCCCCATTGCCATGGTAACACGGTGTGGCTGCTGAATGCATGCAGCCAAAGGTGCTCTTGCAACGATGTGCTCCTTCGTTCGTGAACACGCTTCGCCGCTTCATCACTCACTTTTGCAACACCTCCGGTGAACTTCTGCCTGGGCTTTGCCGAAATCAAGCACGTGCATCACGCAGCATGTGACGATGCACGTTACTATGCACGTTATATGAGGTTGAGGTTGTTGATGGTTTAATTGCAAAGAAGGCCCAATACGATGAAGTGGATGTGGGGAGGGTTCCCGAACACCAACCCCCCACTCTAAGTTAATCTTTGACACCTCTACCCTTTGAAAATGGATGTCAGGTCAAGTAGTGCAAAGCCTACCTGCGATTAGAGACAATGTCTAAGAATCCAACGCCAAGGGAAGGACACCTTGAAAAACGAAAACCAAAGCCCAGAAAACCAACCGAGTAAAATAGGAACGGGGGGCAAGACCCTGGCCCATGAACACCAAACACCAAAAACCGAATCCCAAAGCCAAATGAATTGACCCGTTGTCTGAACCAATGGATGTCAAAAGGTCAAGCACTGAACATCAACCGCAAACACAGAATCAATCCAGACTCCAAGCAAGCAAGCTCTGGCTAAGACACCCACACGTATACAAAATGTCAACTGCTACCTCACACTGCATTACCCTCTGGTCCCAATCCAGAACAGGAAAACCCAAGCCAGTCCCCTCAGTCGTTGTCCAATATGACCTGTACTCTCAAAAGTGGGCGTGCCAAACCATGTAAAAGTACAAGAACCCCTGAAATGAGAGTCGCGATTCGCAAACTGAAATGCAAAATGTGACTCCCGAAATTGAATTTACATGGGTAAGAATGAATTCCAAATCCAATGCCAGGGGGAGGATCTCTGGGGAAGGATCTGAGATCGCGCAAGCGATCACTTACAAATTTGGCGTGTAGTTCTAATAGCACCCCTTTGCTTTGAACGCGCTGTCAGTGCCAAATGTTTTCAATTCAAGTCGGAAGTTGTATTAATCGTGTTCGGCAACATCTTCGAAGTTTGTCCATTCCCCAGGAGTTCCAAAGCTTTACCTGCTGAACTACTGAGAGTGCATGGTGACTTCCTCAGTGTGACCTGCGAGCTGAAGATGTTGAGCCGTCACCCCATTGAATGATACCGCAGCATCAGAAGCTAAGCGGCATCAGTCGCATGTAGAAGCTCCATTCCTCCATGAGACTGTTGGTCATCCGCAACGTGCGTTGAGTCCATGAATGCCTTGGCACATGTGGATCAGCGCCATGAAAAACCACCCACCTACTTTGAGTCGAGTCGACGCATCGATAGCCACATGTCTTATCCCTTCAAGTGTGAACGACAAGGGTGGCAAATGGCTTCCCGACCCGGCGCAATGCATGGCAATGGCGCCGTTTTAAGTTCATGAAATCACGTCCTTTGCAGGCAAGAGAGCCCCCCAGCTGCGTCGAGATGCAAAGCAGTCAAGCCATAGGCACAAACCATAATTTGTCCGGCGACATGTGGAGAGATCCTCGGGTAAACATGCAGGGGGAAGGCGAAAGGTTCTCGTTTGCAAACAGCCACACAAGCCACAGCAAAGACCTGCCACAGAAAAAGTCAAGAGCCCAAACTTCTTGAGTGCACCAACTGGGTGTCTTGTCAACCTTCAAAGCGGCAGGACCACACACACACACATATATATATATAATACATACATACATACCATATGGGTAGTCACGTCCAGCAACTGAATCCTAGGGATCCCTAAGGCATGTTTGGCCACGTTCAGAATGCTCAGAATGAGCTGTTCAGAACGAGAGTCTGAACGCCCAAATAGCCCAGCACAGTGAAGGTATCCATGGCGCTGGGCAAGTGGCAGGTATTACCTGCTAAGGATGGGAAAGACTTCAACAAGCAAAAGAAGGCACCAAAAGCGCAACAAAAGGAATTCAACAACTTTTACGGACTGTGCTCAAAGGTGCCCAACAGAAACCGTCTACTTGTTGCCTTCGCTGCACGGTTCGCACGGTTCTGCTGCTTAATCTGTTGAGCCATCGGCAGGTGCCACACCAAGCAATGCGGCCAGAAGCAAGAGGATAACGACCCACGCTTCTATATACTATATACGGTTTTCTCTTGACTTTCAGGCGCATTCTAATTTTGCCACTGCAAACCCACAAGAACCAAAAAGTGACTTTCTGTTTCCACCTGTCTCTTCTTCTTTGCAACCTTAGCCCATGATTCGATATGGGTGCACGTTTAATTTGGGAATGTGTTTAAATTGTTTTCGTTTTATTTTTTTTCAAAAACATTGGAATAGAGCAGGTTTCTTATTAGTACCTAGCTAATTACAACAATTTCGTGTCCTTAGCCGAGACACAGGTGTCGTAGCTGGCCAAATACATTGGAATAGTGCAGATTTCATATTAATTGCTAGCTGATTAGACTAATTTGGGAGCTGTCGTAGCTGGCAAAATACATTCGCATAGTGTAGGTGTCAGAGAAAGTCCTACGTTAGCAGAGAAACAGTAAAGAGAAGGAGAACCAGCACAGGAGGCATATATGATTGGTTAGAAGTTTATGCCCTGGGGAGTTCACCTTAAAATATTGATTTCGTGGCAGGCGCGGGTGTCGGAGATAAGTGCAGATTTCGTGGCGCGGGGGGGGGTTGGGGGGGGGCGCAGCACCCCCCCTCCAGCAGCACACCAGACCCAAAGGTTAGAAAGCAAACAGATGGAAAAGCAAAAACAAAAAGTGAAAGGAGAACAGCTGCCAAAGCAGAAAAGCAACAAAAGCAAAGAGCAGAAAAACAAAAACACAAAAAGCAGAAAAGCAGCAGAAGCAGAAAAGCAGCAAAAGCAGAAAAGCAACAAAAGCAGCAGAAGCAGAAAAGCAAAAGCAGAAAAGCAACACAAGCAAAAACGCAGCAGAAGCAGAAACGCAGCAAAAGCAGAATCCGAAAAAACATATCCCCAAAACATGAAAACACCCGAAAAAATGCCCCTCCATTCGATATTGACAATGTAGGACGTTGTGTTGAAGAGTATCTGGTATCTACATGTCGCAGCATCAAGAACAGTTTTGGTTCACCTGAAAGAAACCTCAGAATCTTTGATTCACCAACTATCACTGTTTAATTTATGAGTGCCCAAGACAAGAGATGCAAAAAGAACATCTCAGAATGCCTCCTCAATGAGAAGTCAAACGCTTTGGGCTATGCACTCCAAAATTGCCATGGGCAACACCATCCAGGGCAGGACCCAGAGTGGCCCCTGAGGCAAACATCACCGCGCTGTGAGGCGCAAATGTGTCGGTGTCCTTGCAGGGCAAAGGTCTGGATTGTCTGTCATTCAGGTCATTGCAAATCATCAAGGTCTTACACATCAAGTAAGGTAATGACCTGAGTTGTCTGGATTGTCAGCCAAGGTCTGGATTAACCCATCAAGTAATGTAAGGTTTCAAGTTTCAACATTACCTTCTGATGATTGTCACAACTTGTGACGAACAGTGGTAAAAGGCCAAAGACCACCAATTTAAGGGCATTCAACATTGAGCAAGTGGGTGACAAATTGTCTGCCGCCAGCCTTCTGAGCAGCCTGGCGGCATATCCGTATCCTCGGAGCTCCTGCCACACAACAAGATTTTGCTGTGCATTCTGAGACATGAATAGTCTTCCATGTGCATTGGCTACAGTGACTACTGTAAACTGATTTGATGCCACAAGTGTCGACGGAATCTGTTGTCTCCGAGCACATTGACTTATATAGTGGATCTGGGCTGCAATGGCTTCCAACTCGTCCACATGCTGTGATGCGACACCGGAGGCAGCTAGGCGTGGCAGGAGGCCATCGTTACTAGGTTGGAGGCCATCGCTACGAGGTTGACCCATCGTGATGTCCGTCTCTGCAACGACGTCATGGACATCACAGCCTTGCCATCGAGGCAAGGTGAAGCCCAAACCAGCAAATGTGCCCAACACGAGAAGGCCTTAGTCAAGGCAGCCAAAATTCATCCAAACAAGGGGGGTCATTAAAAACTGCCGAGTCGCCAAAAAGAGATAAAACGCCATGCCGTGCCATCTGTTGCTACTTCGTCTCCAGTGATTGTGAAGTGGGGATAAGTGGAGCAGGGTGTGCATTTGCTCAAGCCAAGTTTTCTAGAGTTCTTGAAGACATTCAAACCGTGGCTGCACTCCTGAAAAAGGTTTGCTTGAAGGTCGCTTGACATTGGATCCTGCATCCTCTCCATCCCTCCTATAGGCATGAACCAACAGAACTTTCGGAGGCTTGATTTGTAAGATGCACCAATGGCACCTTCTTTGGGTGAAAGCACTGCCTTGCTCACCAATCACTCATCCAGCGAAAAACAGCCTTTTGACGAAGAGTGTCAACTTCCCTACTTGTTCAAACATCTGCACTTGTTCTTTTTCAATCAGCAGCTGGAGCTAGGGCTGCCTTGCACGGAACCACTTCTGAGCAACCTTGGCTGGTTGGCGACCATCTGAGCGATTCTGAGTGCTGGGTGTTTGTGACTATTCCGCAGCTTTTGTAAAAACATGCTCTTCCAGGCTGCCACACCTTCTTCCCTTCTGGCCTTGTGGCCAGCACGATGAAGCGTGGCACACTCTGCGGAACATGGAAATGGGACATGTCCTCTTGAACAAACCCTTGCTGCTTAAAACTCACCAAACATGTCAGAACCGAACAAGGCATGCTTCTAATACCTGCTTCATGTGCAAGTAGACAGTAGCGTTGAAAAGAAGGGAGTTCAGCCGAGAAACTTCATGGATGGTAACAAATGCACATGAATGGCAAAGTATTGCAAAGTGAGCAACAGTAACGTAAGTGACAGTGAGGTGTGTAACAATAGCACAGTAAAAGTACCGTGTGTGACAGTGAGGGTCAGTGAGGTAAGTAACAAACGCAAAAATCAACAAAGCAATAGCAACGTAAGCCCGTGAGCACCAGTTCGGTAAGAATAGGGCCAGGGCGAAAAGTCTTTTTCAAACTTGCAGGCGGTCAAGTTTGAGGACGTCTAGCACCACACGCGTTTTTGAGAGATAAAACGTGCTACGAGCAAGGACGCTACGAACGGGGCTCCAAAGCTTGGCGGAACGGCGCCTGGTCTCGCGTCATGCGGTCTCGCTCGTGTCTTGGAACGGTCTTGGCTTGGCCGCTGTGTAGAGGTCGTGTACAAAATGCTCACGGTCAAGCTTTGAGATGTCCACATTTGAGGAAATCACAGTCCAAAATGCTCATCTTGAAGCTTTGACATCAAGGTTGCACAAAATTTAGCGTTCGAGAGATAGCCACTGCAAGCGTGCAAATTTGATGCAGGAGTAGCTTCTACGAGCTAGGGTGTAGAATTGGCCAGTTTGTAGGACACATGTTTCATGCGGAGTGCATTTGGTGGTGTTAATCACGCTTGGTGTCGTCGTTGCAGCCAGCAATTTGCCTTGTTGATGTTGCTCTGCTCGGTGGTTCCGTGCAGCCTTGTGTGGCTCCGCGCAATTGGTGAACCGAGTGCATTTGGCGTCCGAGCGGCTCGCTGGAATATCCTACTACTTGTCTTCACATTGTGTAGCCAAATTCACATACTTACATCATACTTACCATCAACCCACTATTGCCTTAGCTCTTGCTGTTTGCCTCCCTTTGAGCGGTGCAGCATTCTCACATTTTCGTCGCGCGTGGCCCTTCGGCCCTTCTACGAGGTCCGACCAAAACGAGCACAAGTCGGTAGGCCCACAATGTTGAGGTCCAAAAGCAAGGTCACATTGATTGTGACATCACCGCACTCAAACCGAGATCTGTCCTCATTCTCGGTATTCCAAGGACAAGAATTTGGAAGATGGTATCTCTCGGCGCGAAGGGTCCAAAGACAGAAGCCCTGACAAGAAGTGGACGAAGTCCAAATGTTCAGGAGGAACTCGATCTGCCAAGGGCCACTGCCGGTGTACATTCATGACCTCAGTATGTCAGCTTCCAACTTCAAGATTGGAGTTGATGAGAGAGGATCTAAGGGTTGAATAGGGTTGAAGGGCCCAGTGAACTCAAAGGACCCTGTGTGGCACGTTCAAAAAGAAAGTGTCTGCGCTGGAAATGAAATGAATTGACATTGGGTGATCCCTATCCCACCGGTTCTGAGGGAGGCTTGAATGTTGTGGACACTCCACGTCCAAATTGGACGGGAGATGCTTCGTCCATGATACCTCTGTCTAACTTCAAGTCTCGGGTCCTGCGATGCCCTTTGCTCCTAGTAGC
>CAXAMN010027417.1:92042-102641 GCA_963970005.1 Durusdinium trenchii | reverse complement strand
TAGTAGCGATGCCAGGATACCTCTGTCTAACTTCAAGCCTGGGGTCCAGCGATGCCCTTTGCTCCTAGTAGCTTCTTGCTAGTGCTCAAACAAGAGGCCGACTCCTCCGACTCCGCATTCTCCGGCCAGCGCAACCGACCCTCGGAGAGGAAACGTGCTTTTGCCTACCGGTGCTGTGAGGAACACAGAGTGCGAACTTCTGGACTCCAAGCACCAAAAGTGCTCAGGTTAACATGATGATGGAACACATATTAATACGCTTTTTAATGAATTGTCCATTAGTGACGAGTGGAGTTGGCTCACCCACTGTGTCCCAACAAAGCATCTGGCCCCGCTAAAGGCGAACGCCTTCTCGCCTTCTCACTTGCTCGCACTAGCATGGAGTCTGGAAAGTTTCCGATGATTCCTTGGCGATGCATGACACAACGGGCCGACATCTATGTCAAGCTACCCCTTGGCCATTGTTACAGCCTGGCTGCTGCTTGCAAAATAAAGGCCGCCGTGGAACATTGGCTATATCCCAGGCACCCTGTGACTTCAAAATTTCAATTAGCACAGCTCAACCTAGGCAAATTTGTTTCGTCAGCGGTCTCGATCTCGTTTGGGAAGCGGCTAAGGGTATGAATAAACAACGCCACTGTGAACACCGAGAGGCTTTCCATCAATGCCTTGGAAGTAGGCACGGGATATGCAATAACCTAAATCTGGTGCATGTACATATGTAATTACAGTAAATGGTGCACGCGTGCTAAGCCCCCCAGGGATGTACGTTGTACAAATGACAGAAGGCGAGAAGGCATGTTTGAGAAGGTGCGTTTTGTGGATGCTAGTAGCAATGCCCTTGTTACTATATAGCAGCTTCTTGCAACCCCTGTAATATGACATCTGTTATTATTGAGCAGGCGGTGAAAAGGAATTGCCCGAGGTAAGCAAAAACTTCAATAGAATTCTTTTCATAGGACATAGGTGCATAATCTGTACAAGGGCTTTAGGCAGCTACAAGCCTTCAAGTCTACAATCAATACTGTTAAGCATGTGTTCCAGCCAGTGCATCATTTCTTTGAGCCTGTGCAGGTTTGATGGTCACGCGATGAAGGGAAAAAGCCTGAACGGGTTCGACACAAATGAAGCCCGTCAGTGAAGACCAGGAGAAGGATGCCCGAAAGGTGGTTTTTGGTTGTTTTGAAATGCGTTTCGGGCATCATGCATGAATGCGAAGCCCTATAAAGAGCAGGGCTGGGAGAAAAAAAGAGGAGTGTAGTTTTCGTGGAGCTGGTATCACTGCGACGTAGATGAAGATCGGAGCACAGCATGAAGTGTTGAATGTTTTTAGTATTCTTGATTTGCTTGGTGCGGTGCCTTCTGGAGCGTCCCTTGTTGGTGTTCTATTTGAGAACCCGTGCCAAAAAAAACCGTCAGTGAACACCAGGAGAATGATGCCCGAAATGGTTCTTGTTGTTGTGTTGAAATGTGTTTCGGGTATCGTGCATCAATGCGACGTTCTATAGAGAGCAGGGCTGGGAGGAAAAAATAGCAGGGCACCTATAGTTGAAAGCTTGTATTTTCGTGGAGGTGGCATTACTGCGACTGAGATCAAGATCGGAGCACAGCATGAAGTGTTGAACGTTTGCAGCTTTCTTGCTTCTCCTCTTGCGGCGCTCTTATCCCCAAGCCTCTACCTCGCCCAACTGGACATGCTCACATCGTTCGCTCCCAGAGCCTTCACTCTTTGTTGCTTGGTCCTTCTTGGTATGATCAGAGCTACACAGTCCCTATGCCCTGCTCAGGACTAGAAAAATTGTCTCCAGACCCCTTCATCATGCCAATGATGCACTACTCGGCGTCCATTGCATCACTCGCGAATCACCAGACCCCATTTTCACTGCTTTTCTGACCCTCGCTTTGGAGCGCTCTCACCCTCTCAAAAGGTGCCTTTCGCGCCCTCCCCCCCCACACCCCCTTAACTCACTTCGTTCGCTCTAAGAGCTCAAGCCTAGCCTATCGGCTGGCTTTCGTATTTAATATATTATATTGTTATTTTTCTTTTGGCGTGCGTGCGCGCATGGTGACGGGCTCAACAGGAACCGCTGCAATTGTCAAGATGCTAAGTGTTCTTCGCTGTTGTGAGTCTCAAAGAGCATGCTACCACTGTAGAGCTCCCAAAGGATACCTGAGATCGTAGGGAAACATTCCCAAGAGCGCAACCATACCTAGCCTTTTCAGGCAAGGTGCAGCCTAAGCTCCATAGATCAGCTTTGTCCTTTGGCGTTCAAGCTCAGCAAACATCAACCGTTTCCCGAACTGGATGCAATTGATTGACAGCAAATGCTAAGAGTCCTGGGGTACTACAGTGGGCTTTTATATTAACTGATAGCATCTGATAGCAGCAAAGCATCTCGTCATACTTTGTCACGTCTTTGGAGAATCCATCACTGGCTGGAGTTGATGTAAAACTGTTTGTGACCAAATTTGCCAAAACTTTCCAGCCATGCTTCGCTCCATCCCATGTGCAAAATCACTTCTGGAGAGCGATACTGGCGTGTCTGTATCACTGACGAGTGATGCATATCCACCTCGGCCATTTTGCTCTTGTACTAGGCGTCACTAACCCGAGGATAGTGATTACTCGCCCGTTCCAACTGCCCATGTGCCTCCAGGCCCATCTTAAAACATAGACTTACGCAGCGCACGGCTTACTAAGTTACTAGTCTGAACATATGACCGCAATGTTTTGTTTGCTCATGTTTGTTTCAGGTGTCTTCGGCCCATAAGGAGTTCCAGATAATGTTTGCAATGTTTACTTGGCACCGCCCTAATAGAATGCCAGTAATGGAAGGATGCTCGGTTTTTGGTTGATGACTCTTACATGGACCTCGTCCTACTCAGGTCCTACTCTTACTTGGCCCCAGTGTCGTAGGTGGCACTCCCAAAGTCGACAAGCTTGACCAAGTTGGTGAATGGCCGCACGTATGGGAGATTCGCATACCTCTCAGAAATGCTTGAACTATAACTTTAGCACTTCCAATATTCTCGACATGGGGTGGAGTCAGGAGGAAAGCAGCAAGACTTACATATAATTGTGGTTCACATATGATCAGACCATATCACGCCGTTCCTATTCATGCACATGACAGTGTCTTGCTCTGGTCAACAGGTTAGGCCGGGCAGCATGCACCTCTACCACGACTGCACAAACAGGTCTCACACAGACACACACAAGTTTGAGTTCCAACACTTATATATTTGCCCTAATTTGCCTCCCAAACCACCTCCAGACCAGTGACACTGCGACTCTGTCACCCTCCTCTTTCGGCATGCCTTGGCGAAGGAGGTTGCAAGTCTCCCCTTGGGAAGGTGGAGACGCGTGGCACCTCGAGGGTTTGCAGCAAGATGTTTTCCTCGGCCACTGTTGCTCAGGGCCAAGAAGGAAAAAAACACACAGCACAAAGCATCTACATGATTTCATCATTCCCCAAATAGATGGTAAAGTCAATTGTCAATGAACATTGCAAAACAATCTATTTGAGGATCTCTATTTCACTGGTTCCAGTCGAGTTTCAGGCTTCAGATCAGTGTGGGTCAGGGTGAGTCCATGGATGAACTTGAGTGCTTGGAGGCTTTGGATGGTAAAGGCCTGGATGTCCTTCCGGAGATGAGTCGCATTCTATACACCACATACTCACTCGTGGGAATGCATTTCCATGCCTTCCCCAGAAAACCCAACAACCACCGCTTCGCTTCTCGGCTTGGCGACTGAGTAATGCCTGCCCAAAGCTTGATACGCAAAGAAATGCAAAGAATACATTAGACCTGCCATCCTCTATCAACCCACCTCAACTGCACATGACCGCACCTGCAGCCAATACCCACGGTAGCCATTCAGCTTCAAAAAGTCATACAGCGATTCCCCCAAAAGCTCGCATACCAAGCAGTAGTAGGCATCGTTGTGGAGAAAGGCGTTGTAGAGCCGCAGGCAGTTGGAGACATTCTCAGGATCAGCCACACGGAGGTCCAAAAGAATATTTGCTTCAATCTCGGCATTCTCCCGGTATCTTTCGACATCCCGGATCACCTGCCGTGGGTTGACGTAAGGCGCCAGGTTTTCAATGGTAAGTGTCATCATCAATCCAGGACTAACATGTACGTCCTTTCACGTCTAGAACACATAAAGTTTGGGTTGAAGGATTGAAGCCCTCGACCCCCCAGGCTGGTAGACTTCGCATTTCATGAACTCAAAATGGAAGGCCTGGAAGGCCCATACTGTGGCCATCTGTATGGCCCATGGTATGACTTGGACACGCTTCCTGCAATGGGCCTACTGTGTACAACATGCTCGGCTGCGCCTTAAGTGCCACATCACGGTCCTCTTGCAAGTCACGGGCTTTCAACACTCGTCCAAAGGCTCCATCACCCAAGAGCTCCTGTAGTTGATATCGGCAGTCCAGCACCATCCCTGCTCGCCACGGAAAATGCACCTTCAACTGGAAGAACGGAAGTGAGGAAGGTAGAAAAATCCAACTGCAAGTCCAGGGTTGCTGGCACCCAAATATTCAAAACTGAAGGCAAAAGCCTAGGTACATCTTCCTCGGTGTCTTCTTCTTCCTGGGCCGCGCGCAGCAGTTCTGCGGCTGGTGCAGGTTCCTTGGCCTCATTGGCCCTGCTACGGCTTCGCCCATCCATTGCCCCATGTCATCAGAAGATGAGGTCGCACTTTCGGCCATGGATGGGCGAATGGCCACACAAATCTACACGACCGCAAACGCTGAGCTTTGGTGCCTCCGTTCTATGCCTGTCCTGAATTTCTGTTGGGGGGTGTAACTGCAACTCAGTTCCGTTGAGCAGCAAATGTGAAACTGTTCTAACAGTGGGTGCAACTCGAACTTGTCTTTTGCTTGCAAGTCTTGCCATTATGTGTACAAAGCCGCCACGCCGCCCCGGCTTAGGCCTTGCTGTGATCCTTGAAAACCTCCCACCCAACTCTTCCAGTCTCTCTTGACAAAAGCATGCACTCAAGTGTCAAAGTCAGCGAACATCTGCTACTAGTAGCTTCTTGTTACTAGTCGTATGGCCAGGAGCTACTAGTAGCGATGCCCTTTGTTCCTAGTAGCTTCTTGTTAAGTAGCAATGCACTTGTTACGAACGTGCCGATGCACTTGCGATCCTTTTTCAGAACAGACCTCCAGTGGCCGAGCTTTTGGGTCGTCCTACTGGCACCCCCTTGGCGCGACCAATTTGAACACCTGGCGAGGCAGTTGGAGTGCTCGACGTTGATGCAGGCGGTGGAGTTGATGATGCTGGTGTAGCCGGTGTAGCTGGCGTGGCTGGGTAGCCAAGCGTGGAAGATTGAGGAGAGGCCATTGGTGTGGAGCTATGGGCGATGCTTCCTGAAGAAACGACGCTGGACATGTTGCAACATCTGCATCACACTGAAGGCATTTATGGTAAAAGAATTGGACACACACACAAACACAAGACACGCACGAACATATATCACACTTTTAACTTTTCCATTGGATGGCTTTTGCCTCCCGTTCCACAAATTGGACCAAGAAAGACCGTGAATAATTCCAAACGAAATCGCTCGGCGAAGCTGATGCAGCGCCGAAGCTTGGCCCCGAGACCAAGTCTGAACGGCTGGCCACGGGTGCTGGCGCCGACACCGCAAAGGCTGCAGGTTTTGGGGCAACCACCTCCTGGTGACACTCACAGAGTCACTGGTTTCAATGAATGGAACAGGATGTGAAATGAACACATTTCAACAAACAACAAATAACGGGAAAAGGACAACATCAGGACAAGAAAGGGGCTCCACGATGCTTTGCGCATTTGGCAAGTGACAGGTCTATCCTAGCCCCCCCCCCTTTTTTTTTGGGTGACAAACATATATAGCGCACGACATTTTGGTGCCCAAATGTGCCCAGCAAGCTGTCCACTCCCATTCCATCCCATTCCATCTGTCCGGCTTCTCAGCTAAGGCTTTGAGGTCAGGACGGAGATCTTTTGCTGCTCGGAGGCCAGAGGCACCAGGCAAAGCTGGCGATTCTTCTGCCACGCTGGCTGTCACAAGCTCTCGAGAGGGGGTTTCCATTTTGGTCCGGCGGCTGCCTCGAAGAGGGGTGGGCCAATCATGCTTCCAGTTCAAGGACCAAGGACATAAAACAATCAAAACCATATTAAGACTGAAGAGACCTAACCAACACAATAGCCGTTTAACTTTGGAAACCTCGGGATGATGTTGGTTCCGTTTTGGTGGTGGCTGCGGCCTCTTCTCAGGAATGATTGACGAGTCCATTGAGGATTGCCCTGAGATGCACTTTCCAAGACCTCTTCAAGCTTTGCCGTGGCTCGCTCTTTTGGGTTGCCGCCCGAAGGCACTTGCCCAATGGAAGCTTGAAAATATTCAACAATCTTTTCCTGGACAAATCGAACGTCGCAGTTACCGCAGCTCTGTGGGTGCACACAAAAAGATGTGTGATCAGAATACCTTCATCAATCGAACAAAATCACCAGTACCTTGCACTGCTGACCGATGACCGAGCGTCCATTTCCTGTGCATGCTGTCGCAAACGGACATTCAATGTCCGAACAGCCTCTGAGCGTTTCAGTTCGAACTCCAGCAGGCGAGTCGCACAGTTCAAGAGCTCCTTGGCGTTCAGAAGAAACACAACTGACAAGGTAAGCCGATGTAGGCACATATAAGATATGCATATAATATACTTAAGCATCATATGATATGCTTTCAATCTTTTTATGTCTTGTGTAAGTTGTGACACTTTCAGCTCTGAAGCAATGCCTGGCTATGAGACATCATGCATGACAGTAAACCACTGACAGTACGGTCAAATGCCAATTCAAAATGTGCTCTTGATATCTCTTGATTACTGGCTTGACACAAAAACCCTCACAACATGATGGGCGGAACATAATGACCACAAATTCACAAACATTTTGCATGTTGCCAGCCAACGTCGCTACTAGGAGCAAGGACGCTACTAGGGGCTCCTGGCATCGCTACTAGGAGCAAGGACGTCCCAGCATGTTGCTTGGCCAAGCAACCTCCTCACCAGGAATTGCCACTCCCTTGGCCTCCACCAACGCATCTGCAAGAGCTTCCAACTGCTCCGGCGCACAGCAGCCAGGGCCGTTCACGCTGTCTTGCTCGGCGCTGATGACCACCACCTCCGGCCAATGAAGGTGCTGAAAGAAGGAACACGGACCAGAGGGTGCTCATGCAGATATCCATGCAGAGATACTCCCGACGTTCTCAAGGATCCATACTGGCTTTATGTGCACCTGTCATCTTCTGCACTCTCATGTCTTAGCATGCGTTTGACTCATGGAGGAGCTCGAGCCCCCCGTCGCATTCCACAAGTTGGACAACTCCGGACTTCTGCGGAAAGCGGGGCATGGCATTTCTTTACTGAGTGAGGATTGGTTTCGACCTTGCTGGTGTACGTATGCGCACAAACACTACAAAGGAAAACTTCACTCAAAAGGAAGCCACCTCAAGGGGAGGTTGCAGGGTTGTGTGACGCAAGTCACGGACCGGTCTAGTCAGTCTAGTCGGGGGCATCATAGCTATCATGTCGGTATTCACTGCGTGATCCCCCACACTTGTGGCACCAGAAGGAGATGACTATTCAGTTCTTGTGTGCTCCCAACCCAACTTTCACTTGTGCTGTTGCGTTTTTATATACTCAAAAAGAGAGACTCTCTTTTGGACTATCGGAGTCCCGTTGGCTGATGCATGCCCTGTTTTGATCGAACCCTTTTGCAAAGTATGCCAGGTCAATTTCAACTCAAACTCAAGCCCAAATCTTCAGGAGAGACATTTGGCATCAACGTGCAGTGTCCAGCATCAGCGTTCAAAACGTGCGAGGAGGCACTAAGAGTGCAAAAATCTTGAAGGAAACTGCGAAACTGCACTGCATCTCAAGTTGCACATGCGTCTAGAAAAGGAAATGTGAAGAATTTGGCTGTGCAAATCAACAAAAACAAAGACATATACTCGGGAGAGTGTTCATCGGTCATTTTCTAGTGATTCTAGTGGGGCATCTCTTTGGGGGAGCTCCCCTCGCTTCCGCAGACATTGAAGGTGAGCGTTACCTGTGTTCTTGATTACGAGCTTTGACATTTGCTGAATGTTGCTCACATCAATGATTCAAGGTAATGTTTGTGATGCCTAAGTAATTCAAAAATGATTTATACTAATATTGTAATTGTTGATATTCTGTCGATGGACGGCAAACATATCTGCCACCGTGATGAATGCATGTGCATTGTGTGTTTTATGTCGTCTTGGACCGACACGACTGCTTTCCCACATGCTCTTCTTTCCATTCCGCTCATGCAAGGCTTGGTTTGGCAGCGCATGACAATTGCACACGTCTCTTGGGCTGACAAGACTGCCTATCCGAAAGTGCAACACTTCTTAAAACTCTTTTGATGGTCTCGTCTTGCATTCTTGCAGTTTCCAACCCAATAGCGATGGCCTTCATTCTAATAGCGATGAGTAATTTACATTGTTCCACTCTTGCAGCCTCCATGGTGGCCACCAAGGCCTCCATGATCTCATGCCGCTCCAAGCGCTTCCGGTCCAAGGCAGCCTCCGCCAAAGCGAAGCCGTCCTCCAGCCTACATCGCCACATGTTGGCACAACGCGTCACGAACCAAAGGAGAATGGCTTTGTAACAATGTGGCAATGCTGATGGGTTGAAAATCATGGAACATCTCAAAAGAGATCCACATATGCGCCGTATTCGAATCAACACCCTGGAAATCCGTCCCAGTCGACTGTGCATGGGTGGCCAATGTCACATGCCAAATAGCACTTCCAACAAACCCATGAGACTCCGCAGGTGTGGGATGTGCCGCCGAGAAACCCAACGTCAATAGCTTCCAAAATGGCTTCCTCAAATTCGGCACTTTGAGCTCAGCGCAGCGACGTGCAGTATGTGACGTGATGCTTGCTAACACTAGTGTGACTGCAGCGATGCAGGATGCGATGCAGGATGGTGCAGGGAATAGAATCACTTTCAACTTTCAACCAATCTTCGCAAACAAGACTCAAGAATGCAAGTAAGAATGGGTCCCTCTGCGCCTTTCTTCTGCTATTGCTATGGGCCAGCGCCAGTGAATGCGTTGAGTGTTGAGGTTTCTTGCCAATGGATGAGATGCTTTTTTGAACTGACCAAGGTGATGTCCACTCGCCCAAAAAGGGGCAGGAGCTGAAAACAATTGAAAACATGTATTGAATGGGAATTGTATGCTTTCCTTCAGGTTGATCGGCTCCCAAAAGTTGGTGCAACACTTTAGTCACTTTTTGTCTTTATCCTGTGAGCTTCATAGAGTCAAAGTGCTGAAATGTGTTGAACCTTCCCCAAGCATCCGCCAAAATGTCCCAAACATTCTCAATCTGAATATCTCAGCATTCTTGGGCAAGTGTCTTGAAGTTCAGTTTCAGAACCATCTTGTGCGAGGACCTCGAGCTTGGCCGCTGCACGCTGGCGCTCTGCCAGGGTGCCAATGGCTCCAGGAGCCTGGAGCTCTTGGAGAATCACCTGACGCTCTGGAATGCTCTGGCTCATCGGAGGTTTGAGGAAAACAAAAGGTCTTCTGGTATGGAAGTGATGGGAAGCTTCAGTTTCACAGCCCCACATCAATCGCCTGAACAGCTGCCAATCCTTCCTCATCCACACCCGCAGCGGTTGCATCTTGAATGGCCCGATGCAAGGCATCTGCGTCTAAGTCTCCGAGGGCTGCCAGCAGTTTTCGATGGGCGCGACTTCGGGGTGACTCCTGGGAACTGCCCAGCGGCTTGCCTACCAACCGACTAGAAATGGCCTCCAACCTAAGAGCGCTGGCCTCCAACCTACTAGCAGCGGCCTCCAACCTGAGAGCGATGGCCTCCAACCTACTAGCAGTGGCCTCCAACCTAAGAGCGCTGGCCTCCAACCTACTAGCAGCGGCCTCCAACCTAAGAGCGATGGCGTCCAACCTACTAGCAGCGGCCTCCAACCTAAGAGCGATGACCTCCAACCTTCTAGCAGCGGCCTCCAACCTAAGAGCGATGGCGTCCAACCTACTAGCAGTGGCCTCCAACCTAAGAGCACGGGCCTCCAACCTACTAGCAGTGGCCTCCGACCTAAGAGCACTGGCCTCCAAATGCCTCCAACCTACTAGCAGTGGCCTCCAACCTAAGAGCGATGACCTCCAACCTTCTAGCAGCGGCCTCCAACCTAAGAGCGATGGCGTCCAACCTACTAGCAGTGGCCTCCAACCTAAGAGCACGGGCCTCCAACCTACTAGCAGTGGCCTCCGACCTACGAGCAATGGCCTCCAAATGCCTCCAACCTACTAGCAGTGGCCTCCAACCTAAGAGCGACGGCCTCCAACCTACTAGCAGTGGCCTCCAACCTAAGAGCGGTGGCCTCCAACCTACCAGCGGTGGCCTCTTACCTACTAGCAGTGGCCTCCAACCTAAAAGCGATGGCCTCCAACCTACTAGCAGTGGCCTCCAACCTCACTCTAAGAGCGATTGGCCTCCAACCTACCAGCAGTGGCCTCCAACCTAAGAGCGATGACCTCCAACCTACTAGC
>CAXAMN010027417.1:24421-92032 GCA_963970005.1 Durusdinium trenchii | reverse complement strand
AGAGCGCTGGCCTCCAACCTATAGCAGTGGCCTCCAACCTAAGAGCGATGGCCTCCAACTGCTAGCAGTGGCCTCCAATTAAGAACGATGGCCTCCAATGGCCTCCAACCTACTAGCAGCAGCTCCAACGTAAGAGCGATGGCCTCCAACCTACTAGCAGCAGCTCCAACGCAAGAGCGGCGGCCTCCAACCTACCAGCAGTGGCCTCCAACCGAAGAGCGATGGCCTCCAACCTACTAGCAGTGGCCTCTAACCTAAGAGCGATGGCATCCAATGTCTAGTCTACAGGTTCCTTTACCATGTTGACATCGAAGATCGAACGCCTTCGGGCCAATACTACTCTGGCAACGGGAGCTATATGTAAACCGACAAGTTGACTCTGAAAAGACATGTTTAATTCAATTCTAATAAAGATTTAATTAGATTCTAATTAAATTCTATTATTGTTTCCTAGTAGCTTCTTGTTCCTAGTAGTAAGGCCCTTGTTTCTAGTAGCGATGCACTTGTTACTAGTAGCGATGTTTGGCCTAAAGATTTATCTCTGGATGAGGGTCTCCCGGTCTTTGTCTCAGCCTTGAAGGTTAAAACGGACATTGCTTGACACCAGCAGTGCGGTGACAAGGCGACGTGTGAATTGCTCTTCTGAGTTCCCCTTATGAGAACGCTGTTTGATTCATGTCCAGGCGCAGGCTGGCGGCTGGTGGTGGCCCAGTAGGGCTTACAAAATGAGACACCAAACAGCGTTCGTAAAGCAAAGCAGCGAGATGATGCACTGCAACATGTCACACTCTCAAATGCCGATTTCCCATGCCGATGCAGCTGTGGGTGGATATGTGTAAGGGTGCCAACGGTCACAACCAAGGACGACAATGCAAAACGGCCCGGACTGGCGCCAAGTGTAGCTTCTTTGTGTTTCTTTTGTGGATGGCACCCTAACAGAAGGCAACCAAACAGCGATGGCCTCCAAACTGATGTGGAACTTGCGTCGTGCTGCAAGCTCTTCCTATACTCTCTGACTGCGAACGTTGGATGTGGACGATAGGGCTGAAGATTGCTATGCTCGATCTTAGTCGCATTGCTGGTATTTGCTGGTTGCCTCGCCATTAGGGGAGCGGGTTGGATAGGACTTCCCAACAGTGGGTCAAGTCACTGCGCTGGACGCACAAACATTGGATCCTTAAAGACTGGAACTGCTTGAGCTATAGTGAAGCGCGGCAAAGCTACAGCAGTCTGGATTGCGATCGGCCAGTCTTGGATTCAGCACACTGTGAGGCCTATAGTCCTGTTGCCTCAGCCGTCCACAGGACGGTAACCCACTCAACCAACCTGCACAAACCGTCTTGCACTGGCGATTTTCTCTAAACAGAATTGTTCACTGCCACCCTGTCCTTCTCCCGCACCTCAGCGGCCTTTGGTTTTGGTGCTCTTCCCTTCGGGCTGACTGCAGCAGCTCCCCCTGCCAGTGCGCCCGCGCTGGATGCACTGGGTGCCGCTGGTGAAATAACTTTGGCGTTCAGCAACTCCTCATCTGCCATGGCATTTCGGCAACGGTTCAGCAGCCACAAGGGCCTCCGGGGTTCCTGACATGTCCAAACCCTATATATTTATATAGCCTATTGCGAAACAAATAGGAACAATGTGCTGACAATCAACCATCCAAAAGAATGGCCCAGCTATGTGACCTTTCTTGGGCGAGCCGTATGTCTCTATGATGCAGCTGGAAAATGTGCTCGCAATGGCTTCATGCAGCTTGTGAGGCCAGGTGTTTTTTCCTCGGGTCGTCAGCGTTTGCTTGAGCCTAAATGGATGGCTGTTTGCATACATATTTGCCTCCTTGCAGTGGCCTTTGACCCTGTTATACCCTGGTGGTCGTCCAAAACAGATTTTTAAACACCCTGGAACATTTGTGCAGACGCTGCACAAGGTCGGAGACTCCCGTCACTCACATGTTTTGATGAAGAACTACATGCTTTTCGAGAAACAACATGTGCCGAAACAGTCTGTGGAGATATCTGGAGATCTGAGGAGCCCCTGCCCCGCAGCACAGGAGCCATGAAGTGCTGTGGGGTCATGAGCCCCAGCAGTTGTGTAGGACCTCGAGTGACTGGAGAGGCTCCGCATCGGTGTCTCATTTTCCAGAACGAAATGTGACCTGGTTCACCTGGTCCTGAAAAGATGGATGTCTTGCAAGTCCAACTAGTCAAGTCTAGTCTCTTGCATTGTGTCCTGGTAAATCCCCTTTTCGAGCAAGGCTCAGGTCATGTCTAGGTCTACATCAGCGAACCGTAAAGAACAAAGAAGATTTGGAGGCCCACCGTGGAGGTGCTGGATTGAGGGGCTCGGCTAAGCCGACACAACATCGGAGCTGTGCCAGCCTGAAAAGCAAAGCACGCCCACGAGCAGGAGGCACCAGGTATGGCATTCCAAGATGGATGGACTTTGCCTGCGTCCGCAAGATTCTGCTAGATTGAGTAGTGCCAAAGTCAGATAGTAAGTCAGATGGTTCAGCATTGGAGGCTGTGGAGGCATTAGGCGCATTAATCCCAAGTCACCTCCCTGGGTGGTTCGTTTCCTCTGTCTGGAGACTGGGCCGCTTGAAGCTGCTAAAAGTTTGTCCACTTACCAAGTGGCTCTGTATGGCTAGCTGCTTTGCAAATAGACACCTGGATGTTTTCAGTGTCACACCCTGCCAAACGAATCTCCATTCTCACTTTTCAGCACTCAGGCATCGCTGCCACTGTCCAACTCGATGCTGGCCTTGGTGCGCCCGCTGTGGCATGTTTTGTGAAACTAACGTGCCATTGCAATGGAACTTCCTATGGCACGACCAATTGGAGGTGTGCAAACCAACATTCTCACGGAATGTATGTTTTTTGAGGCTGGATTTGAGTGCCGAATCATCGTCAAAAAGCTTCTTCCCTGCACTTAGGTGGGTTAATTAGAGACGGCCAAAGGCCAAGTTTGATCAGCCAGGCCTAAATGCACCAAATCTCACATGTCACGGGCAGCAGAGTAGGAAGTCATGAGATGTCATGAGTCAGGGCCAAGAGACATCATTCCCCGGCTTCAGGTTGGCAAAGCCAGCCTTGAACTGACATTCTTCAGACTATTGGAGACATCAATTCGTTCCTACGTGGGCTTCTCGTGATTCAAGGCCCAATGTGCCCAAAAATGATCATGCATCAAAAGATGTAAACTGGCCGATGATCGCTCTTCTCTCATTGATTTTTGCTGAAGAAAATGCGACGTGGCGGCTGTCGGTGGCACAAATAAGAGAGGGAGCAAAAATGAGCGCAAACCGTAAAACAGAAAGAACCAAAGTAAAGAAACATATCACTAATCCCCGTGAAGCCTTACTTGGTAACCTGCCCAGTGCAGCCCTGGCAGCTCCCAGGCCTCGCGCCCCCGGCGACCACGTCCGCCACGCGGGCCACGTGCACGCCCACGAGCACCACCCTGACTTCCACCCATGGCCCGTCTAATCTGCAGGTGCTAAGCATTTCAATCGAACCGGTCCTCGGATGTCCCTGGTCTGATTGGGCAATGCAATGCTGGAAAAGGACCTTCTTGCAGCCAATAGCTGTGAGGAATAGTGGGTATTGAGCCGAAGGTCAACCAGGTGAGGATTGTTGGCTTGCACCGTTGCTTTAAGATGGACCCAGCTTTGACAAACTCTATCCACTATTCCTACATCTATTCCTGCGATCGTTATGACTGTCTTGGCATTTCTGGTTTCCTCTTCGACTTCTCCCGGCGCCTTGCGTCGGCCCTTTGGCCCTTTGGAAGATACACCTGATGCCGCAGTCGGTCCAAGCTCTGGATGGCAGGTATGCTTCCAACCGCTTCGATATTGGGGCAGGACATTCCGCTTCAATCATCTCCCTCTCACAAGTGACCCTTCTGAGCAAACCCACCGCATACAAAAACAGTAACTATAATATATCTATACATGTCGACTTATATAGTCCATTCTCGTACGGACAAAGAACGAAACATCCACCAGTCAAAGAATGGAAATTGCATGAAACCCTGTGCCAGCTGCTGAGCTTTTCGCTCTTAGGTTGGAGGCCATCGCTAGTAACTTAGTATGATCTCAAAACAGCTAGCCGCTTGCTGCACCTGACTCCTCCTGCTCTGGCGACTCGCCACGCAAGCCGCGCAAAGCCTCTTGGGGAAGAGTGGGCCGAAAATTGAAATTAGCTTTTTTGAAGGGGGCTTTTGCTGGTACTTTGTCTTTAGTTAGACAGTTAGACCTTCAGACTGTTTCTTACTTCATTACTCTTCATTCCTTCTTTTAAAATATCATGGAGCATCTTCCAGTCAATTCTTATTCAGGACATCGCAGGACCTTACTGGCTTTGCGATGGACCTCTTGCATTTTTTCCTTATCCCACTGGCGCCTCTTGCATGCGGCTGGACCGAACCACGGCAACATCTCCAGCACTAGGTAGCAAGTACTCAGTGATTCGCGGCTGTCGCAGGGTGTCCTGCGTGAAAGGCTGAGGTTGGAAACTGAAGAACCAGGCTGCCGTGTCCCACAGGTCCAACAACTACAACTTGCTCTGGAGCTCTAAGGAGCATCCTTAGCAACGAACCAACGAACCTTGCAGTAAAAAGAGACTTGCGGACCGCCAAGCAGTTCCCTCAATGGGCTACATGGCTCCTGATAACGCCTCAAAACAGGCTCCAGCCGTTCCAGGACCTTCTCCTGGTTCGCCAGGGGCTCAAGCACGATGAGTCGAACAAAGAGTGTGAGCCGGAAACACTCTATCAGCGCATGTGATGCTGTTCACAATAAGCTTGTTTCGCAGTGAACATGACCAGCATTATGTCACCGTATAGCCCATAGTACCTTGATATTACTATATACATTTATACAAGCCATTCTGGAGTAAATAGAATATGAGTCTTTCCAAAAAACATGACCGGTTCCCTATTGTTCTTTAACATTACCACCATATTCTACCTAGTCCGGGATGACTCTATATATATTCATAATGCATATATACCCTGCCTCTGAGAGGTCTGCCGCTTGAAGTTTCGCCTCAGGGACGCTTGGTATCGCTTGGTCACAATTTGGTATCGCTTAGTCACGCTTGGTATTCTACCCCTATGCTGAAGCCTTCCAAGTCCAGGTTCTCATTTGGACCAGGAATCCTGTCTTGTCGATTGAGCACGGCCCCATGAAATCTTCTACAAAATCGTGTTTCTGAAAGGCAATGTCAAACGGAAGTTGACACTCCTGCGACTCTCATTCTACAAACATCACCTACTTTCTGTGGCAAGTGCCGCACTTCCAAAATGTTGTTTTATGTCTGACAATTGGGTTTCCTGCGGCAGGCCCAGCGAATCAAATCCGCTTACAAGCGCAAACTTGTGGCAAGCATCCACAGCTTTTTGAAATGGAAAGTGACCGAAAGACACCGAAAAGTGTCTCGATTGCCATGCTTCTACATTTTGAGGTGCCAGGGATGCAAAGGAAACGCAACTTCAAATTTGCATCATGTCATCCACATCATGCCGACTCGTAACAAAAAGCTATTAGGAACAAGTGCCTTACTAGTAGTAACAGGTGCCTTACTAGTAGTAACAAGAAGCTATTAGAAACATTTCAACGACGCATCCTTATGTCATCCACATCATGCCGACTCTGTTCACTCTCCCAGAACCCACGGGCTGCGCATCCCTACAACGACTCGCTGGACATCCACCGATGCCCAACTGAAGGGCTCCAAGCTCCGATCGACCTGTGCACAAAGGAAGCATTCCAACTCGTAGCAAATTTGGTCTTGTGGTGCTTTCGTCTTACCAGAATCCGTGGCTGCTGACCAGTCCGTGTTGTCATGACCAATAAAGAAGTGTCAAAGACGCACCATGTCTCACCCTCATGCACCTCTCTCACTGGAAAAACAGCCAAGTATGTGTTTGTTTTTGTCCCACGGAATTGCCTTTTGAATCATTGAGCTCACCACCGGGCACAAGCAAAAGCTAAAGCCCAAGTTATATATATGCATATAGTAATAATGCATATATATATAACTATATATATATTATTGTATAATCATACATTCCAGTAAATGGACTTGCCTAAATTGTATTGGCTCGCTGCCATGTCAAAATACAATGTTTGCACTGCTGGCAGGGGCAGCCCTTAAATAACGCTTGACCTTAAGGTCGCAAAGACTCCCTAAAATGTCCGAGATTCATTGCCACATGTCAGCAGCTCATTCATACCTCCGGCACTGTCCCTTGATGCTTTGTCGAAACACATTTTTCAGCCCAGAACCTCTGGCTGCTGGAAGGCAGTCATCACCGCAGCGCTCGGGAAATCTGTTGGGAAGGACCACTGCCTGAGTGGAAGCCACTGCTTGATTTGATGCTGCCTTGTTCAATCAAGCAAGATCCAAAAGCAGGGCTCACCAAGTTACAGCTGGAATTCGGATCAACACCACTTGCAATGTGTGGATTTGCTTTGTCGAGCCTGCACTGTACCTTGTCAGTAGATTTGGTCGCCGGACGTTCGGAAGTTGGTATGCTTTCTTTTGAACCTGGGGCAATGCAATAGGCGAATGGAAGAAACCGAGATCGGCCCGCATGACCGGAACCAGGAAGACTTATATAGAAAAACCCAGACCGCCCCGATAGATTTAAAAGTAAAAAACTGAAAAGTCAAACACAGTGGCCTCAGACCTCTTCCAGATCCAAAAGAAGAACAAAAGTCGACAAGTGCAAAAGTGAGAATTCCCGAAGTTCAATACTTCTTTGATCTTCTTTGACTTATAGCGTCCCATTCTTGCACGGCTGCTGCGATCTCGAGGACAGGGAGGGGTTTTCGCACTGCATGTTCTGATGGTGGGTTTGATTTGCATTACAAGCAGAGCTTTGCAAGTTTTGGGAGGTGGTGGTGTGGGATACTATACAGTATATGTATATATATATACATATATTATAGTTTGTTGCAAGCTTTGAGTAACTACGGGGACTATTTATTGAATATTATTTATGATTGAGAACAAAGGGCGGGGGGCCAAAACAGAGTATGACTGACACGTGTGTATTGCACAGGGCTGTCGAGTGTGCTCCTTGTAAGAGTCCCATCCTCCAACACGTGTTCATTTAAAGCTGTCCTATTATCTTGATTTGTCTACTTCTTTGAAGGTCTATCTTTTGGGCCAAGTGTCTTCGTTTATGAAGGCCTTATCTAAGTATGTTCCTTTGGTAATGCAGAAAGACTTCTTGCTTGCAGAAGCGCCACTCTTCTTAGAGTGCTAGGTCATAACTATACACAGCATAACCCATTAATGGTACAACCCGGGAACGCACACACCAGGCACGAGCGAACAGTAAAATACCACATATCATATTTCATATTATTAATCCAAACGGCCAAAGGCAACATGGTGCAGCCCGCAAAGAAGCAAAACCACAAATTGGGGAGGTAAAGCCGGCAGAGATGAAGCTTGCAAAGAAAATGAGGCCTGCGAATAGTTGAAGGATGTTGAAGGCCACGCTGGGGGTGAAGCACTGTGTCTACTTCCTTGATGACAACATTGGATTTCGTAGGCGTACGGGAATCCGCCGGCCCTTGGGCGCCGGCGTGTTTTATCAATGTGGCTTGTATGTAGCTTAAGTTAGGTTGAATCTATATGTAATGAGAAAAGTGTCTCTGGAGCAAGTTTTTGCTTCGTCTAACTCCCCCCCCCCCCAAGAACATCCCGAATGTATGTAGCTCACATATATCATAGCTAAAGTGAAAGGTTGTGTGCGCTTCCTTCTTATCGTCGTTCTTCTCTTCCCGTTGTCCATGCATTGTGCTTCTGCTTTGCATGCGTTTTTCTCAGGCTTTGCACCTGCACTATCGATTTTTGCAGACTCAGACTGCTTGGAAATCCCCATGCCACACATGTCCTCATTACTCTCTTGTATCATGTCTGACGGAATGCTATGTACGTTTGCTCATTGTGTCACATGTCATATAATTTGTCTTCTTGCTTGGCAGGCTATACTTTGCATCCCCCAATTTCATCTCCCTGTTCTCTTATTGTATCATAATGCACGTCATTTCAATGTAGGCTCCTCTGTTGCTCCAGCTGTGTTCTGGATGATGCTGTTACTTTTTCTGCTCTGTTGCTGTCTTTCCTCTTGACGCAAAAGGTAATCCGCATCTTGGGACCATTGGCTGAAAAGGCCGGCGGAACAACCCGCAGGGTGTAAATATATATATATATATACAGGGGGATAAAAGAAGCAACTTGCATTCCACCCGCAAACGACTAACCGTCTCAAAAACAACACAACAATTGATGAGTGTAAGGTCGGAACTCTGCCATGGCTCGGCTGTCATCATCTTGAACTCCAGCTGATTCCTTCGCAAAGTAAGTGGCAGAAAACGAGCGGAGTTGAAACTCCCTCGAGGCAGGAGACCCAGCCTTGCCCCAATTGGCCACGTTCTGGGCCCAGGAGCGGAAGGTCTCCAAGCGTTTCAACCACTCCTGCAGTAACTCAGGCAACCATTCAAAAGCTTTTGACACATATACTGAATTATAAGTGATTGAGACTCACAGCCCTTCCATGCCAGCAAGGCAGGCTTTCCTCCGAATCGAGACACCCCCCAACGTCTTCTTTCTGCGAAGGCTGTCAGTTCTGACAGCTTCACTTTGCTAAGGGCCAGTGTAGTTCCTTTTTCTGATTTACTAACGTAACATGACTTGACTAAATTTCCCCGGTGGCCTGAAGAGCCAAGGCACCGCGATTGGGGAGGGCATCTCTACCGGCCGGAAAGGGTATAAATACACACTAGTAGATTCTTGTTACTAGTAGTAATGCCAGGAGTTAGTAGCGTCCTTGCTCCTAGTAGCGATGCCCTTTGTTACTAGTAGCTTGTCATAACGGATCGTACAAATGTTTAGTGCAATCTCCTCAATATTGGCAGCGCCACGGCCAGGTGAATAGGCACGGACAATCTCCAACCTCAAGCAAGCGACGACTTCTACTCCTCTCTCTTGATCTCCTTCATCTCCTGCCTGTGGAATGCAGCTCACTACCTGTGTTGAATGGCCCGTAGCATCCGAGGCCACAACCCATTCACGATGCCCACACCGTGCACTCCCAAGGTGTAGTCACAACCCAAGAGCATCGCCAAAACGATCAGCTGGTCTTGCCTTTCATGGAGCCCAACACGAGGTTCTAATCAGTCGGAACATCAAGAAAACATCAACATTTCCGGTGATTATGAAGCGCAGTCAGGCAACAACAATCCCAGTCGTGCTTCAAGCCGTGCACTGCTGTAGCATTCGACTTGTTGGTCCTCAACCAGCTCAGGTTTGGACATCTCTTCTTTGAACAACTGATGAATGTCTTTGCAACAATGCATGGGCTTCCAAGATGAGAATCCGCATGGCATGCGTATATTCCTCTATCTCCTCAGTGCGCTTTAGAGACTCTTGACGCTCCTAAGCCTCTTTATACTGTGGGCCCCCTTTACACCTGCAAGCTGAGGCCTGTTTTGTGTTTGTTTAGTATTACAGGCTTAGGCACTGAAAGGCTTTAGAGGCGCTTGCCGCTTGCTTGACCATAGAGGCAAAAAGGCTTGGGCGCTTAAAGAGGCCAGCTCGGGAATAGAGGCGAGAGGCTTGAAGGCACTTCTTGAAACGCAACATCCCGGAAAACGCGGAGAATCTATGACCCGCAACTCTGTAAAATACAACGCTTGAGGCACTTGTGGCTTTGCACTCGCACTTGCGTCCTCAGAGAACATCCGGCGATACACTTCGCCTGCGCGGACGTTGACAAACATGACGCCCATTGGAACGAGATGTGAGTTGAATCAACATGCAAAAAAAGTACCGTGGAAATGCTATTGGTACTGCTGTTGATATAAAGTGGCATGAAAGTCTCTGGTGTGGCCGGAGGTCAGCACTTCAAAACTTGCGTGAGTCTTCAACTGACACTACTGGGGTCCCGCACGTGCACCAAAGACCAGAACATCTGAGTCGTCCGACGCCACAGCATCCACCAAGTGTGCCTAGCCAAATATCCCAAGACACAATCATGATCAATCATGATTCTTGAAGGGATGTTGCGACTATGCATGACGATGCCCTGCAGGAAAAAAGCAGGGCAAAAGAGGCGCAATGAGACACAGAAAGACCAGCAATAGCAGCGGCATCAGCGGCAAACCAGCAAGATCATTCAGGAAATCTTGAACCACAAAGATCAGGTAAAGGCGCCGCTCCTGTTCCAATACATACTTGATCATACTTGCACATGTTTGCCAAAGCACAGAAAACTCAAGTGTATAATTCTGCTACCTTTCATCCTGGCCATGGGAACGCGAGAGAGATCCAAGAAACTTGAGCCTCGGCCAGAAAGGCACACTGCGCCTCGGCCTGGAAAATTACAAAGAACCGAATCGAGTTACAAAAGGAATCAAATACCCGATACCCGAACCTCTTCAGAAGTATAGGTCCAACTTGTTACAGTTCTTTCATCCCCTTAGGCTGGAGGGTATCTGATGCTAGCTTATGCAAATCCAAGTGCTTAGAGAAATGAAGCTCTCAGCTCTCTCATCTCACGCCTCTGCGGGGGCGTGAACGAAGGGAATTCCCAACGCCTCCAGCAAAGCTTCGACGTCTGCCTGCGGGGACGGAGTACATTAGCCTCATAGTGCCTTTATATAAGCATGCAGCATCCTGCAAAGCTCATTCCCCAATTTCCAAGCCGCTTGGTAGATCCAAGATGGAAACCAAGACAGTAGACATACCATTGGCTTAGTATGGTCCAGTACGCCATTAAGCATTTGTGTCCCAAAACGATATATGAATAATCTATGGCTCAATGACTGGCAGAATGCTCACAAAAGTGAGTCTTCCCCCCTTGCCACCCTCAACACTCAGGCTGCTTGCTCAAAAAAGAAGCTATAAAGGCCCATTGAATAAGGCCTCCGTTCAAGGACTGACGCCAATCGACACTCCGTCTACTCCTCTCCCGATGCATCGGCCTGCATCTCTGGGGTCACCACATCAGCACCCCTCTTGGCTCTGCGGGCCTGGTGTGGGAAACGGCACGAGGTGGCAAACCACTCTGAGCTGGGTGCAAACTTATGAAGCAAAACAGCCGGTTGAAACATGGCCGAGAGAATCAACATGCATACCACGTGTTCTGAACACAGCAACTTTAGAATCGCAAAGAGCCAGGCAACTATCGGAGTCATTTCGCTACTATTTTCGCTACTTTGCCCGGCTTTGCCCCACATTTGTCCTCACCTCTGCACGCAAGTCACGGTGCTCGTCTTCAAGTTCTGCGGCCAGGCGTTGAAATTCCAACTCCTCGACCACGTGCGCGCCCCTCGTGCGCACTAGCCGTGCGGTTGATTGGTCTTGACATGAGAAACCATGACCAAAACGACTCAAATGTTTGTAAAAACTCTTGCCTGTTGCACAACGTTCTCAGGAGCACGAAACACACGCGCCCTATTAGTGCTACAACTAGGGCTATCCCTGAGGAAGGAACCCAGTTAGTTAGTTTGCGACAGAGGGATGGAGCGTGGCGACGCATCGCCGCATGGAATCCTCTAACTCTTCGTCTCCCAAAGCTGATTCTTCGCCACGTGGGTCGCGGTTGCGGCCATGCCCACGTCCTTTTCCTCGTCCTTGATGGAACACACACACACACAGCAGACCACAGCTTGGTTAAAGCTTGAAAGACATGCTACTGGAAAAACACTTTGCTGGAACACTCAGACTCAAAAGGCTCGAAAGGATGCACCTCCAGAGCCCTGTGCAGAAGGTGCTGAAGTCCCTTGTCCCTGCAGGCCCTGGCTACATTGACTGTCATTGACTGTCATGTATGTCGCCACCAACTTGAGCATCACATGCTTCGTGATAATGAGCTCCATTCATCTTCCAGATTGAGTCGCTTCCAAGGAGAACAACATCTACTCAACTCTACCGCTCCTGGGCGTCGCAAACATGCGCCACACCATCTTGATGACAACGCCATCGATATTGAAAGTGTGTGTTGCACCACCTGGGTTCGCTGTGGGGAGGTCCCTCACAGAGCGATACGTCTCAGCCAGTGCTAGCTCCCTTGCTTATCTTGCTTGTGGCATCGCTTGCAATATCACCTCCACTACGTCCTAGAACAGGGTGTGAACTCATGTAATCCGGGCTCAGGTTGAGGCGGACTTTGAAGTGGTTTAATTAGAGTTTAGAGATGTTTAGATCCGGATTTGGGAGCCACTTGAGGTTTCACATGTCTCCGCACACCTCAAGGTCGTGGACGCATCACTGAGGGATGCACACACTCTTCGATGGATCTTCTGTATCAGACCTGCGCTGACAGCACTGCGTGACCAGTATGGGGGGGCAAACGATCTGGAGCAGCTATATAAGGAGTGTCTCCGTGTGTCACATGTTTCACAATGTTTATTTTCACCCTCTCGGCAAGTCCACTTCCTGTCACGCGAGAGTTCAACGACCAAGTTCAGCGGCCCTACGCCCTCACACTCAAAATGATTGTTACCATGGTGCGTTTGGCTGAATTGTTTGAAATGGGTGCATTTCCGAGTCCAAGCTTCAAACATCTTCAAGCAGGAGAATCACGGAACATGAAAATCACTACGACTTGCAACCAGGTATTCAGCGATTGGACTTGACAACCCATTGCTACCACGAGCAGGTTTTCGCTGCTGTCATCCCACGGGAAATGCCGAGTATTGTGAGCAGCTTTTGTGAAGGCTCCATGGAGCGGAAGCGGTGGACCGAAGACAACTTCAGAGGCAGCTGCGTTCTGCACCTTGATGGTCTTGGCGCCGGTGCCGCAGCAGCTGCAGCAGCCGCAGCCACTGTCTTGGCCTAGACATGTCGACCATGGCAGCTGCTGAAGTGTGCCACTGGACCCCAAGAGGGGACTGAAGTGGACCAAACGAACAGCTGAAGATGGAACTCTATTGATAGACACATTTGGTTTCCGTGCTTGTAAGCTCTCTTGGTAGCAATGGATTATGGATCCTCCACTTTCTCGGGTGGCACAACCGCGCTACCACACACGCAAAACCGGAAAGCAATTCCAACGTTTTTTGGGGCCCAAACACAGGCTCGACAAATTCAAACATGGGATGCTATTCACTATAAGAGAGTCAAGGCCAAAAAGAATAGACACCCACACACGTCTAGGAATAGTACTTGCAAAGAATCAAGCTGCTTGAGCTGAAACGGTGGGCTCTCTTCTTGCTGGTGAGGGAAAATTGGCACGCTCAGACGTGTCCTCGGTGCAGTGCCCCCCAAACATCAATGTCAATGCGGCAAAAACAAGCTGCAAACAAGAGCAACTACCTTCCTTGTGCGACATTTGTATTGAGATGCCTACTTCTTTACTCGTGACTAGAAATCCACGCACAAGTCTGAGAGCAGCACTTCCACAAAAGCTGCACGAGCTGGAACAGTGGGCTCTCTTTCTGGTGAGGGGAAGTTGGCAGGCTCAGAAGTGTCCTTGGCGCAGTGCAGCCCAAACATCAATACACAAGTGAATAATGTCTAATTAGTATCATAATGTGATTTCAATCATTGCAGCCAAAAAAAACCAACTGCAAACAAGAGCAGCCTTATGCTACCTTCCTTTTGGCTGTGAGTGGTGCGATCATTGTATTGAGATGCCTACTGCTTTGCTCGTGACCAAAACTCCACGCAAGTCTGGGAACAGTACTTCCACAGAAGCTGATTGAGCTGGAACAGTGAGCTCTCTTGCTGGTGAGGGGAAATTGGCATGCTCAGAAGTGTCCTTGGCGCAGTGCAGCCCCAACATCAATATCTAAGTAAATAATGTCTGTGTGATTTCAATCATTGCGGCAAAAATGAAACTGCGAGCAAGAGCAGCTACCTTCCTTTTGGCTGTGAGTGGTGCGATCATTGTATTGAGATGCATACTGCCTTATTCGTGACTAGAAATCCACGCAAACCTGAGAACAGCACTTCCACAAAAGCTGCTTGAGCTGGAACAGCGGGTTCTCTTTCTGGTGAGGGGAAATTGGCAGGCTCAAACGTGTCCTTGGTGCAGTGCAAGCCAAACATCATAAAAGCAACTATCTTCCTTTTTGCTGTGAGTGGTGCATTGAGATGCCTACTCGCGACCGGAACTCCACGCAAGTCTGGGAGCAGCACTTGCACAAAAACGGCTTGAGCTGGAACAGTGGGCTCTCCTGCTGGTGAGGGAAAATTGGCAGGCTCAAAGGTGTCCTTGGCGCAGTGCAGCCCAAACATCAACATACACGTCAAAAATGTCTAAATATGTGACTTCCATCATCGCAGCAGAAAAGGAACTGCAAACAAGAGCAGCTACCTTCCTTTTGGGCAAAAAGATCAGCATCAACAAAATATTCATGAGGGATCAAAAAGGAACAGGATCAAAAACATACTCACAGCGAAAAAAGGGAAAGGACAACAGTAGTAGTAGCAGCAGCAGTAGTAGTAGCAGTAGTAGCACCAGTAGTACAAGTAGTATTAGTAGTACAAGTAGTACTAGTACTAGTACTGGCAGAAGTAGATGTAGAAAGAGAAGTACACGTAGAAGTAGAAGTAGAAGTTAGAAGTAGAAGCCAGAAGTAGAAGTTAGAAGTTAGAAGTAGACGGAAAAGTAGAAGTAGTGGTAGTAGTAGTAGTAGTAGTGGTAGCGGCAGTGGTAGCAGCAGTAGTAATAGTAGTGTAGTGGTAGTGGTAGTGGTAGTGGTAGTGGTAGTGGTACTGGTAGTAGTAGTAGTAGTAGTAGTAGTAGTAGTAGTAGTAGTAGCGGTAGTAGAAAAAGTACAGTAGTTGAAGTAATACAGGTACTGGAAGAAATAGGGGTAGGGGACAGCGCTTCCTACTCAGCGAAGGTTCCTGGCTGTCACGCAAGGCGAACGTGGGCCTTATGCCCCACCTTTGTGGCAGCGCCAACGCAAAGAAGATAGTAGTTGTGGTAACTGTGGCAGGACTCGTATTGGGGTGGTCGGAGTGATAGAGGTACTGGTAATAGTAGGGGTAGAGGACCCCTCAATGCAAATCAAGTATAGACAGCGCTGGGCTGCTTCGTTTCTTGATCGGTTTAATTGGGTGTCACAGCTCAAGGTGAAGGTCTTATCATCCAACCTTGTGAGGTTGTCAGAGCTGAGCCTGCACTTTCATTCACCTTTGTGGCGCTGGCGCAGCTAAGCGAAGGTGGGCCTTATCATCCACTTTCGTGGCAGTGTCAACGCAAAGAGGATAAGTAGTAGTTGTGGCGCCTTTGGTAAGACTGGTAGTGGGGTGGTCGGAGTGTTGGAGGTACTGTAAAAAAGCGGGAGGGGGTGTGGGGGAGGGCGCAGCGCCTCCCCCGCAATGCAAATCAAGTATAGACAGCGCTATCCCCCTACTGGGAAATATTCTACCAGTGAGCTAGCACCTTACTGGGACGCTATCTCTCTACCAGGGAGCTACCAAGGCTGAAGGACCATAAGACCAGCGGACTAGGAGACCAAACTACTAGGTCTATGTGCCAGCGGACCAGGAGACCGAACGCCCAGGCAACCAACAGACCAGAGGACCAAAGGACCAGCGGACCGAAGGACCAGGGGACCTAAGGACCAGGGGACCTAGTCAGGATTATTTTTTGGTTGATACTGTTCTTGTTTTCAATGGATCCTGTTCTTTTTTCTTTTTGATCAAGTTTTTTTTTGATCCTGATGCATTCCTTTTGGCTGTGAGTGGTGGGATAATTGTATTAAGATGCCTACTTCCGTCGAAGCTGCTGCCGCGAGAGCACTGGGAGGTTGCCGCTTTGGACTGAACACCTCCACTGCTTCAACTTCATCCTCCAGCACGCCAAGCGGCATCCAATGTGTTTAGGAGGCGTTGCCGCTCTCCATATTGTCAACTACCGGTGTCGATGGGTAGCTTCATTCATCTCAACATTTTACGCGGTGACTTCCATTCCATGTCTGTTCAGTGGTAAAACCGCTGAGACCTGTGCCATTGCTGTGTCAAATGAGGGGGAGGGCGGTGCCAAGTCTTCTTCTCCGATGTCCTTAGGTTGGAGGCCATCGCTAATAAAGGGAGAAAAAAAAGGAAGAAAGGTCTGACTCTAAGAACTCACAGGATGAGCTGGTCAAGATTTTCATGCCTTGGAACCCTGCAGCGAAGACTGCGCCGTCACTGAGAGGAGACGAAGGATGTGGTGAGAAAGCCTCACAATGTTTAGAACACATAAGATAAGATGCGATTCAAAAATGGCAGAGGCACCAAAATCATGGAAAGTCTGCGACCGCGACTTCTGCAAGAGAGTCATCCATCAAGCTGTCAGTGGTTGTTGCTGATGGTGCATGAACCTTTGGCCGGTGCATCGGAACCATAGATAGAACGATCCGATCAAATCATAAGACCGATAAGGCTCTAACCATATTATTGGAATCGCATACATAGACCGGAAAAGTGGATCCCCACTAAACATGTATTGGAAACCGTTTCTATCTATTTGGGGATCACTGTGCAGGATTATCTTTCCAATCTTGAAACTGTTGTGCCAAGCAGCTTTCCAAACATCTCTGACAGCCAGGGTGACAAAACCACCCGTGTCCCTCCATCCTGCCCTCTGCCAATCGTACGCCCTCACCTGAAACACCTCCGGCTCTGGCACTTTCCGTCTCTTTGCAGCCTCGACATCGCTTGCGCGGTGGATGTGCATACTCGCATGCAGTCGGTTGGATACAAACATCAGAAAGCGGTATCTTGCAGAAAAGCATTGGAATATCCCATCCAATATCATCCGATGATATCCTGATATCCCCCCACTGAAGCCACCTGACGCCCCCGGTCGCACCTCCTCAGCCTCGAAGAACTCGTTGCCAAACAAGTCCTCTGCCGTCTCAACCTCTTGTGGCTTTGCCTCTCCCGTCGGTGAACGAGTGAATCACACAAGATACACGAATTTTTTGTGAATATTCATGAACATATTTTACTTGTTTTTTCTTATCGCTTTCCTTTCAGATGCAAAGCCAGGATATTTTATCAAGTGAGGAGTTGGTGATGTTAAAGCTACTGGTTAGCCAAACATATCTTTACAACGCTGCTTTCCAACAACTCTTTACCAGCACCTTGGGGCTGTGGCTTTCTTCTGAATGACTTTCTGCCTCATCTTGGGCCTGACACAGGTGAAAAGGTCAAAACCAACTGTTCAAACTTGCCGCATCTTAGATACTCATGATGGAGGCATGCTTACGGCTGACGGGTTGCGGAAGTGAGTTTGCACTCCGAACTCGACTGCACTGGCCTCGCTGAACCAAACCATTGGATCGGAGTTTCTCTTTATGCCTCACAGCACAAGTACCCAGTCCTACTCCAATGTTCTCTTGATATCAAATGAGGTGAGAATTGGGAATAGGTGAAAAGACTTCAAACAAAATGCATAGCAGCAAGTCAGTACAGGGTCCACCCTGCTGAACCCCCAGGCAAATGCCAAAGCAACAAACCTAATAGCAATGGTTTCAACATATTTCACCATGCTTCACCTGCTTCCAAGCCACCCACTCCCGAGAGTGGCTGCCATCGGGTGGGCTCGTTGGCCAGCTGGCGCGGGCGCTTGGACCGTCGGCCACGCTTTCCCTTCCCCTTGTTGCCGATGACGCTCTCCACCTCGCACTGAGATAAGATTGAGCTGATATCTTTCGAATTCCAAGAGAAATATAGAATTTGCACATGTACTCCTGCATAGATAGATGTGTAGCTTGTACCAAGTCTTTGAACGACAAGTAAGGTTGGGGCGTGAAGTCTAATTTGACAAATCTCCAATGTGCGCTGTATTACCCAAAGGCACCGTGCAGGGGGCCTAAGTAAGTAAATAGATGTAAATAGGTGAATGTGGTTGATGGGAAGTTCATGGGACAAGTGCGTCCTCCTTGTGCCGGTTTACATTCCCTCGCTCAGGTAAAAGCGAATACGCTGCCTGGCCAAACTCTTCCACGGCTTGTGATGCTTGTGGTTGCTCCCGCTCAGCCTGAGCAAGAGCTATCTTCAGACCACAGCCAACACAAAAGAATGGACAGTACTGTATATGGATGGCATCATACAAGCCCCAAACAGAAGTAATTGGCTCTGATTTGGATCCTGGATGATCCTGGGCAATCATCAAGTCTGTTGAGCGTCTTTATAATTGCCAGTTGAATGGTCCCGTCAGGCTGTGTTTGTGTCTCAGATTCTCAAAGGATCGTCTTCATATGTCTTCATATTGGCAAAAGACCACCGCCTGAAGGAAGCTTGGTGCACGATAGACTTCCCCATCTGCCAGCTCATCGCCTTTGTGGTGGTGCCAGTCAATTGGCACCCCTGACTGAGGACTTCTAGTATCTTCTAGTCACTAGTCGTCTTTCTGGCCATAATCGATCATGTATTTGGTCATGGTGACATGCAAAAGCCAGGTTCCACATGAGCCAATTGACACAAACTCGAAAGCACTCAAAGCATCCATCATTTAACTACACCTTGCTACAAAGCTCGTCTTGGTATGTCTTGTGGAATGGATGCAGCAAGTTGCTACTACTGCTGCTACTACTACTACTAATACTCCTCCCGCTGCTGCTGCTTGTGCTGCTGCTGCTGCCTACGATTCGTCCATCGCGGGGGACTCAGCCATTTCACCCAAGTCACCCGCTGGACGGGAGGCTTGCTCAGCCATGCTCCGCCTAAGTCCAAAAGCCCCGGCACAAGATTTGTGGAGCCAACGCGTGGTCGATCGTGCACAACGCGTGTGATTGGGAACTTGCTTCATGACCAAGCTTTTTCTGTGAAGGCCAAGGTTTAGACGGGATGAAATCACTCACCAATGAATGTTTTGCAGAACAACATTTTTTTTCAAGAATCCAGAGTCTCTTGGAGGATTTTCAGGCTCAGTGGCTTTACCTTCTCAATCTCCTTGTTGGTTCGAATGTGCCGCCTGCGGCTCTTAATGGCGAATTGCCGGGATTCAGCAGTTGAACGAAAAAAAACTGACGGACCGAATGGATTCATCATATGGTCATATATACAATGAGGGCAACTAACGCATTCGCGTGGATGACTCTATTCAAAAACTACAGCAGACCCAACAAAAAAAATCAGCCATCGCAAATAGTCACTTGCTGCTGACAAAGAGCAAGAACATCTCAAGCTGCACCTCTAGTGAGACAAAAAACATGAGGCCAAATTACATCAAATTACAGTAGCAGCCTTTTCCATGTATATATACATGAAGTTGGCGCTTCGCTGCTCCAATGCACCCAGTGAAAGAGGTCAGGCAAAAACGACAAAACATGCATCTCACTCTGAAACCGTGCAAATTTCCACACATCTCTAGTAACAAGAAGCTACTAGGGGCTCCTGGCATCGCTACTAGGAGCAAGAACGCTACTCTCTCTCTCTCTCTCTGCGTCGCACCATGCCAGCTACATCCTGCTATTCCATCTCCTTCTGTCCTTCTGTCCCTCTCAGCCCAGCGGCATTCACAAAGGCACCCATGTCGTCTTTGGCCTCGACGGCTTTCAGGCGCGACTCGCCAAACCATGCCTCTTCAGGCGATTTGAGGCGGCGACAGTGTTTTGCCTCCTTGCTACTAGCTTCTTGCTGGTAGCAAAAAGAAACCTAATAGGAATGGCCTCCACCTACTAGTAGCTTCTTCTTCCTAGTAGCGATGGCCTCCAACCTGCTTGCGATGGCCTGCACCTAATAGCGTCATTGTCCCTGCATGAGACGGATGTTGATCTCAAGGCTTTTGCGACCAACCAAAAAAACGGATTCTCCCACACCTCCTGCGCACGCTGCAGCAGCAAGTACTTGGTCTTCGGATCCAGCTGCTCAAATTCCTGACGAGAACCGAAAGAAATCTCCTAAATCCAAGAGCTCCGAATCACTGACAAGAACACTTCTGTAGGCCAGGGAAGGCATGCTGTGTGAAAACTGAAACACACACACACACATGGGGACAACATTACAGTCTCAGTGGTGAGAATGAGCAATCATCCCCAAATACGAGAACTACATTGCATGTTAAAAAAACAATTTTGGACTAGCAGGCTAGCTAACCGCCAACCTCCAGCTGGCTCTGCATAATTACTCGTGTCTGGATTCTTTGCACTCATCGTCTTCGTTGACTTGCGATTGATTGGTCCCAAGCTCCTCCAATCGCACTGGGCCGTCGAGAGGCACTGTTACCATGCCCCCGCCAGGTATGCTGTATCCCTGCCATGGCGCACATCATCGGGAAAGGAACACTGTCCAGGTCTTCCATTCATCCTCTTTCCATGCCTGCCTGTGACCCATGACTCCACAACTCCAGGCCCCCCCCCGAACACACACACACAAAGACCAAGAGACACCTGTGGATGAAAGCACGTGCAACATCCCGCAACTCAAAGCCCACAATGTAGCCCCAATCCAACAAGCTCTTTCGCCGATGGCAACTCCCACAACACCTGTAGTTATGCGCCTTCCATTCGTCTGGCGGTCTCATTCGACCATGAGGGCGGCGGTTTGGAACGTTCCTAGGGCAACGGCGGAGCAACTAACAGTATAATAAATAAATGGGAGTCGTCTTGCAAGTTTGGGTAAGGCCTGGAACCCTGAGAAAAGAAAAACGCACACCGGACTTCTTTTTTCAACAATCTGGAGCGTGCGAGCTTGCTCCTCATTGCCAAAGGTGATGAATGCGCAGCTGCCACCAGCAGCATCGTTGACGAGCTTAGGAATGACTCACACCATCTTTCATGGCATGGTGATTGATGGACATTGGTTTCAGTCCTCAACTGCTGCCATTGGTTCACAAATCGAATAATTCTTGCCAAACCCACCACTGAGTCTCCCGGCAGAATCTCTCTCAGTGGCTCCGATGGGAGCTCCGGCACCTGCACCTGGGAGATGCCCCGGCGCTGCGCCATGAAGCCACGGAAGGCCACGGGCACTCCGTTGCGGCGGCCTTGGAGGGATGGATTCGGATGATGTCATGGATCGTATGGATCATCCATGATCATCAATGATAATCTATGATCCTTGATCCAAAGAAAGGAATGAGGTCTTCTTCTTCAAGGCAAGCGTGCCGGGTACTAAGGAACAGTTTGCTTCTCCGTGCATCCTTGTGCTCTTCCTAAAGCCGGGCCCGTGCTTTTTGGGATTTCAGAGCTGAGGCCCTAACCAAGGCGAAAAGCGGAATGTGAAGAGTATCCACAAGCGCGACATGTCGTGGAGAATTTGGAGCATGATGTATGTAGAATGTGACCTGCCTCTATTGCCTGGTTCGCCCTGACAGAAAGGTTCCCCGCTAAAGCTTCTTCTGCACCCTCCCATATTGCGAAGCAGGTGTGAAGGCTTCGGCCAAGGCACGAGATCTGGAAGAGGATGCTGGTAGTGCTTCCTCGACAGACTCCTGACATTTCGAAGAGTCTTACACTGACTTGGACAAATTCCACTTCAATTCTGGAACCGCAGCCTTGCTGGTTCATTTTGCTGGTTTTCAAGAGGTCTAGGTCTAGTGGCTTTCGCATTTTCCAACGTCCCATCCTCTTCAGCGTCCGGAGGGTCATCATCCTCTCTCGCTGCATCTTGAGCTGCCTCTCTGCCAGGGAGAATGCCGCAACTGCGAGGGGAGGCGCTTACCCACCATGAGGGTGGTAAAATAGGTCTCTAGGCGTCTAGGACCTAGGATTGTCCTTCCTGCTGGTGGAGTTCATGACAAAGCCAGGACTGAGTTTCTATGAGTGTCTGTAACCTGGCTGCTGACAGCTTTTGTGTCCTCCTCAGTGGCGTGGAGATCCTCGTCTGCAGCCCTCGTTGCGTCCGCTGCCTTTCAAGGGACAACTTCTCACTAGCAAGATCTGCTACGCACGAACTTGTCCTTGATTGATTGAATTTGATTGACCATGATCAGCATCATGAGCAGTGTCCTCACCAGTGTCCCTCTGGCTGCGTGTGCCTCGGCCGGTGCCTCTGCACCTGGTTGTGCAGCAGAGGCCGCTTGAAGGAGGTGCTGCTGCAGTTGGTTCCGCAAGAGGCGTTCCACCTGAAGGATGGCCCAAGTCGCGGACATTGGTTTCACAATCATCTCAGCATTCCTCATTTTTGCACCTGCAAGCTAAAGAGCTGGAAAAAGGACATGGCTTGAGGTTGGAGAATCGCAATGAATGCGTTTGGGGGTATCGAAACACACAAGGTCATGGCGTTGTGTATGGGTCGAGCTCAGCTATGTAAAGCCATGGTAGAAGTGCAGCAAGTGGTTGAAACGCAAGCTACGTGAATCGCCCCATCTTCAAAGACTTAATTAATATCGATGGCCTCCAACCTCCAGTAATAGGACTCAATATGACTCAATGATGGAACAAACATGAAACTGCCAAGGCACAGCTTTGCGCCTTTGCCGCTCCTCCGAGTCCCTCTGCTTGGCACGCAGCTGCAGGGTCTTCCACCTGGACTGCACAGAACCGCAGGACATTTCATGAGTTGCCGCGTCCTCGTAGATTTCCGCCAGAAAATTTATCAGCTCTTCCCTGCAGCAAGGTTCCTTGCTGCGCGTTCCTAGATCACTTCGTGAGTACCACCAACTCCCTAGTTTCCAGCTACTTACTTTCCTCCTACCCACTCTTCCAAAACAAGGACGAAAAAAACACAACATCAAGATAGGGACCTGCCGTGCCAACACACATTCTCGAATCTTTCCGTTTCGCTCATCAAAGGTAAGGTGCTTCAATGCTGGCGGTGGGCCATCGAAAACGAAGACCTGAGGCAATTGCACGGGGGGCATGTCACTGGGCATGTCAAGGAGACAGTTGCAAACTCATAGACAGTCCGGTCCTTTCAATTTTGGACCCTTCACGAGAGAGCCGTGCACAGGGTAAATGGGGTACTGTGAATGCCTGATGTTTGGTGTCAATCGCGATCTTGACACAAACCTCACGATTTTCGCACTATCTTGCCCTTCGACTGTCTGCCATCTATCATTTTCTTCTACAGTATATAGTTGCAGCAGTGGACAAGCTTTACAAGTCTGAACACCCGGAAAATTCGTAGAAACATTGACATGTAGAAAACTCTTCAGCTGAACTTCCTCCTCAGCAATTACCTGCAAGACCCAGCGGCACCCACCAACAAAAGCACGATACCCATGCTCCATGGTTTAGTGGGCAATCCCTCTACTCAAAGCGAATGCGGCCCGGTTGACTTGCTGCTTGGACACTGGTCGGATCTTCAGGTACAACCTCGGTCTACTACTTGGTGGGGATATGTGGGACTCAAGCATAAAGGACTCGACTCAACGCCATCAATTGCGACATGTCAGGAAGCATCAAGTGAACACAACCAAACACTGAATCGAGAACGAGGGCAGGGAGACTAGAATATTCTGTGCTAAGCCGCGAGACTAGCAATATGATAGTATTGGCTACACAATGCATATGTCTATGTTGTTTTCTTGCCTTGACCGGCACACCACTTGCTGGCTCCTCATGTGGCATGTAGTTCAAAAGGTTGTTCTGAGTAGGCCAAAAGGCAGCTTGCAGATCCTCCGAAAGAAGCCAATCAAATGGGCACCCTTCACCATGTCACCTGCCAACATCAAACAGCACTATCGTGGGATTGCAAATCAGCCCTTTGGACTAGCAGTGGCGACTTTTTGGAGGAAATACGGCGTCTCATGTCTGCATCATCATGTCCTTCATATTCTTTCCAAGGTAATTAGGAGGGGGAGAAAGAGGCCGAAGAAGAGAGAGAAATTGGCCCTCTGGAGCTGTAATTAGGACGTGTCTTTTTCTTGAGGTGTAAGGTGCAAGTAGTATCTTCAGTAGTAGCACTTCCATCGGCTGCTGGACGTACTCTCTTCTCACGTTTCTTCTGCTTGGACGTGTTCTCTGCTTGGGCCACCTTTTTTTGGCATTGGAGAGCCCCCGCAGAATGATTGATATGATTGATTTGGTTCGCCAATGTTTAGGAAACTGAGGCAGTAGCTTCCTTACTGTATGAAACGATTCCTCATGGGAAACTGCCTTCCTTGCCCAAGACCTTTACCTGCACTCGCCGCTCTTTCTTCGTGAAGCGGGACTGTTTCTTGGGCCTTTGTCGTCTCGCATGGCTTTCCTCAGACATGTTGCAGGCAGCTTTAGAAACGTGTTTTTCAGCCAACAGTTGCTTCAAAGTCCCCGACCCAACTTCAAAATGGTTGACAGCTTGCTGGACGGCTTCTGGATCGGAGAACAAGTGATGGAATTTGCCGTTCGGGAGCATGAAAAGAAAATTCTGATGTGCAATTCAAGCCACAGGAAATGGTACATCCAAATGCTTGCCTGCAGTTGGTTGCAAGTGTTCACAACATTGCTGACTACTGCGTTACTATGCTCCTAGTCCTAGTGTTGAAAAATGTCGAGGGAAACTTATGAAGGCTTCGAGGATGGCATAGTCACGAGGGTCGACACTTGGGCCAAGCAACATCGACTGCCACCACTTTGTTTTCCAAGGCGGAGAAGTTCACTCTTTGCCCGGCAGGCGAAGCTAAATCCCAAAGACCTCGCGCATCTGCACTCGCCAAATGGCAGGCACATACAGTGGCACTTCAGTGCCACAACAAGATCAACAAGGCACATGAAGGATGCACAGAATCAGATGCCTTGAACTCCCATGGTGCTGCTGCAAGGGCTCCATCGGGAGTTTCAAGCAAAAGCTATGTACATCGAGTTTTGAAGCTATGGCAACAAATGGCAAGCCCCACTCGGCCGGCTGAGTTTGCTTTTGTATGCACTTTGTCTGAATCGAACATCTTGAGCACGGGGGCCTGGAGGAACACTTTCCACTTTCCCCATCTTAGTTTCTGTGTTGGTCAAGGCATTTTGTCATAATGAGTCGTATGTCTCTTCTAAAAATGCTGAACAGCAGGGCATCCGAGCCAAACAATGATGAGGCTCCGACAGCTGAAGGGCTTCTCGAAACTGTTCGAATAGATAGCACCCCATGGAAATTAATGCCTATGATTGAGGATGAATTAATGGACATTGGAGGCACACTGTTCTCAAACCTGCGTTTGCACCATTTCACCTGACGGACCATTGTGCGCATACCAGCTTGACTTCCAAAACAAGGTCTTTAAACAACCCTCTCTCAATGACTCAAGGGCCGTGGCACGGCGTGCGGCGGTGCTCCTCGCCTGGTGGATCTGCTTCCTAGGAAAATGGATTCTCTGTACTCAGCCAGCTCTTACATTCCACCAGATCTATCTAACAATGCTCCGCATAATAAGCCATCATTGGGACGAACCGGACCTTGGGCCTTTCTCTGTAAGCATAGTGGGAGGAAATGGCTTGCGGCTTGACCTTTGCATGGATATCTTGGCCATGCACGCACCAAGTCTGCAACATTCCTCCAAGCTGAACCTGCACGAAAAACTTTGCAGCACAGCTAGCTAGTGAGTCGAAAGCGCCGGGGTGGCGTGTTGCAGGGGTTTGAAACACTATGTTGCCGAGATGACAGCTTGTTTCTTTCATGCTCATGCACTTTTACTTGAACATGGTTGATTGAATCATGCTTGACAAACATCGACACGTGGCAACTCACATCAAAACCGATGTGCGCACACATCCTTCCTCTAAAATGGGCCTTCCTCTAAAATGGGATCGCAAACATATTCGCCGACTCGTGTCAAAACAACTGCACAGCCCGAGGGCCTGCACCAGCCACTTGGGAAGATGGTTGCTCCTAGAGCAACATGAAGTCAAAAGGGTGTTTTCATGTGTTTTCTTAAGAGGGGCTCTGCAACATTAGTACGAAGTGTCTAGATGGCCCCTAGATGACCAGCTTTGAGATCTTTGAGACTTTTAATTACAGTAAGTAGTAGTGAGGGCAAGTGTAAGGCAACATTTATATGCATCCCTGTTACATTCGAGTCAAGATAGCAAAACAGCGTCCAACAGCACAAACGAAGCACCTTCGGCGTTGTCACCCAAGCTGCCATCTCCATCCAAATACCTGGCGATTCATGATGATTCTTCCATATTCTTCCACATCTTCCACCGTAGATGGGGGTTGTGGGTGTTGATGGCTTCTCGTCTCCCCTTCTGTCAGTTTAGGTGCCTCTGGAACACGCAGACCCATGCTCGTCAAAGGTACACTATGACGGTCCAAAGGCGAGGATTTGGCTCATCCTTTGGGCTATCGAAATGGAAACCTGAGCAGCTGATCATGGCTCAAGCAAAGTTTCAAAGCGAATATCCCGAGCCCTTCTGCGTCCCTACTGGTAGCTACTGAAGTCTACCAACTTTTTCTTACAAGTACCTTCCTCTTCCTCTTCACCGCCACTGACGGCCTCCCCTCCAAAAGAACTAGGCAAATAAATAAGCAAATAAATAAAGAAACGGCATTTATAGTTTATGCATGACTAAACTCAAATACACAATCAATCTATTGTGTAAGGCCCTATCTCATTTAGACTACTGAAGTAGGAGGTCACGTCATAGTATCTCGTTCAGACTACTTCAGTGCCATCAAACAAGTATCTCGCTTCTGTGGGGGCCCTATCTCGTTCACCAGATAAAATTGATGTTGGACAAACGCATAGGGCATGCCGTAGACTAAGAAAGTAAAGAATAGAAAAGCGCGTGGTCCACCCTACGATCCGGATCCTGCCCTTACAGAATGTCACCGAGGTCCATGCCTTGAGAGCTCCCAGGCCTTGAATGGCTAAAGGCCCTCGCAAACCGACGCTCTCAGGAGCGAACCCAACACCCAAAACCGTACGTTCGTTCGAATGCACTTCTTCACTACCGAATCCACAAATGTGACTGTGGCATCACTAGGCAGTCGTTACTGACGAACGGCATGGCGAGCATCATGTCCTTATTTCCTCCACTTGAAACCCGGGGGTCAAAGTTTTATTCGGAAACTAAAAGGTGATCTTCGGACACTTTATGGTTTTCTTCGGAAACTAATCTTCGGAAACTACGCAGTTTTCTTCGGACACTTTACGGTTTTCTTCGGAAACTTTTCTGTGGAAACTAATCTTCGACAGCTCAAAAGTGATCTTCGGAAACTTTAAGGTTTTCTTCGGAAACTATTCTTCGGAAACCTGACGGTTTTCTTCAGAAACTAATGTTTGGAAACTACGAAGAGTCGAAGAGCAACATCGAGCCCGCACGAAAAAGTTTCCGCAAATAGTAAAATGGGCATCTGTAATAATCTGTATATACTATATACCGTAGCAGTGTAGCAGTCACAAGGTACGTCAATAACCCACCCACCCACCCACCCCCCAGTCCCCACCCACCCAGTGCTCCTTCATGCAATTTGGTTACAATATTGTAAAGGTTCTGAAGAATATGTTCAAAGCATGCACATACAGTAATAAGTTTCTGAAGATCGCGAAATAGTTTCTGAAGAGTAATTGCGGAAGAGTACGAAATAGTAGCGGAAGAAAAGTTTCAGAAGAATGAAGAGTTGCGGAATAGGAACTTTGTTCAAACCCGGGAATCCAGCCAAGAATTGGGCTCTGTACTACTGAGTTGCTGCATGTTACTAATGTACATGTCTTCTCCTTGAGCGGAAGCTAAGGTTGGCGCTCATAGAAACCAATCTGAAGGGGCTCGCTGCTGGCCTCCGGCATGAGGACAGCTGTATGCATGCCTCAGCATGAACAATATCATACAACATCCAATAACGTAAACATGAAAATCAGAAAACCGGGTCGGTGGGTCATGCTTCTTTTGGTGCTACTTATACCTACGCAGTCCTTAAAAAGGGTGCACAAACATCGACCGAAAAAGCAGCACCGAACAATGATGTTTGAGGTCTTGGCGCTTGATGATCTTCTCAAGTCGACGTTGCACCTCTTTGTCAACCTGCAAGGATGGTCAGGTGAACGTCGTTCAAAGGAAAGAATGGGTTCAACCATGTTCTAATATGTTCTACTGGACTCTTCTTGCGCTTCTTGTGCAAGTTACTTTCGCAACACGTTCGCGGCTTGTGTTTTGGCTTTCGCGCGCTGCATTCTGTGCTAAAACACTCCATTTGTTTTTTGTTTTTGGTGTGCGTGTGTGTTGCCTTTCGCAAAGGCATCTTACATTGCCCTCTCTTCCAAGTTTTGCATGGGAGGTTTGGGCCGCTTCCCAGTTGACTTGTTTGGTATCCTTCCCCGTTTGCGAGGGCTCAGTTGGTCCTTCAGACTTTGCTCCATTTTCGTTCATATCCTGAACAAATGGATGCAAATGGAACAAATGGGCACCGAAGGATGTTCCCCTGGTTCACGCAAGAACAGTAAGCACGGCAAAATCGAAAGGTGACATAGCGTGACACAGGCTTCTGCCTAGGGCCTTTGGGCAAAACCACCAACTAACTTTCTGATGGACATCCCACTCATCATTCAGAAGGCCCCGTGACATCCTGTGACCCTGTGCTTCCATCCAGACTTCCTCCAAGTCCTGGACCCAGTGTCTTGCCATACCACCTTCCTTGAAGATCTTGAAGCCTCACCATGCACATGCACACGCAGGCAGGTCAGGCTGACTAATCCACCATTTAGTGGCTGTCGTGCACACATCATTACACATCTCGTTCGCAAGGATGCTACTAGGGGCTGCTGGCCTTACTAATAGGAGCAAGGATGCTACTATGGGCTCCTGGCCATACTACTAGGAGCAAGGACGCTAGGGGCAACACTGAGAGACAGGCTTGGCGTCTCCTTCAACAAATCGAGCAAGGCTTGACATTCCTCCACACTGAGGAACTCCTAACAGACTTGGAGGAAAAGGAGAAATATGACATCTTTATTTTTTCTCTCTCGTTGAACCCATGATGTGAAGACTCGGACTTGCAAATTGGCGCAACGTCGCTTTTCTCGCGAGCCTACTGTTTCTTGGCAAAGTCCACGTTGTTGAACCCAGCCACATCGAACCAAATGGCATTGAAAAAACATCTAGGTGTCACTCAACCCAACTGTTGCAGCACTCCTCGATGACAAAGAGGCTTGGGGACTTTTGAGAAATACTGCGGGTCCAGCGCCTGAGGCAAAACAGTCAAAACATGTCAACACCCAGGACAGCCCTGGGTCCTAGGAAGCTCAGGTGAAATGTGCAGAAGAAAGCTGAGCATAGCTGCTACAGTATAGTCCATCCATTGACATTGAATGACATCGATCTAAACAAAAAGCAATGAGTGAGGGAAACTTTCGGAGACGAAGAACCATCATCTCCAGGGCACCTTTTTGAGCAAATATGAATGAACGCATGCCATGGGAAGACCCTACGCACGTCTTCCGCAAAGAAAACAGGATGTGAGGCGCTCACGTCTGCGACGCTGACATGGGCAAGCCATCAAAGCCTAACGCAAGGGCTGAAAGTGGCTGAATGAAAGGGGACAGTCGCGGCTGTTGTAGACTCTACGACAGAAAGACCGGTTTCGGTAGATGCACGGAAAGTCTTTGGGCAACTTTACAACCAGAATACTCTGAGTCTAACTTACCCTTCTAGCATTGAAACTGACTCAAAGAAATCATCAGTCTTACTCCTAGTGCAGCAGACATGAAGCAGTATACGGCCAGAGGTTTTTCTTTACCAGCTGGGCGTCCAGTGGAAAGTAGAGCTAGGACGACACTCAGCTCGGCACGGACATCAGGAGGGTGAACCAATCGCTGGTAGGGCTCATAGCCTCACATTCTGGCAACTTTGCAACGGCACCAATAGAAATAAATTTGCCCGCAAAGCATTCAATGCAATTTCTTGCCCTTTCTTTGTCGGGGAGTGGGCCCCAAACTGAGGCCATGGGTAGGAAGAAAAAGAAGCTAAGATCAGCTAAGCACATAAGATTCATACGATTGTATACGTAAGTAAGCTGTGCAGCAAACATAAAGCTAATGGTAGGACGCAGGATGAAGAATCTTAAAGAACCCATCGCATGATCGAAATGATTCCTAGGACTGCTGGTAGGCTTTGCGCTGCCCCGTGAACTAGAAGGGCTAGCTATGCGGGGCTAGTGCCAGTTTTGCATTAGAATCCGACTTTTGCAAGAGTACTGTTGTGCGTCGTTGCCACCCCGGTGGCAAGTCTGTTCAGCCAAGCAGCGAAACCAGCGTTGCGCAATCCACTTCTCGCCTGCATGTCCAACAATGATGCATTACCACACCGGGATTTCAAGATATTTCAGGTCACACATGTGCACCTCTTCGCACATGTCAGATCCTCTCCACCAAAGAAAGCCAGCCTATCCCACTTGATCATCAACCGGTTCAGCCAACACTAAACAAACCTTCCATTGCCAATCGTGTGGTGTAGGTATGAGTAGGTTCTTGCTGTTCTCAGCCCCTTCTTGGCCATTGAACGCTCAACAATGCATTGTTTCCAAGCAGAATGGTCGAATACAATATCCTTCGCCGGCGAACCACCCAAGCCAGCGAAAGTCCAGCGAACGCCTCTTTTCACCTGACATGCCGCGTGCTCGGCCATCATGTCGATCTCGCCGGCCTCCATAAATGGCCACAACATGTCCCACAAAACAGTGGTCCCAGCAGCCGAGTGGCTGATGGACTTTTTGTTTATTCTTCAAAGACTTGCTGATTTAATTCCGGACTTTCGCGGCTCACATGCTGTGCGGAACAAACTTGCTGACCCTGTCTATTCGGGCTCCAGGCCGTATCATGGTTGAAGAAAAGCACTGCACGCCCTTTCTTAGGCGATATTCGCAGCAAACCCTCTCTGTCCTCAGTTTTGTCAGCAAACTCAAACAATTGTTACATTACATGTTACACATGAGCTTCCGTGGAATCGGTTGATTTTCGGGAAGGGCGGTCTCCCCAGTTAAGAAGCTTGAAGCCAGAAGGCGCGAAGGTGAATTTGCGTTGGAATGCTCTGAAGAATCAGCACCAAAAGCCATGGGTTATGCCACCGCAAGCTTTCTGATCGTGTAGTCTATAGTGTCCAACCACGCACGTGCGCCAGTTCATGCCATTTCTCTTCAGCAGCCAAAGCATTCCAAAAGAGCCAGAATGAATCCCCTTTCGATCACCCTCGGCAGCGCCTGAGCTCCAGACGCAGCAATTCTGGATCCCAAACCTACGGCACAGAATGTTGGCAATGCTTCGAAGCCCGTCTCTGGCCATGAACCTTCCAAAAGGACCTCGTTGGTATGTATGTGGCACTATGTGCTGCACTATGTTTCTCTTTGTCTTTCAACGAACTCCAGCCAGCTATTTCTGCCACGGACGAAGGCTACCAAACTTTCACGGCATGTCTGTGTGGCTTAGGGGCTTCATAAGTCTGTCCTCTCCCCTCCAGCAGTCTAGAGACGCATTGAGACGATTTGACAAGCATTCGTCTCAGCTCTGATTGTTCGGATGCTGCCGTGACTTGAAATGACACATCCCCAAGAGCTTTCATAGTGCGCATTTAAATCGTTGACAGCCAGGAGGCTTTTGCTTCCCTTCAGCATCTTGTCTCCATCTCATTGTGCACTCGGCCCGGCTTCCTTGGCCAACATGCTGCAGGACATCAGCAAATCCACTTGTCATGCTGAGTTGAGAGGAGCATGGTTGAACTACGTATGTTGAACCTTCAAGATTGAAGCCCCAGCTGAGTCTCAGCCAAGCTGCCAAGAGGAAAGAGTGTTTCGCCTCCTTCGTCCACGTCATTCAAGTACCTGCCGGTGAGTCTCCGATAGAAACGGCACAGCACTAGGTCCAGGGCGTTTGCAGTGCAAGCTTTTGATCACCCCTGACAGTTGAGGCCAGCACACGATGAGTGTTGCCGGTCCTTGGTTCAAGCTTGCATGTCCCTAGGACTGAGGCAAACGATAAATCTGGCCTAGTATATATACAACTAGTAGCCAGTAGCTAGAAGCTACTAGTAACAAGGGCATCGCGGCTACTAGTAACAAGGTATATAAGGGTATAGGTGAATGCCACTATTCTCAACTTCCCAACAAGCCGGTGATCATGCTGAGCTCAAGTCGTGCAACGCCGTTCCTGAACTCCCAGCAGGATAATATTGACATAGCACAAATGTGCAAAACTTGCCCTGTACCGACCCAATGGGACAAGTATGCATTGGGATGTACCTTCTGCTTAGGCACCACAGAAATGACCAAAATGCCCGAATGCCCCTCACAATTTCTAATACTTGAGTGGGACAGTCTTTTGGAAACAGTGACAGTCACAGTAGTCAGCAAAGGCTCTTAGGATCCGAATCTGGATGCACCTCATATTTCTCATCAATGCCTTGGACCGGTCTGGTCTTCAAATCGGAATTGACACAAAAAGGCTTACGCAAGCAACATGGGCACCGGAGTTTCGAACATTCCTTTCTTGTTGACAACATGCAAAGCAACCGCCTAGCCTCCTAGCCCACGCCAGCCCTGAGCTCGTGGCCATAGAGGCCTGCAAGGAGAACAACCATCTAGAACAGCTTTGCCTTGCCTGCTCCCCATTTGCCGCAAACAGTCTCGCTAGACAATGTGCAGTTATATAATTGAAAGATGTGAAAGCAAGTACGTTGCACAACATCTCACTGAACACCAAACCGAAAGTCCGCTGGAATGCTTCGTTGGAATCCTAGACTTGCTTGCAGGAGCAGGTGCTTGGCCAGCTTGTGTCCACCGTGCCAATGCGTGTCATCCGTGCCCGAGCTGCATGTGTGTTGAGTTGGCAGGTGTTGAATGCACATGCCAATCGGCAGCCACCATGGCAAAGTCCAGCAGCGAAGTTCAGCCACATTGGGATGATTAATTAGGATTCAAATGGGTTCAAATTGCCCTAAATCAATGGCGCTGAAATCAGTACTGTCCCATCCAGCCTATCTGTAGGGCCTCGGCATCATCATCAGGAATGCGGGCTGCTCGATGCATCCGCTTGAGGATGTGGGAGATCACCTGGAGGACTCAGTGCTTTGATGCGCAAGCGGACACATGTCGAATTCTCTCAGGATCTGACAGGAGTATCTCTCTCCTCTGCATAGCCAAGCCAAATTTGCTGATTGTTTCGGACATTGACCTGGCTGCAAGCATTTGAAGATTGACACCAGAACGCAATCACAACATTCGCTAAACCAAGAATTGAATTCAAACTCAGAATTGCCAACTTCGACACGAATTCAGCACTGCTCAACTTACAAGCCAATTCAAGCACCCATTGCTCCTCTGGGTTCCACCTGTTGGTCATACTTGTTCTCTTCTCTCTCCACGACTTTGGCCGGCTGCAAGCGGCCAGCCACCTGATGGGTTCTGGCGCAACTCCCTCGTTCAACAACAACTGAAAGCTTGGCCGGTATGTTCACGTGTCAGATTGCAGTGCAGGATGCCTGGAAATAAACCTTGGCCCTGAACATCTTGCACAAAGGCTGAGGGATGCTAAAGCCTAAAGTCAGTTCACAACCATCTTGGCCAAAACTGTACAGTATTGGTACATGACCTGACCACCTTGGGTAAAAGGTTTATGTGCATGATGGCAGAGATCCACTGGCAGCAAACTGAACTTGAGAATTTGGCGCGCGACGCTAATTTCAGTTACTAATTCACATCACGATTCACATCATATATACAAATACGCGCGCCTCGTGCAGAAAACAGCTGCTACCAAGTACTACTTTGATATACTTTGATGGTTTACCATTCGGAAAAATTGGGCACACACATGTAGCTAGACAGCCGTTGCGCAACAGTCTTGTTCGGATTGATGACCATGGCCACCGGGGCTCGTCATGGCCGGGCTTTGACAATTTCAACCCTTGGCTGACGATCGACGTGAACCTTGTCGTTGCTGCTGTCGGCGTCGCCCCCTTGACCATGAGAGCGTTGTTGCGCAGTTACCATCACCCCTATCACCACTGATTGAACTATATTGAATCAAGATCCCTAGTCAATCCTTCACGGATGGTAGTAGTTGTTCCTCCCACAGGTGCGGTATACATACCTGCCCAATTTACTTTTGCTACTCTCCTGCCTGGTGTTGACCAAACTTCCCAACGTGCAAAACTCATCAAAACTCTACGCAGCTTTGTTGGCCCTACTGGTTACAGCCGGAGATGTAGTGATCGCTTCCGACTGTCAAAATGTTGTCGCTGGTCCGCAATCATGTTCATGACCGGTCCAGCCGAGTTGAAATGGTCAAAATAACGGCCCACTACCGTGTTGGTGATTTGCAGCAGCCGGATTACTGGACCCGTGGACACTCTGAGGCCGACACGCTAGCAAAATGTTGCGCCGAAGAGTGTTGGGAATCTTGCCAGCTTGAGCGAGACGATGCCCACTCAAGCACTCGACTTACTTTGCGCCGACGGTTATCGACAGCATTGCCAAACGACAGTCGGAGTTGCATTCGAAGAGGGCACGATGTCCCCTCATCTTTCCAGATCCTACAAGTGCAACTGTTTCCCCCGAATCCGTTTGCGCAGGAAACCAAATGCTTGTACATTTCCGTCTCAACTGTACATATTGTACTTTCCGTAGTCACGCTTGCGTGCGCAAATCTGCCCTGGGATGGGTTTGGAAGTTGCAAGCAGTGCAAAGCACATGTCTACATTCTTGTCATCGTCGTGAACCACCTGAGGATACCGAAATGCGCCGTTATGCACCGTTTGCGATCGATTTCCGCCTTGACATTGCAGCGGGGCCAGTTAAGCTGGGTTCTTGAGTGGGCAACTAGGTCCACGGCGGATATTATTATTATGCCGTGTGTCAAATCGAAGGTGGCATTGTCAACATGTTTGTTTTCCATTGTCTTTGACAGTGCCAGGCACAGATTTCATGGGAGCCCTGATTTTATTCACAATTATATATTTCCATTGGTGTTAGGATGTGGAACCTCCTGGCCACTGCGTTTTATGTCAGGAAACGTGGTTTGGAAAACCCGGGAAGTACTCTCAACTTGCATTGAAGACATCCAGTAACATGTATATCCGCAAACCTAAGTTTCTGGCCAAGTAGATCTTGACAAATTATGTCTCAAGCAATAGGTTGGTAGTCTCTCCTTCCTACCGAACTACAGCACTTGATGGTCAAGGACAAATCCGCCCCGCCGAGTTTCAAGCAAGTTTCACTTCTGCAGGACGATCAGTATTGCAGCAACTCTTGTGGATTCACAGGCCCAAGGCATTGCCTCCACTGCCACTGTTCATGTCTCCTTCGCGCTAAACTCAACTCCTTAACCTATGGTTCAACGTAAAACTTGGACCGATATCGAAAACGGATCGAAAACAAACGTTATTATTCCCCCACCCATCCCGCAGGGGGTTGGTGCTGATGAGGATTGAAACCACACGGAGCGATATCAGCCATGGGCCAACTACATGACTGACCACGGGAATGATCCAATCTTGCTCGCATTGTGGGCAGAAGCGGTTCGCTGCCTGTTCCTTCAAGAAGTTGCACTCCTCAAAACTCAAGAAGTCATCTCGCACCTGAGGCATCACAACTCGAATGGGATGGAGCCCTGGGCCCGGTGTACACATTTTTTGTTTCTGGGCGAATGGACACAGACTTTGATGCCATTGTGGCACTGGTGCCTTTTTGGTACCAAGTCGCTGCATCGGATTCGTTCTTCAACGTCGATATGTGCTTCCGTCTGAGGCTTGCACGAAGATGCGCGGGAACTCTGACACAACCTGCGGCTGTTTATTATGTTTATGTTATGCATGGCTCTCTTGGAAAGCCACATGGGCCTTGCCTCCCACTCAGCCTCTGATCTTGCAGGCAACTGTGACAAGGCCCGCGAAAACCTCGGCAGGGCATGCACATGTGCCTGTGTTGGCCTGTTGGCTGACAGATGTCGAATAAATGAGTTCTTTGCGATCGATCATGCCAATCCGAAAACCTTCGTAATTGCAGCACAACGTGCCATCGAGACGTCGCCTTCCATTTTTTGAGGAACTTAGATGAGAAGCAAACAGCCCTGCTGGGAGAAGCACGACGCCCCAAACAACGCACTGGTGTTTGATAACATATAAGATAAGAGTCATGACAACACGAAATGGACGAGTCTTGATGAATTTCGTGGGCTTGCAGTGGCGTCAATTTTGGAGCCGTACCACCACCACATACATCTTCATACATCCTATCTCTGATGCGTACACTCCTGAGACTCCTTGGCTTGACACCCTGATCCGGAGCATTTTTGACATCAAGATCTGTTTCTATACAGCGACAGGCGGTGTCATAAAGTAGGTTGGTTGGGCTGCAATTTGATGCGTTTGTCAATATTGGGGACACGAGCCGCTCACACAGCAACTTTGACTTTGACCCCTGGAAGGGGCACTGCAGTGGTTTGGTACTGGCTATTGACCACAAAGCCATCAGTGTGTTTGTATAAGTACATGTGTTTACACTTGATGGGTGCCGACAACTCAAAACTGTTAGGTTGTCTAGGACAGTTTAGGCTCCAGGCTGGCTGGGCGCATCTGTCCATTCAGAAGTCAGTGTGGAAGCCTGGCCTGGACAAATTCGGTTGCAGTATTCCTCCCATCTTAAGACCCAAACAACAGGATCATTGAGCGGATATTCCTCTTCACTTTACTTTACTTTTTAATCAGCATTCTTGCACTCCAGTTTGGTGATTCACTATTCTACACCAACCGGCCAACCGAACAATTTGGCAATCAAGGGCGGGGTATGTTCTTCATTCCATCTTTAGTCCATCAGACCAAGGTTCCAAACGAGAACTCCCTCGACATCGCGGCATATCTGCCTTCTTGGGCTGCCCCTTCCGAACGCTGCCAAGCAGGTTGCCACAGGCCAAGGGCAAATGCAAGAAGAGGCACCGGAAGTATGAACATCCAGATCCATCGGCCTAGAGAAGCACGTGAAAAGCACCATGGGATCGAGCTGTATATAGTGAGGGGACACATGATGTGCCACATGTCAATGCCGTGGCTGCAACAAGCCAGCAAACAGGACCAACAAATGATGAATGGACTCATGAGGATTCAAGTGAGCTACTATGAACATCTATGAACAAGAAGCTACTAGGGGCTCCTGGCATCGCTACTAGGGCCTCCTGGGATCGCTACGAGGGGCTCCTGGCCTTACTACTAGGAACAAGGACGCTACTAGGGGCTCCTGGCCTTACTACTAGGAACAAGGACGCTAAGGAGTTAAGGAAGAATAGAGCACCCTGCGATACCCTGCGCCTCCTGACTGCTGAGCCGGTGCAGGCCCCTCCTGCGGGATATGACGATCTTCCAATGCCCGTCGACTCCACAGCTGTTCAGCGACAAGTGTCAGTCTCTAACAATCTAGAAGCAACCTAATAGCAATGCCCTCCAGCCTAATAGCGATGGCCTCCAACCCAATAGCGATGGCCGTCAACCTAATAGCGATGACTTCCAACCTAATAGCGAACCTTATGGCGATGACTTCCAACCCAACAGCGATGGCCTCCAACCTGATAGCAATGCCCTCCAGCCCAATAGCGATGGCCGTCAACCTTATAGTGATGGCTTCAAATCTAATAGCAATGGCCTCCAAGCTAGTAGCCATGGCCTCGCCTCCAACCTAAAAGCAATGCCCTCCAGCCTAATGGCGATGACCTCCAACCCAATAGCGATGGCATTCAACCTTATAGCGATGATTCCAACCTAATTGCGGTGGCCTCCAACCACCTAATAGCGATGGCCTCCAACCTAGTAGCGATGGCCTCCAACCATAAAGCGATGACTTCCAACGTAATAGCGGTGGCCTACAACCTAATAGCGATGGCCATAGCGATCGCCTTCAACCTTATAGCGGCCACTACCAACCTAAAAGCGATGGCTTCCAACCTAATAGCGATGGCCTCCACTTTTCCGCTTTTCCGCAAGATACTGGCACCGCAGCTTGTGGCGGGGGTGACCAGAAACGTGAGCGGCTGCATGTTACAGCACAATGTCCTCGATGTCAAGGCCTCGAACGAAGGCGGGGCGAAATTGGAGGAGGAACTTTTCGAGAGCTTGGAATCTGGATGCATCAGCTCGGATACAAATGCAGTGGGCCCAGAAAGTCGTGACTTTCGAGGAGGGCCGTGCATAGCATGAGGACAGCGGGATAGATTCCAATTTGTGAATCCTCAACAGCAGTAGACGAAACCACTTTACTCGAAGTACCAACGCATGACCGTTGGCTTCATGGCGGTCCATCCAGCTCCACTTCTTATATTGATTGGAGGGTTTGGCACCTCCTAAGTTGGTACGGAGCGCGAAATCTATGTAGAGATACAGCCACGGCAAAAACCGGATTTCTGCATCAGGATCTATCAGGGTGCGGGACCATTCGGAAAGGGCCGACCATGCGGTGCCTACCAACTTCGAAGTTGCCAGTTGCGGATATGCCGGTAGCGGGCCAATGGTCGCCTCAGTGAGCGGCAGAGGATACTGTTCAGTGGGCACATCAATGGGCACCATGCGGGCTTCCTTAAGCACTGCTGCTGCACTGACTTGGAGGATGGTGTCATGAATTTTGTCACGCAGGGCGCGGGAGGCACCAATGGCCGCAACCGCTTTTTGCCAGAGCAGAAACACTTGATGGGGGTATCTCACGCTCATCTGTGCACAGAAATCTGCATGACTATTCCCTGTGAATGCCCAGATTTCGACCGGATCGGCCCCTTCAAGTTTCTGATGGCTGGCAATTTTGTGTACTTGAACACATCCAGCAGGCAGTGAACGAGCTAACGCTAGCAGGGGGGTCCCACAGGTCCGCATCTTTGCGCGGAGGCTGACAGTTGTCAGGGGCACTGAGGGCTCGAGAAGTACATGGCAGGGGCCTGGGCGATGGAGCATTTCCCTCCAGTTATTCAGGATGTTATCAATTAACGAACACACTTTCTCGAGATCTGCATGTCGGCGGAAGGTGTGAACCGTCTGCAGCAGGGCATGGCACTCCGGATCTGTCAGGGGATGTTCGACAAGGGACAGGTGCACCATAGGACTAATACCGGGTGCATGCACCTTCAGACCACGGCATGCACCGGTTCGGAGCGATCTGAAGTGAACCTCTCCCAAGCTTGCGGCCGTGCAGCCGCTCAGGGCTTGCGGCCATCCCTTGATTTTGAGTGCATTGACTTTTTGCCTGTATGGCGCCGGAGAACGTGCTAGCGCAAGCCACACGGGGGGCATGGCAGCTATCCTTTTACATAAAACATGGTTGGTGGTGCGTTTGCCATACTCCATATGTGCCCCCAGATCTCTAGTGGACGAAAGCAAGGGGAGTGCTTGATCACGGGCAGCAGCACGATCAACTGCGTCGGTAGACCAAAAGTAGGTCTTAGCTTGGTCAATTTGGAGGTCAAGCAGCTCACAGAAAGTTGTCATCAGGCTCAAGCCTTGTTCGGCGGTGCTAATGTCTGGTGCCGTGAGCTCAAGGTTGTCAACATATGACCAAAGCCTTACCGATGGGTGGCGAATGCGGAGCCACCTTGTGAGGGTGATGTTACACAACAGCATTGCTGTGCAGCTGAGTCCACACCCTTCTGCAAACCCCGTGGTGGAGGACAGCTGGGGGCCTATGGTGCCGCGGACGCTAAAGGCTCGTGTCATCTGTCCGAGCGCCGCATTCCAGGCCCGGATGATCGGCTTTGGTAATCCGAGATGGAGGCCTATCGCAAGCAGGGGAATTCTTGGCAGTAAATTAAACGCCTTGACTAAATCGGCGACAACTCCGGCTAATGGCACACTATCAAGGTGGGCTTCTTCAAGATGAACTTGTACGCTCAGCCACAAATCGGTGCATGACTTACCCGGGACATTGCCTGTGATTAGATCAGGAACGTACTTCCCCAGGAATGCGAGGGTTTCCCGTGCACGAATGGATGACCATGTTCGGTAAACTATCGAAAAAACCGTGAGCGGGCGATATTGGCTTGCCCTCCATGCACCTGGGATCTTCTCTAATGCATGGACATGACCTGTGACGACTTGAGCCGGCCAGGCGGATGTGCCTGTCTCAACTGCTTGCAAAGTGGCAAGGATCGGCTCTACATGGCTACGAGGCAATGCAGGCAAATCCTGCTTGGACACTCCATCTGGACCGATGGCGGCGCAGGCTTTCTTTTTCCGGACGGCATCTTGCCAAGTGTCAAATGTGATTGGGGTGTATTGCATCTGTGGCGGATCAGGAAACACATGTTGCACGAAATCAACAATGGGCTCCCATTTGGTGTCAGGGGTGTTCCGGTGTCGATCCCATCTGGCCATCCATTCCTTTTGGAATGCGGCATAGATTTCTTCAAGATCGGTGACTGGGCTTGACTGCGCAATGCTGTCGCCCTCTTGGAGGGGTGGCATGTGCTGGAGCCACAACTTGTCGGTGTCGTAGTGAATGACTGACAGAGGCTTTCCATCATGTTCGATGGGCTGATCGTGCTCGAATGCATTTGCAGTATCAAGAACTACGGCATTATCCTCTAAATCAATCGAAGTGATGGTGGCAATTGTGTGTGCAAGCAAGGACTGGACCGGTTCAGGCCGTGCGGCCGCAAGGTCACGAAAAATGCGATGCGGGTTGTCCAGTCGGTCCTGTTTGGCTTTCTGGGCGCGCGTTTTCCACAGAAGTTGTTCAAGGTGGGCTAGGTCCTTATGGAAGTCCAGAGCCAATAGGCCCGCGAGGTCCCCGTCAGGGGGCACACATGGCAAACTATCAGGCAAACCTGGAATGTGTTTGGCTTTCTGGCTCCACCATTGCTCAAAAGTCGGCCGGAAGCCTGTGGCTCTACGGATTGCACGCCATTGGCCCAACTTACGTTCAATCCAGTGACCATTGGGGACGTGACCTGAGTGATGCATCTGTGCCAGTGTTTGGAGTCGTCTGAGCTGTTTGACCCAATGTGTGTGGAGGTTGTTTTGACCATGAAATGTCGGAGTGAAACTGCCTGGTCGTGATGGCCGCAGCGGGACAAAGCGTTCAGTGATCCAAGAACGTGTCAAGGTTGCTCCACGACCGGTTTGAGACCCATGGAGGTTTTGTCCCTGGTTGCGGGCCTGGGTGACCATCTGTGATTCAAAGGATCTCCAAACAGCTCGATACTTAGCATCAGCATTCGTGGAGTGGGAGGATGGGAGATCTGACTCTGCTGGCTCCATCTGTACCGGGTCGAGGGGATGTGCTCCAGTTGGCATGAGTTGGGACCAGTCTATTGGACGTGGTTGTTTCCAGATTGGGACCCGAAGTGTGGGGGCATGATCGTGGAGAACCGCATAGACAACAGAGTGGCTTGCAACCCAATCTGACTCCACATGCACTTCGGTCACCAGTGGGCACAGTTCAGGACTTAAGAACAACAGGTCTTTGGTGTGCTTGTTTTGAATGGTCGGCTCAATATGCTGACCGAATTTGCGGTATGCAAGGTGTTGAACCTCTTCCCAACCTTGACTCAGCAGTGTTTGGGCATTGGGAAGTTCATCAATGAAATGATTGAAGTCCCCACCAATAAACCTGGGCCCTTTGGCTCCGCAGTGAATGCGATCGACGACATGCGAGAGGAGGGCATTGTTCTGCTCTCTGGTTTGGAGGCCGGTGCTCTGAAAGGCATTGCCGTAAAACACCCCTCCCTGAATCCACTGTTGTCCAAACTGAAAACCTGCCACATGGCACCGTTGTTGTTGGACGATCTCTGGCGGCCACGAATGCATGAGGTGGCGGCCAGGTGTGCTCGCAAGAAAACCTACCCCCCTTTCCTTCCCTCGAACTGAAAGATAGGATTGAGTGGTGGACTTGGGAGGAACATACTCCCCGTGGAGGAGCTTGTATGGACTACGAGTACATTGGAGTGCTCGACGAAATTGTGTACCCCCGTCTGGTGTGAGGTGTGTTTCGGATACGAGCCATATGGTACCTTGCGTCCCTTGGGGAAGCGAATTAATGATTTCTGCCTTGTGCAGCAAGCCGGTTGGATTTATCAGACCAATGAGAAAGCCCGGAATTTTATTACCCAAATTGGAAACAGGGGGCCCCGGGTGTCTGGCTTCCCCATATCTAAAAACAGTGTGAACAAACACTACGAAGCATCGCAACGAACTTTTGCCGCGACTTTGGATGGTCTGGCGCCGGATGCGCAGGAAGGCATAGATGTTTTGGCAGTAGAGATCTCTATGTCGGATCTGTTCGCGGATCTTGCCACCGCGAGCTGACTGCACCCCTGAATTGACCAGTGACATGGACTGATGGCTTTGCTTCGAAAGACACCTATGCACTGGTGACGTGCAAACCCCTAAGCAGTGAGCAACAGATAGTCACTCGTGCAACCCCTAGCAGCGGCCTCCAACCTAAGAGCGATGGCGTCCAACCTACTAGCAGTGGCCTCCAACCTAAGAGCACGGGCCTCCAACCTACTAGCTATGGCCTCCAACCTAGTAGCGATGGCCTCCAACCTAATAGCGATGGCCTTCAACCTTATAGCGATGACTTCCAACCTAATAGTGATGGCCTCCAACCTGTAATAGCGATTGCCTTCAACCTTGTTGCGATTACTTCCAACCTAAAAGCGATGGACTCCAACCTGATAGCGATGGCCTCCAGCCTAATAGCGATGGCCTCCAACCTAATAGCGATGACCTCCACCCTAGTAGCGATGGCCTCCAACCCAATAGCAATGGCCGCCAACCCAATAGGGATGGCCTTCAGCCTTTTAGCTAGCGATGACTTCCAATCTAATAGCAATGGCTTCCAACCTCATAGCGATGCCCTGCAGCCTAATGGCGATGGCCTCCAACCTAATAGCCATGGCCTCCAAGCTATTAGCAATGACCTTCAACCTAATATATAGCGATGGCCTCCAACCTAATAGCGCTGGCCTCCAACCAATTAGCGATGACCCTCCGACCTAACAGCGATGGCCTCAAACCAAATAGCGATGACCTTCAGCCTAATAGCGATGGCCTCCAACCTATTAGTGATGACCCTCAACCTAATAGCAATGGCCTCCAACCTAATAGCGATGGCCTCCAACTTTTTTTGTGATGGCCTTCAACCTAATAGTGATTGCCTCCAACCTAATAGTGATGGCCTTCAACGTAATAGTGATGGCCTTCAACCTAATAGCGATGGCCTCCAACCTAATAGTGATGGCCTCCAACCTATTAGTGATGACCTTCAACCTAAGAGCAATGGCCTCCAACCTAATAGCGCTGGCCTCCAACCTAATGTCAAAGACATATTGACAATTAAATGAACAGCTGAAACCACAACCGATGTGGAGTCTATGGTTCAACTCCTGGGAGCTCTCCATGGCTGAGCAAAGCCCATCGGCTTTTGCACATCAGGTGCTTTATTGTGCTTTGATTATTGCTGGTGCTGATGCACACCCATGTGGGGGAACATTATGCATAGGTGTGTCATCTTGCTCCCCGGGAGCTTTGTTGATCCCCTTCCTGAAAGTTATTGTTCTAATTCTAATTGTTGTTTCTATTAGCAAACATTGTTCCTAGTAGTAAGGCCAGGAGCGCCTAGTAGCTGCTTGTTACTAGTATATAGTAAGAATGCTACTAGTAAACCAGTACAGTAGTGATGCCAGGAGCCCCTAGTAGCGTCGTTGCTGTAAAGAGTGTTGGGCATGTGGTCTTTTTCGAGCTACCCACCCCATCGGTGCTCAATGGGTCACAAGCACCCATGAATGTGCAAAGACTTTGCTTGTGAGCCAGCTTTCTAAAGTCACGTTCAGAAATCTATACAGTTGGCTGCCTGACAGAACTTCCTCTACACCGGCGGGCCACAAGAAGAAGAACAAAAACTTCTATCCTTCAAGCAGTGAAGAGCCCCACAGTTTTCTCACTTGGGCTGACTGGTGTCTTTGAATCCGAGGTACACTTGCCGTAAATCACACCTACTGCATGGACTTGTTGGGTCTCTTGCCTCTCAGCACTGTAGGTCACATCACACTTAGTCTGGCCAAACTTCAGACATATCCAAAGATTTTCCAAACATCACAGGCTAGTCACCAGTCCATCTGCCAGTGCCGATGATTCATGATGTTTCTGGAAGAAGTCTTGAACCGTTTTGAACTGTCCGCACTTTCTTTTTCATTATTCTTCTGCAATCTGAGGCTTGGAGAGCTGGCTTCTGGAGCCTAGAATCTAGAAGCCAGCTACTTACAACACAGAAAGCAAACAAAGGCTCCCTTGTTGGTATTGTGGCCGGCTGGGGCTCAAAGCTGAAGGCCAAATGCCAGAGTTTCAGTCAGTGACAAACAATTCCTCCAAATTGCTGACCCGAACTGCGCAGCCAGACGCAGCCCGATGGCCACCGCCACCAAACTTCCTGCAGGTGAACAGGCGCCCGTCATCCCATGTCTGAGAGAATACGATATCAAACGTGTCTGCATCGATACGTCTGCGCAGAATACGTGACAGGTTGGAGCCTCACAACGCAAGTGCCAAAAATTGCTTTGTAAGAGACAGTCTTTGAATGCCAAAGCGGCCTGGCTATCTCGGAAACATCCGCAGCCGCGTCGTTCCTTCAGCAATGTCAGCATGGTAGATGACGCAAAACTGGTTAACTAGTTTAGGGAGCCAGATGGGCAGGAGTGCGCTTCACTATGCACTATCTTCACCATGTGGTAGCTAATCTGGCAACCAATGATGCGTGCAGGTGCTGAAACAAGTTGCTTGCCCTGCGGGAAGCATTTCTGCTACTTTCATGGCTTGTGTTCGGCCAACGTCCAGGCCAACATACACCGCATCTGCTCATACGCAGCATGCGCCACGGGAGGCCACTTTCCAAGGCAAGGCGCGAGCCAAAAAGACTTCGCAAAGAGATGCTCCAGGAACCTTCCTGGGGCGCAAACCAGGGCAGTTTGGTGCAACTAGCAGTCCAAAAGTCGGTTGAGTGAAGGCCGGTGAAGGCCAATACTTCTCCATCCACATCACTACTTCAAACAAGAGTGGATGGGCGTTCCTTAGAAGATGATGTCAAGCCAATACCTGCGGAACTAGGGCAAACTCTGGCTGATGCAGTATAATCATTTAGAGGCACAACAACATACAATTATAACATATGTAACATGTATGTAGATATAGTAGGTTGCAGTAGATTGTACAAAGCAAAGCATGGGTTCTTCAATCGAGCCTACGTTAGCAACTCCAAGCTTCTCCTGGCTTGAAGCCAGGCAAGTACTTCACACACATGACATAGCTCACGCCTTCCTCAACACCTCAGGCTTCGGAAGCAACAAAACAAAATCAATCAACAATGCCAATGCCCTGAGTATACGAATGCCAATGCTTGGCGTGCTGTTTTGGCCAATTCCCCCTTCACACCGTGAAACCATCCTTTTTGGCAACCTCGAGCGCCAATCGGAGCCACTCAGCCGAACAAGTCAAACTCCATCTCTTCCTCCTCTTCTTCCTCGACAACTTTCTTTTCCTCCTTGCGTCAGCACGTCACCATCAGGTTTCTTGTCCATATACTGGATCTCTAAAAAATCATTCATGAAATTCAAGTCCGGAAAACACAGAACCTGGAACCATCTGAAGCACGGGGACATTGGGCTCAGCTTCCTCAGCGACGATCCCCTCTCCTTTGCGGCACCGCCAGCATCCCCTCCAGCGGCTGCACCACCGCCACCGCCACCGCCACCACCGCCGCCGCCACCGCCGCCGCCGCAAGCGGCAAACTTGCCAAAGCCAGCAGAGATCAGCTCGTTGGCCTGTCGAACTGATACGAAGCTTCTCAACAAGAACACATGCCAAAAACCGAGAAGTCTCACTTGTTGGACTTGATGTGTTCTGATGGGGATTTGCGGGGTTCCTGATGATTCTGGAGACTTCACTCCACCCCAATCCTGACAAAGAGCCAATTAAATGCCTTTCAACGAAATTGGGCATCTTCACCTGCTTCTGAACCTCCTGATGCCTAGTATACATGAAAAGCTCAAGCGGGTGCACCAAACAGTCACACAAGCATTGAACATTCTAACGGCGTCCGAAAACGCTTCCGGACTGGTCTTTAGGATTCTCCTGCTCCCAAGAAATCTCCTAACCGGCATCTGATAAATGCTGATGCATGCCAGCAGCAATTGGGGGATTCATATTGAACCTTTCTTAAGACACAAGCTTTGCTTCAGGCGTTCGGTTCGACCCCATTGGTTGGCTGCATCAAAAGCTACTAAGAAATCTAGCATCCCCATCCGCGGGGCAACCAAGAATGTGAAACCAATATTAGGCGCTTGCTTTCACGGGCCTCCTGGTGCAAACAGTGAGTACGCAAAATAATCAACAGCTTAATAAAGTGTGAAGAGGGGAAAAACCACGAGCACAAGGACTGACCAGTGACCTGCCCCTTGCCTTCTTGCCCTCCATTCGCTTGCACACTTCCTCAATCATCGATGTTTCATAGCTGATCCCACCAGCTTCCAAGATGGATTCGATGTCCTGGCTGAACAGGTCAACTTGGCAAGTGAGCAAGCAAAGTATTGAATGACTTGAGAGATGGGCAAACTGAGAACATGTGCCCTGCAAACATATTGATTGGTACAGTAAATCTCAGTGGATACATACGCGGTCAACTGCAGTCAGGTGCCCACATCAGCGAGTGCAGTCTCATAAGGGGATAGGAGGACATACATAGGAGGACAGCGACACGTATCAAGTCCGTACCAGCAAAGTTGTATACAATGGCCTCCAACCTAGAAGCAATGGCCTCCAACCCATGTTGGATTGCCTGGCCTCTGAGGGCAAAGACTCTCTTTAAGCAGTCCTTGGCGGTTGGTTCCTCTTTGCCTCCTAGCACTGCCATCAGATAGGCGCCCAAGTATTTCATCGCCATGGCTAGAAAATCCCCGTGTGGCCCACAGGTTGCTACTGCCGCTGTAGCCACATGGCCCAAATGCGACAACCTGCGCTTTCATGCTCGTTTTCAGTGGGGTTGGCACCAAACTTTTGTCAATAGAAAACCTTAGCTGCTTATCAAATTGTCCACGTGAAGTCCTCCTACCTAAGTAAGAATGCATATCAGGGTCAGTCAGGGACTGGGATGAAAGCTCCTGGGCCCGAAACCTCTCTTTGCCAGCTCGTTGCCTAGGTCGAGCATCAGTGAAGTGCACCGGCACAGTGTTATTGATTCGCGCCACAGGTTCCACAACGGTCTATATTTAAGCGAAGAACCATCAATCGAAAACCAATGTCTTGTCATCCACGCTGAATTTGGATGATCAGGGGCTGGAAACATTCGATCTGGTGACAATGTGATTGATTGGTGCACTGCGGCACGGGTGCACTTCTCACTCAGAGTGGGGCCTAGCTCGGAAGGCAAGACTGTCGCATTGACAACAAAGGCCTTTTGGTCCTTGGAAGGCTTTGCTGCACACGAGAAGAGCACCAAATGCCCGCAAAAGCCGTTCAAATCACTGGAACTGTTCACGCATGTTCACACCCTATCCCTGCAGGATCCTTCAACAAACGCACAAGGTCTGAACAATCGACCAATGGGGAGATGAGAGCTCAGTCTCTGACAGGAACAGCTTTAAGTCGTCTTACTTTCGCTGAGCGAGCCTGTGCCTGGGATTGCGTGGTCGGGTATGTATGACCCAAATCAAATCAATACTTGTGAGGAAGAGCTTCAACTCAAAGTTGAACACAAAACAAACCCCGCCTTGATCAAGGAATCTTGATAGGCAACAATGCTGGTGCCCCGAGTTAACATCGCCTTGGGCACCGGTCTTGCTATCTTATCGTAACAACAAATAGATAATATGAACGTAAAGAAAGAGACACCCCCAAAGCTATGCTTCAAAATCATACTGCCAGGAACCAACATACTTGCAATAGAGCAATGATATCGTGCACATCCACACGCACACGGTCACACTGGCATGCTTGGCTTCACTCCTTATCCGAATTGACATTGGATGAGCAATGCCCTTTGTTCCTAGTAGCGTCTTTGCTCCTAGTAGTAAGGCTAGGAGCCCCTGGCCCTAGTAACTTCTTGTTACTAGTAGCGTTGCCATCTTTGCTCCTAGTAGCGATGCCCTTTATTCATTGAATTCACGCGTGACATGGTTTTGCCCCCCTTGTGGGAGGCCTGCTTTGTCTATCTTTCGAGGCAAGCGTCGTCCAAACCTCGCTCTCCGCCCTTGTAAATCCTCAGCACACACCCAGGGATTGCTTCTCGGAACGCACTCATTGATGCAAGTGGAAGGCAGAACTTCGAAGCTGCAGCATGTTTAGCCACCTGGTATCATCATGGTGATATTCTTACGACCTTTCTCTATAGTAGTGACCATGGAGTGTTGAAGCGACGCGTTTTGACACGTCTGTCTTCTCCAAACGACCCCTGCTAATCTTTCTTCAAGCATCTGCATCCACGGCTTAAAGGCCAGGTCAGGATCCTCGAGAAGGCCCGGCGCAGGGATCGGCAACTCCAGCTCCTAGCGAAGCAAAGAGGAACATAAACAGTGCACAAAATGAACATCGGTGAAATTTTCCCGGCTTCATAGGCTCTAGCTCCTCCAGGTCTCTAGGATCCTAGAGTTACTTGTTGGCCTTGGAGGTGATCGACATGAACAGTAACAACTTCTTAGTCGTCGCAGCGTGGCACTTCTTTGGCATCTAAAAAGGCACTGGACACGCCCAGAAATCCACCAAGCTCCTCAGCAAGGCTCTACTGACTCTGGCAGCCCAAGGGTTTGACTCGAGAGCATGCCAAGCAAATCATCGGCTATACAATAAAATCACCAAAGACCACAGCCACTGAAACGGTACAACCGTGGAACGGGCTGCGCAACAGGGCGTGCAATCTGGTCACTTCGTGGCTCATGACTGACTGCAACTGCCCGTTCAAAACCGTCACTGCATTTTGTGAAACATATCAATCTTGGGTGAACCCAGGTTCCTGGATAAAGAGATCAAAGATCGGTTCTGCCTTCGGCCCTACCCAGAAAAATGCTCAAAGAGTGCTCATCTTCTCCTGAAGAGGTGCCGGTGAGTCCGAACAGAAAATGAAAAGCTGCTGCCGTGCCAGGAGGGTCACGTAGTGTGGGGTCTGCCCTTCTGACACGTTCCAGCGTTTGGAACCACTCTGCCCAACATTACTCACAAGCGCCCATTGCTTCAGGTGATCCACCATGAAATCACACAGAATGCTGCTAAACTTTCCAAAGTTGGATTCGCCGTGCAAGTTCAGCCCAGTGACCCGAAGGGCATTGCTGGCAAGCAAGAGATCACAAAAACCTTGTGGGCCCACATTCTCACATAGCATGATCTCTGTGAGATGTGACAAGAGCTTTTCATAGACCCCATTGGTGTTTTGACCTGAAATCTGAACAACACAAGTGTAGTCCCTCTTGATAGACTGAGGCAGCACCCGAAACTCTACAGCCAAAGTGGAGGTAGGTGAGGGAGCTTGGTTGCGTTGTTTGGGTCGAGCGAAGACCAAATGCTGCTCATGCCTCTTGGCGCCACATTGATGATTATGCTGCATGCCACTGCAAGAGCGCAGTACCCAACCTTTTCCGCTCATCCACTCTGTGACCTCGACAGTCCGCCTGCCAAGGTTTGTATTGTTGGCCTCGTCAACGACAAAGAAACCGGCTGCGCCCACATACTGCGCATCACAAAGGTTCTCCGGGCTGCAGGCCTGACAACCCCGTTTCAAGAAGTAGCCCTCGGCCTCTCTCAGCCCCTCCTTGGCCCCATTCAAATAGATTCGCCCAGCATTTCTGAGCTCCACAATGACATGAGCATGGAAGCCCAAAGAATCTCTCCGGAAGAGCATGTTTCGCTCTCGCCCTTGTCCGTCCTGACCTCTGTCTGACTCGGTGTGGGACACCAAGGACCATCCACATGTTTGGGCCATGAAGTTGATGATGCCAGCTGCTCCGCGACCCATGTTGTTGTCTCCAGAGCTGGAGACCGCATGGGAAGGGAAAGCAAAGGTTGCCTGAAACTTTCGATCACAAAAGATTTCGTTGGCCTCCAAGCGACTGCATCCCAGGGCCTGCTGAACATATTTACTCAATTGATCCAGAATGCCCTCAGCGTTCGCTCCAACCAGCTCTATGTACCCCGTCTGCCTCATCGTGACCATCATGAAAGGGCCCAAAGTGCTTTTCTCATGAGGCGCTCGAAAGGTGAGCTGCGACTCACGGAATCTCGTCTCGAGGTTCTCCATGCTACACGACAGCAGCTCGCAATGAAGCTCATTCATGAAGTTGATCAGGGACAGCGTGAGCTTCGCCATGTTGCTCTCACCTTGCCAACCTTGTGAATGAAAGACACCGTTGCCTTGGACGCTGCCATCGGTCAATTGCTTCCCAAACACAAAGTGCTTGTCACAGGTGTAGTCCATGGTCTCCCGTGGCAGGTTGGCCTCGCCTCTGGTCTGCCAACAGCAGGCCCCACTTGGCATAACTCTTCTGCCTACCAGCACTGCATCGTCGGCCTGCCACTTGGACTTCAGAAAACTTTCCAGTTTCCCCCCGGGGTCTGGCCCACAAAGCTCCAAGTAGCCAGAGGAGCACAGTCGCAAATGGATATGGGGAACCTGAGTCTTCTCATTGAAGCTCTTCAAGATGGGTTGCTGTTGTCTGAAGATTGCCAGTCCTGTAGACCGTTCGGTATCCAACTCCTGTTGAGAGTATGCCACAGTCTGGCCCATGACTGACTATCTCATAAGCACGCCCGAGAGTTTGAGCCAGGCAAGCTACCCACTCGTACGTGCCCGATCAGGCAGCATCCAACAACACACAAATACCATTGGCTAAGTAAGTGGCTATACCGATAAGTGACAGTCATTGGTCCTGTCATGTGCTTCAATTCGTGTCTATTGTGATGCTGAAGTTCATGCGGTTGCCCTTGTACCGGCACATCGGCTCGCATTCGCTGCTGCCCGGACCTGAGCTGCTGAGAACTCCTTGGAGCGTTTCATGGTCCAGCGCCAAATGTCCTCAAAACCGCTGCGTGTTCCGCCGCCATCGGGGAAAGCAAACACAATAACATCCACATGGGGCGGCGCTTCTTGTTACTAGTCGTATGAATGCTCCTAGTAGCGATGCCAGGAGCCCCTAGTAGCGTCCTTGCTCCTAGTAGTAAGGCCAGGAGCACCTAGACGCGGGATTCAACAAGCCACAAGCAAATCATTCAGGCCAAATGCTGTACTGGCCACCTTATCCTCGATGTAGCGGAAGAGTAATGGGCAGCTCTGCTTTGTAAACTGCCCATGGAAGAAGTCCCAGGAAAGGGTTGCCTGAGATCAACATGGACTCAAAGCCCCCCCTCAAGAGTTCTAAACTAGACAAGAACACGCCCCGTCTTTCGGGTCTCTTTCTTGTGCCTCAAGTCCAAGAGGCTCCCGACATCTTCATTTCAAAGACCTCACAAGTCCGTCAGCGTTCCAGTAACATGTTGCACCCCAAAAAGGTATTCAGGCGGTTGTTTCCTCGTTCTACAGGACCAAAAAGACTAATTAATATTATGTTATTATATTACATTACATTATATAATTGTTTGATGATGTTTGATGTATTATATACTTTGCCGGGACTTGAGCAGGCCGGGTCGTCCATGCGGTCTCCTCGGCCCCAAATTACCTCTCTGCGGTCATTTCCTGCCCCAGGCCCCCCCCCACTTTGCCTTGTTCTCTTCGGGGAAGGTGGCAAGTGCTTCTTGCGCGCTAGCATGGTGATCCAGCACAATCACACCCTGATTCAGGGCTCTATGTGTGTTGTCATAGTGAGGGTATGCTGAGAATCTCTCTCTCTCTCTCTCTTCCAATACCGTACGTTACTGTCCACAATGCAAAGCATAAGCACTGTACAAAAGGAACAAGTATCATCAATGAACCGAACTTGAACAGGTCGTGGTCGTGGTGCTGTGTCATATGAGCACATGTCCAAAGCCCACAAGTCACAAGTTGGCTCTATCCCCTCTCCTTGGCTCTTCGCCGAAGCTCCTCCATCGTGTCTTTGTCCTGTCCGCAGCGAGTTGATGCCCCATGTCGAACGCAATGGGCACTCTCATGCAGCTCACTTCAATTTTCACCTACAAAATCACAAAGATTCGAGCCTCTAGAGCTCTGCAAACTGCAACAGGATTGCTTTTTGACAAATGGATGCAAATGGTGACTTTCACAAAGCTTCTATTGGTGCTGGCTCATGTATGTCATGTGTGAAGGCAATCATACATAAAGCAAGGCGCAAAAGAGAAATCCACGATGGCTATAGTCTTCCCATCTACATTGGCCGGCAACCGCTTGTTGCCTCGGTTTCCACTCGTCGACAAGGCATGGGTCGGCTCACGGCAGCATGGGCCCCACTCAATGACAGTCGGTAACCGCTTCTTGTTACTAGTAGCGTCTTGTTACTAGTAGCTACTCGCTCCTAGTAGTACGGCCAGGAGCCCCTAGTATCGTCCTTGCTCCTAGTAGCGGTGCCAGGAGCCCCTAGTAGCGAACCTTGTTCCAATGGCCAATGTGCACATTCTTCGCACTTCTGCATGTTACAAACAACGTACATTGATTCAAATCGTAGGTAAGCCAGGAATCCGTGGCCAATGCCGACGTACTCACAGTCTTTTCCTCGACGAAGATATGCCTGCCACCAAAATGTGCCCAAGCAACAGCCCAGCCCGGCCCATGTTCAAAACAAGGCGGAAATCCAATCCATTCTACACTCCACACCGAACTTACTCAGTTCTTTGTCAGTTTTGTTGCTTAACCGCTTGGCCCAGGTGCAGCAAAGGCTGCGGCGAAGCCATCTGGACAGTTCCCATGGAAGATCACCTGCAAAGCAACAAGGATGGAGATCTTCCATCGCCAAATGTTCTGCGCTCGGTGGCATCTTTGGTTGCAAGGCTGGAAAGCTGCCGCTGAAGATCCAGAGCACTTAATATGGAAGCTAGTAGCAAGAAGCTACTAGGTGGAGGCCATCATAGGCCATCGCTCTTAGCTTGGAGGCCATCGCAAGTAGGTTGGAGGCCATCGCTACTAGTAACAAGAAGCTACCCTTTAAGTTGGTGAGAAGGCCAAGATGGGCCAAGATGGTAGCCGCAGAGCCTGCTTTAGGCCAAGCCTACGGAGCATAGACATAGACCAACCCTTGAACACAACAGCAAAACATCTGCTGAGGGCGTACCATGTCAACCTGGTCGGGAATGACAGCTTTCTCCTTCAATGGCAAGCTCGAGAGCAGGCTGCCTTCTTTTCCCGCCAAAACGCCGACCTAAGCATCAAACCAATCTTGAGCCTTTTTCCTACTCAAGCCTTCAACCGGTGTTGCTTCATGGCACATGCAAAGCAGCAACAGCCTCATGCTTCACTCCGCGACTCCTTGCAGCTGTATTCTTACAACTTACTCCCAGCATCTCCCAGCTACGCAAGAAAAACACCTAGACTTAAGATTTGTCAGGTAGGCTGATACACATTGCATGCAGAAAAACATTCAAGAGCAAAGCGATTGCTTCAGGTAATTGACAATCCAATCTCAGAGCGGCGCATCATAGCTACCCCAAAGGCTCCAGCCTTGGCCACCCGGTCACCCAAAAAGAACCCAAGAAACTGTGAACGCCTCAAAATGCGAAGGGAAAGATAAAGTGATTAAAACATATTAAAACGTAATGCAAATTCAATGGCGCTAGCTTGGAGTAGGTTTGAAGAACGATGGAGACCAGTTGCGGTCGGAAACACACTATACTCTAAGTAATAATATGATATAAGTAGGGTCTATCCTAATACCTGTAACAGTGGACGATGATGGTTAGTAAAGGCCTTGTTCAAGAATAGTGATAACTGTTTACTGACTGCTACAGGTAATAGGACAGACCCCAGATATAAGAACCTATCATTACCTATCTGCCTATTCATGTTCACACCTGAGCAGTTCAGCATCTGGGCTGCCCATTCATTTGCTCTCCTTCTGCTCCCTTGCTCCGACATAGCTTGCCACCACCAACGCGGAGGCAGGACCTTCAGCGGACCCCAATTGCCGGAGAATCACTCCGCCGTTTGTCAATCTTACAGAGTTTAGTCGGGCCTTATCATCCCGTACTTTCTTTGTCTTTCACTTTCTTGTGTGAGATGCTTTTGTTCATAAACAATCTCTTCACGAAAACAAGGAGCTCCGGTGAGGGATAGAGCCGTGCAAGACCCGGAATCAAAAGAAAAAAACAAACAAACAGAAAAAGAGATACATCAAACGTGTTCAAAAAAGAGGAAATCAAATGACTTTAAAGCACCCTCAAATGTAGTGTGATGTAGTTAGTGGCATGGGCTGCATTGGGCTGCAGCTGGGGGTTGCAACTTGAACGCGTGCAGGCCAGGCTGCTGAGATCTACACCGAGCCATCTAAAGTCTTTTCAGGGGGATCCGCATTTGTTCCTGCGACTCATGTGCAACAAAGCAACGAATCCTAGGTCCTAAGGAGTCCTTGGTGTCAACGAGTCAAGCAATGGCCACTTCTGTAAAACGTGGCGGCTGACAACGGGGGGGCCCAATACTAATAGCTTCTTGTTACTAGTAGCTACTTGCTCCTAGTAGTAAGGCCAGGAGCCCCTAGTAGCGTCCTTGCTCCTAGTAGCGATGCCCTTTGCTCCTAGTAGCGAACGTTGCTACTAATAGCTTTTGCAAAACCTCCACAGCCATTCCAACCAATTTACCCCCCCCTCATCCATCCAAGCAGCGGTAATGCAGTCCAGCACTGAGGGGACGAAAAGTTCGCCAAGCGCACCTAAGCTTGCCATGTGTAATGAGGAGGGTGGTGCCACTGAACGAGAGCAATGTTCTGAAGGCGAAATCATGACCGGCACGCTTGCACCAGCCCATTGGTGAATCATGTGAATCACTTCTTACTAATAGGTCATTAATGCAGTGCAGCGGGTGAGCGTGACTGGGTGTAATGTGGTGTTTTCGGGTTGGGCTGCACTCGGTGCGCTGCATTGCACTCGGTGCGCCACTCGGTGCGCTGCACTCGGTGCGTTGCACTCGGTGCGTTAGGGCCGTTAGGGATGTTGCACTCGAAGCGCTGCGATGCACGCTGCACTCGGTCCGCTGCACTCGGTGCGTTGCCCTCGGTGCGATGCACTCGGTGCGCTGAACTCTCGGCGCTGCACTGGGTGTGCTGCGATGCACTCGGTGCGCTGAAGTCGGTGCGTTACACTCGGCGCGTTGCAGTAGTAGTAGTGAAGTACTAGTACTAGTACTATAGTAGTAGTAGTAGTAGCAGCAGCAGCAGCAGCGGTAGAAGCAGTAGTAGTAGTAATAATAAAAAAAGTAGTAGTAGTAGTCGTCGTCGTAGTAGTAGTAGTAGTAATTGAATAATAATAGTAGTAGGTTGCACTCGGTGCGTTGCACTCGGTGCGCTGCACTCGGTGCGCTGGGTGGTAGTGGTGGAGGTGGTGGTAGTAGTAGTAGTAGTAGATAGGTTACACTCGGTGCGTTGCACTCGGTGCGTTGCACTCGGTGAGTTGCACTCGGTGCGCTGCACTCGGTGCGCTGCACTCGGTGCGTTGCACTCGGCGCGTTGCACTCGGTGCGCTGGTTCTCGAGTAGCGTCAGTCGCTGATCGCCGCCGCAATGCATTAATGGTTTATCATGAGGTTGCGGTTCAACAAGGCTGAATGTGTTTTCAACGGTTTCAGTTGTGGTCCGTTGAGGTTGCCGAAAGCTGACAGCTTCAGTTGGTCAACGCTCCTGACACTGCTGACATCGCCTGAAATCGATCATATCCCTCTGCACCATACCCAGGATCAATGCAACCATGCCACATGTTCGGAAGGGGTCCGCAAAGCAAGACGCCACAAGGCGCAATTTGCTTTCGCTTTCACTGATGTGATATGATATGATATATGATACATGTGAGTTGTTATATAGATCAGAATTGACGAGAATCCCAGGGCTGTTTCTGTGTTGCGTTGCAGTGCTTAGAGCAATTGTCGTTTTGGCTGGAAGCCCAAATGCCTATACTCTAACAACCAATGCTTCCCAATTCGCCCAATCCAAACAAATCCATGATAAGAGCAGTTGGGAGGCACACCCAGCCTAAATTATTGCCAGTGTGCCACGACTTCCCACCCTTCAAGAGTTGTGAGCAACATAGTAACCCAACTTATGGGAACAGTAGGAAACCCTCTATATAATTATATACATGTCATAGTCTTGCCTCTGCCAAAAGATGTGTAAGTGGTCTTTGTCCCATTTTTGGGGATATCGACCGCTGATCTCTTTCTCTTTGTTCCTTCGTTCTTCACTTCACTTCCCAATTTGTTCCTTTTCTGCCTGCCCGCCCCGATGTCAAAGATGCCCAGCCACCCAAAGCTGTCAAGAGCTTTGCTCTGTCAATGCCTTGACGCTGCCGAGCAATGCGTTGCTGTGTTGGCAATGAAAGATTGCCACAATTATCATTATCATCCTTTGCGGGCTACTCCCTAGGGACAGCCCAACGGATTGCAAATTGAAATGGGCTAAAATTCTTTGGCTCTTGAGTTGGATGCCATCAGGCACTTTCACGTCCGGTGGAATGCCACTGCAACTGATTGGCGATATTCTTTTAGTCTTGATTTGAGCTGCAAGTACAGTACAGTAGAAAGGTCGCCTAGCTCCAGGCTGGAAAGCAAACTGGCATCGGATTGGAAATTCTTAAGCAGCAAGGTCACTGCTGATTGCAAGCTAGTCCTTAGACTAGAGCAGGGCCTTCTTCAACTATTCTCCTCCTTCTCGACGAAGTGTTCGAAGCACTCTTTGATCTAATTGATGCATCTGCATTCTGGTTTCAGCCAGAATTGGACAAGCCTCGACATGACATATCCTCCGTCTACGTAGCTGAGAGGTCGTGCAGCCTATGTGGTGAACCGCCTGTCTAATCTGAGTGAGGCAGTACATCAAGAAAATGTCAATTTGCAACAAATGCATCTCTCAGCTCTGATAGACACTGATAGATGACAAACCCTGACACGTGGGAAGAACAATCTCATGATATTTTTTGTTTGATCACCTGAGCAGCTGGTTTTCACACTAGCTTTCCGAAGAAAGGTGCAAACATGTGAACATGCATTGGGGAAAGCTTGTGACTGTGGGCTAGAATTCCTTTTCCTGGTCTCACGAGCATGTTTGATTGCCTTGAGCTGGAGCTTGATGGAGAAGGCGTTGGGATTGTGGATTAGCGCCGAGATGCTTGCGTGGATATGTTTGGTTTCCCTTCAGCTCAATATCAATCCAATTTTGGATGTCTACCTTTCCCTGTAAACAGTTTGAAGTGTTTTGCGAGCTTTGCCCTAGCCTTGGCACTTAGTTTGTTTCCTCGAAAGCTGCCATTTGGGAGGAGCCCGGGCGCTGGGCAAACAGTTGGAGACTCGTGGAGACATCTGGCCATGCATTGGCTGCAACAGTTTGACTTATCAGCAAACTGATTGAGAATGGGGCAAATGGCACTGACAGTCGTGTTTGATTTCTCAGCACAAAGTGCACAAATGAAGCAATGCCTGGTCGCGCCGAGCCCCTCCTGGTGCTGGAAGGCAGCTCTGCAGCACTGAAGCTTTGTCAACTACACAGCCACCCCCACCTGCGCCAAACCTTTCGTGAATGGAACTTCTTGCACAATAATAGAGAACCTTTGAGAGTGATTTCAGCACGAAAAACGAGCATCTCCCGCTGAATAGGCCACGGTCACTCAAAGAAAACCATCGCGTTTCTTCAGCGGGCTCAATGGTCACCAACCAGCATCGGATGCTCTGGAAACAAACCACAATCGGCCCTTCGCATGCCCAAATAGGTCTAATTACACATCTGTTTGCTTGGCTTTTCCAATGTAAACTGGAGACTTTTTGTATCTCTTTGTTCTATGTCAACCTCATTACCCTCGAAAAGGGAAGTGCCTGTCTTCTTTTGCGAACCTTGAGCTTCAAACGTAAAAAGGTCTGGCATCCCGCGCGCATCTACCGATTCTAGGCTTGCTCAGTGGTCCAAGTGTAGCATGCCTCAACTTCTCGCACACGGTTCGAAGTGCTCCGTTCCCGTTATATACTAGTTACTAGTAGCTTCTTGCTACTAGTAGCGATGGCCTCCAACCTAGTAGCTTCTAGCTACCTGCCTCATGCAAAGGTCTCCCGTTTCAAGATTCTTGGCTTGAGTGGCTTCCGAATGACTCAATCTGATCAATCAGCAGGGCTTCGTAGCACAAGCATGCACAAGCTAGACATGGTCGTTCTCGTCTTCGGTTTGCATGGCAGGCGTTGCCTGTGGCGGCCTAGCGCTTGCACCACTGAAGTGCGAAGCTGCCGCACACTGTGAGGACTATGGGGTTCAAATTGCAATGTGTTTTTGCATCTTTTTCGACTGTTTTTTGGGGGGCCTGTAGGGAGAGATGTGAAGAGTTTGTCAGGTGCTTGATGCGCACAAGGATGCACAAGTCAAGATGGAAGACGTAGGGCCGAAGCATTCATCCTGAGACAGAAACACGGCAATGGCACCAAAATACCTTCGCAGCTATGACGTTCTGTGCTCTTCGTTTATTGCACATGGCTGGTTTTGGGCACAGTGCAACTCACCTCATCTTAACTCAAAAAAAACCATGTCACAGATCGGCTCCCCACACAGGATGCTCACCGCGTGTTGAGGCAGCCAGAGGCAGCCCATCGCTAAGTTGAGCCACAGCCAATCAGTTGGCCACATTCCTACAGGATTTGCAGACTATATAGAACTGGTAGCTGTCATCGGCAAGCTCATGCAAATTACCGCAATGTCAAAAAAGTTGAGCTCTTGGGCTCCCACTTTTGTGCGAGATCAAGATCTTCAAGCGTGTCGCTCTCACAGAATTAGCCCAAAGCGAAGTGGGGCATCGCGGCGCAACGGCATAGCGGAGCTGAAGCGGAGGGGGGTGGTCACTTGGACCATGGAAAAGGTTTTGACCGACTCAACTGGAGGCACCATGGAACTTCGAAGATCCACAAGGGACATGAAGCCGCACGGCTTGTGAGGGCTCGTTTTGCGGCCAGAAACTGTGTTTCAAGAGATGGGACACCTGATCCACCGCCATTGAAGCTGTTGAAGCCGAAGGTATGGCGGAGAAAAACATGCCCACAGTGAATGGGCACAACCCCCCCGCGACAATAAATGCCAAAGCCCCATTGCCAACTGAGATGCACAAACGCCTCCCAACAATCTAGTCGCTCAAAACTCTAAAACAAATCGTGCAAACGTCAGAGACGCCAAAACGATCTGCCTCTTCGAGCAACAAGTGCAATGAACAACCTGACGGTCGGCACAGCAGTGTGCGTGCAGGGTATCATCATGAGTTTGCATCTGTGAGGGCATCATGAGAAGTGGTGGCATTCTGGTTTAGTCTGCGGAACTCTGCTCATTGCATTGCAAATGGCGCCAAACCAATGATGATGGCGCTTAACAACACATATGTTGTGAGCATCGAGTCCACACAAACGCTTCCACCAAACTGCCATCTGTGGCTACTGGTCTCCACAAGTGAACCCTCAAAAAGAAAAGGCCAAGCGAGTTCGGCAATACTTAGTGGGCATCACATTCTGCACATTTGCGGCTCCTCATCAGGTGCTCCTATCGTTGGGACGGTTTCAGCATGTGGCCGAATTAGCACCCAACCACCTTGGACAGTGGAGAGCAAGCTTTGATCCACCAAGGACTTCACCCAATTCAAGTTGGCCTCGTCCATGCTGCAAGGGAATTCTTGGTTACCAAGGTGGGGTTGGCTGGGTAATGAGTACATGTGCATTCTACCCTCTATGGCCAGCCGCAGTGTCCGCAAGGTGCTTAGGTTAGCCCTGTCCTCTGATCTCTGCACGGCCAACGAGACAAAACAAGTCAGAGGAAGAGTAAACCAAGCTAAGGCTAAGTATATTCTTTAGAAGCGCTGTTGATTTCTAAACTAAAGCTGGCCACTTGATCTCCAAATCTCACACTATTGCTCTGCATGGGGCTTCAACAAAGGATCACCCTGCATCAAAGCAATCTGCCATCACAATGATATCTGGACTCCACGCCGCTTCGCTGAGAACAAAAAGTGACGGCTGCCGCGCCTCAGTTGAAATTCAGGCTTTTGCAATCAGTGTTGGTAGCTCATTGCGAGCTTCAGCTTGAAGGCGAGTGTGTGCCAAGCAGGGGAACTTCGCACAGCTGCTCCGCTTGGCAGTCAGAGTGATGACAAAGGAATCAGCAAGGCCAAGACTGCCGATGAGACTTGAGACTTGCTGTTAAGGGTGCATCTTGGTTTAGCCCACTGCAGGGCATCTCTGATCTAACATCAAATGAACTCCACAAAATGTATCCTGATTTGGGGGTTGTCACGGGGTTGTCCAAGAATCAAGTGTCCGGGAAACCAGCCAATTGCCGGCCTTCTGTTTTCCGATCGCAGTTGCACAGGTGCCAATTGTTTGGCAAGTCTGGCGTCTTATTGCCAAGGCAATTTTAGGATGTGATAAATCCATATGCCATATGTCGATTTTTTGGACTTGCGATTCAGGCGGATGGTGCTCAAAACCGATGTTGCATTGTCTAAGTGGAAATTACAAATGTTTGCGCAAAAAACTTTCCCAAACCTTGCGCGAATGCAAAGTGAGCTTGCACGCGGGCATTTTTTGACTTGAGATTGCACAAACCTTGCGCGAATTAGTTGTGGGCCCAAGCGCATAAATTCCACCGCTGGCCCAACCCAATGGCCACCCCTCTTGAACCCAGTTCAAACGGGAAAGCGAAATGGCAAGATATGGCAAGGAGGGGCGAAGGTCTAGGCATAAGGGGTTGGGAACATTGCTGCCCGATCGTGGAGCAATCGCCGATTTCAAAATAGAACGACGGAAAAGGAAATGCTATATTGAGAATGCTGGCCGTGATCTAAATGCATTCAAATTGCATACAGTTCAGCAAGGGTTTAGGGTATGACAACACAAAGCACCCACCAATGGCCAGCCTTTCGTGATGCAAAGTTTCACAATAGACGACACAAAAGTAAACTTACTCGCATTGCGTGGATTTAGGGACAGCTCCCATTTGAGGGTCGTCTTTGGGCTTGGCCCACTTTGCGGCAAGTTGCATCTAATTAGCCACTGGTCTGGGTGCCGCGCCCCAACTTTCGCGGGGATCGGGATATCCTGCGCCAAAACCACCGCACATTCAATCGCAAGTTGGTGGTTCTTTGTGAAATGTCACGGCCAGCGAGCAAGTGCCACCCTTCAGCTTGCTTTGCCGTGTCCGGACGACATCTCAATGTATATAGAGCTCACCTTGACTGGTATGCTCAGTTGCGGCTAGCTTTTTAGCGCTTTGGTCATGTCTGAAGGCTACACCGCACCTTGCTCCCCACCATGTGGGCCGTTTGCTCGCCATGTTGAGGATGCAGGTCCGTGGCCACCACCGTACATTCCATCCCAATTTGGTGGTGCATGTTAAGACATCTCGGAGGCTAGCTCGCGCTTCTTGGTCTGAGGGCCAAACAAAGAGTGGTCAAATGAACGGTGTTTAGCCATTGGGGGTGACTGGAAGTGCTTGCAACCCTATTTATTGAGAGCACCTTTTGGCACATAATCACTTGGTGGTATCGAATCGGAAGGAGGATGCACTTCCCTGCCGCAAAGCGCGGTTGTTCCAAGCGCTTTGCTCACAGAATCGGTGTGAAGGAGTTGAAGGAGTCATATTTTCAATAACTTTTCCAGTCACCAGCTGAGTGTCTTGCAAATCATAGGTGCTTGGCACTGCGTGCCGAGATGTGCCGGGTGCGCGAAGCTATTGCCTTCGCATCTGCGCACGATGGTTTACAAAGACAGGTTTGAGTATATAGTTCCGCATAGATCCAACTCGAGATGCCATCAATCTGCTCCATCAAACTGGACTGATGGTCGTTTCCGAAAATCTTTAGAGAATCTCATGGAGCCATTGGGCACTCAGAGTGCATCGCACACACAAAATCAAACCCCGAACTCGTCCATAGCTGGACGTTAAACACTGCGAAGATCCTGCCTTGAAGGAACCAAGAAACTTTCAATGTATTTTTACACCTCTTTTTGAATATTGCGGCTATGTCTTTTGATGTCTTTTTGTTTTCTTGTACGAACTTATCCAACCTTGTGGCTTTCCCGCAACTTCACTAGGCTCCCAAGAGTGCTGGCGCTTAAAGCTCCACCACCGGATTTTTCGACTGCATCGTAACACGTGTCCTAACATGGCTGAGGCATGGCAGAACGAGGGGAATAAAAGTTGACGAGCTCATAGCCTGGAAGACAACAGTGTCGAACCAAGGGGCGCAAATAGTTGCACAAACATTTGTGTGATTCGGCGCTTCGATCTTGTATGCCTGTGGCCTCCGGATTCAAAGCCTCAACCTGAACCATAGGCGCTGGCAATGGGGATGATGTGCGAATGTACTACATCGGCAAATGTCCAAAATATTTATGCTGCTCAGATTGAGGGACGGCCAATGTGTTGGCATATTTTGAGGGCATCAGAATTTGCTGAGACTGTTGTCGTGCTCAAAGTCTTCCTTTTGAAGGACAGATTCTTCACGTGCTTTAGATTCCGCATCCAGTCCTTTACCTGTTAAAACATCCATGACGTCTGACCCAGTATACTCATGGGCTGAGGCTGCACAATTCACAATTCCACAAGGTCCTTGGTCTGGCTGACCAGCCTCTCTTGTCGGCTTCAATAGGATAGCAAGTAGCACTGAACAGGAAAGGTTCGTCGCATGGGCATCAAGTAAGCCAAAACACACACCGCACGTCAGGAGGATGAATTATGAACGTCAGGAGGATGCAACTCCACGAGATGAACATCACACCCCGAAGGTGTTGCAAATACAGACTTGGGACGGAAGTTGAAAAAAAGCACCACATGGGAACCTAGGTTAAGCTTGCAAAGCACTCCAAGACAAAGCATAGATCTTTTCGTTTCTTTGACTGGTTGTTTTGACTTCTTGGTGCCTGCAAAGTCTGGCCAGCCTGGCGTGCGCCAAGTCGCCTAGTCCGCTGCATTCTGATACCCTTGCTGATATCATTTTCGTCTCTTGTCGGTGCACCCTTGCACTCTTGCCTCTTGTGAGCAACAGCTGGACATTGACTATATAGAAGGTTTCGAATGGCAAACGGCTTCGAAGGACAAGCGCTACTATTGAGTTCCTTCAGGATCTTCGGGGTAACGGACAATCATGGATGAGTTCAGCGGCAAAAACGGGAAGGACATGGGAGGACTGAGCCTTGGCGTAAAGACCTCCCTGAAAAAGCAATGCTACTGAGACTGTTGATTGCACCTATTCCAACTCTAAGCTTTGCCGGGTAGGATGCCAAGGAAGCATGGCCCAGCCAAAACCGCCTTGCTTCCCCCAGGCATCCAGGGTCAGTTGAAGGCTACAGCCCTGCAGTGACACAATGGGCTTTCTGCCACTATGGCACGGCTGGCCGGAAATCTGCAGTCATTCGGATGAGGCAAGGGCTAGGACCGGCTAGGAACGACAAGTGACGTGGGCAGCTGTGCTATGCTCATGCACCTTCCGGATTTCGTTGTGCACATGAGACCTGAGATGACCTGAGATGACCTGAGACCGAATAGCGATGGCCTCCAATCTCCTTGCGATGGGCCCCAACCTAATAGCACAAAGAATCTGATAGCAATGGCCTCGTGATGGGCTCCAACCTACTAGCGGCAGTCTCTCAAGGTCTGCCTGCACTGATGCTCCAATAGAGAAAGGCATCCGCAACACAGCTGACATAGCCACCACATCCTGCAGTGGAATACATGAGAAACGTGTAAGTGGTACTGTGGCATGATTGCTGGACCCTGTCTCCAGAAAAAGCCCACCAACATGGTATGTTTGCTCTTTTGCATGTGCACACGCTTGAGGTGTTCTGAGCCATTCAGTGGACAAGCTCTGCTTCTTATTGGCTTTGACATACTCTTTGACATGTAGAACAATGCTTGGTTGGTTCGGGACTGCGACCTGATGGCAGGTCAAGCGCACTTGGCCGGGGCACGACCAGGAGAGGCAAACATTTTACAAATTGAGTCTCCTTAAGGTCGATTGAACGTGATTGGGGATATGGTGCTGCAGATCATATCCGCACCATCTGCTGAAATACACTCTGAGGCAAGACTCTTTGTGGTATTCCATGGTCACTGCCACGCCCCTCGCTGCAAGCGAACGACAAGTACAAGTGGCCACTCCTGACGCGTCTCAGGTTGATGATTCTTTCGGCCCTCCTACCTCTCACATCGCAACCTTAGGTGTCATTGCTTGCGATATTTTGCTCTTGCTGGTCTCAAGGGTGGGAGGAATCTTCCATTCACAGGACAACCGCAGGAGCTCTGAGCTTCTTGAACCTAATTCTCCAACGGTCGAGTCACGTCACTTTCCACCTTAGCCACCTGCAACGCCTCAGGGCCTCAGCACGGAGTCAAAGGGACCAGCTGGCAGCCAGGAACGCAAAGAATCACACTGCAATTTGTCCTTATTCAGTCATCAGAAATCTGTGGCCTTCCAAGCGCGCTCTTGATTCATCTTGTCAGTCTTATCACTTTTTGAGCATTGCATCAAAACCACCAAATCTTCTAGCCAAGCCAAGGCGACGCCTTCTACCACACGACCGCTGTGCAAGCTTCATCCTTAAGCATTATGCCATCCATGGTGCAAACCTTTCAACAAACTGTAGATCCTTCCAATGTCAATGGCCGCACATCACCAGTCATCACAGTGGCTCCGAGTGGTTTCCGCCGCCAAATGCGCCACATCCCGTCCCCCGCCGCAAAAGCGGTTCGACCAAGGCATGGCGTTCGGCTGGCCGACTCGGTTCCAAAGCGACTCTGTTCGGAACTCCTGGTGTCCAATTTCAAATCTTCAAATTTGGAATTGCATATTGAATTGGTGAGCCCAGCTGCCAATAACTGCCAGGCAAGTCACTAGAGCTATTAGATCCTTAGAGTGGCCTACCAGATCTTGAAACGAGTACATGAAACCGCCACCATTCCAATCAGCTTCATACGGTCCATACGGAAGAGAAGATCTTAATGGAATCCGTACAACACAATCGGACCAGATTGCATCACTCGGAGACCAACTGCAGCCTGCTTCTAAGCAGTTTAGCAAGGGCACTGGCCTTTGGCGCGGGACTTAGTTTCTCAATGATTAACTGACACATCGCAACATCTTCAGGAGTCAAACGAAAGAGACCTGCGAAAGGGCAGAAGCGATCATGCACCTGGCGTTGAAAAGTTGCACTGACCTGATACACTTGGCTTACTGTACTGACGAAAAAAACACGTGTTGAGCAGCACTTGACCCAACGGTCACTCTGCCACTTGGCTTGTGAAGGATACTTCAAACTACCTGTGACTATACTATGTGTACGTGCATTTGATGTCATTAAGCCACCGAGGTAAAGATCTTCTAGGTATTTTTTTTCAGCGGCACATCTCGCTTCTCTTTCGTTTTTGTCGAGTGAAGTCATGAGAGAAGTGAACACCGCTCATCCTAATGTGTGCATCAGGAATGTGTTTTATTTGTTTGATTATATTTGTCAACATTGAGCACGGGATGCCCGGCCAACTCAGGGGGGCAAAGTACTGCATGCGCAAGGTTGAAACACTTCAAGCTCTTGCCAGCACTAGTCACTAGTGGCATAGTGACCAACAGTCACTGAGACCCTCTGAAACTAAATCTATCACTACTCTCCTTGTGTTGATGCTTGGGCACTGATGCACCTGGCCAGCAGCCTGTCTATTCTCAATCAGACTTGGCATTCTACCCAATCTGCGAATGGTGAGAGCTGTTGAATTCTGTGACTGTGCTTCTGGGAACTCCGCAAGCATCCGATTAAATATAATCTTTTGCACATTCAGCTTCGCAACTTTGGAATATTGGAACACTCTTCGGAGGGTTTCGTCAAAGGCTGAGCTGAAAGAAATGTGCGGAAGGCCATGGCCTTGTGGCACACGGTCCAATAACAGAAAGTTCTGGAGTGATGGCACCCACTCATTGCAATGGCCGATTTGGCATCAATCCGGCCTCAGTTCTGGCTGTGCCAACAAAAATTGGAAACACAAATGACTACATGACGGCACTTTGCACTTTGCAAAAAGACATGAAGAGAGTTTCCATTGCAAAAGTCCCAAGTCATGACATGTTGAACAAATGAGAGAACGGGGCAGGAGCAAAGCATGGCCAGTGTCCAAGCGCAACGAGTGCAAGGCGCTTCCAGGGCAAGTGGGCCCTCTCTCCCTCTCTCCCCTCTGGTGGCGCAGAAACCATTCAGACCCCATACCATGTTTCGTGGATGCTCTATGAACGCAGTTTGTTTAGAACATGCGAGCGGACGGTTCACATCGCACTGGCTTGCTGTGAGTGTCCTTTGGGATTGGGGACCTCAGTTGACGGTTTCTTGACGAATTGCAAAGGTTGCGTGAAGTTGTCAATGTTCTCGAGGGAATGGTTTGGAAAAGTAGAGATTTCTAGCAAAAAACAAGTAGAGCAAGTAAAGGCGTTGAAACAAAAGTGCAGAAAAGTGATGCCTTCCATGGAAAAATGGAAAAGTGTAGCAGCTTAGCAAAGCCGCCGTTTCCGCCCTGTCAAAAGTCGCTCCTGAAAAAAATCCTTTAGCCACGTGCCTCAGGAACTTTGCCCTCCGCCGAGTGGCCAACTGCAAATGTGCAATCTCTGGCGTCGAGTTAACAAGCCTAAGCTCAGGGCAAGACCCTCCAAGACCCAGCTAAGAACCCACTTGGCAAAACAGGTTTCGTCCTTTTGGCTGAGGAAATAAGTTTCCAAAAGATTCTGACCTTACGATTCGCAAGAAATCTTGTGGCCCGAGTCCAAGAAGCAACTGACAGGGGCAAAGGCAGCAACACCTGGATCCCACAGCGCAAACATCTAAAAGTGTAACAATAGCGATGGCCTCCAACCTAAGAGCAATGGCCTCCAACCTACTAGCGATGGCCTCCAAAACATCTAAAAAAAGTACATGCATGAAAAACAATTTCGAGCGACTAGAGATGCTGACTCTTTAAATAAAGTGTTTTAGTTAGCTTGGTTTCGCAGCCCACGGCCTCTCACACATATGATTTTCTGGATGCATAATTGCATAATGGATAAAACAACATGCTTGAAAGGCTAAGCCGCCTGTTCAAGAGCATGCAACTCAGCAACGAGGCCGTCGAGTGATCCAGCAGCATGTTGATGTTCGTAAAGCGGGTGCAGCTTGTAACCTTGGCGCTGTACGTACATACGTGGGCATGTATGTGTATGTATGCGTTTGTGTATGTATGTATGTATGTACGGATGTGTGCATGTGTGCATGTATGCATGTATGTATGTATGCATAGGCGGGACTTTGTTCACGCCAGGATATGAAACTGCGTGCAACGCCTGGGCACACCTAAGGTGGAAAAGTCTATTGGGAACACTTCAACGTTGCAGTTCGGAAAGCACTCAAAGTCTTTCCTGTCCAAGTGAGTTCCCCATCAAATTCCAATTGAGACGTCAAGGTTATGTGGCTTTGACAAAAACCAATCTCATTGGAAGGCCGGATGTATGCGAAGGCCTCTCACTTGGGATCTCTACAGCCTTGACGGGCTTGGCAGAACCTCGATGGACTTGGAACCACTTTTCATGGTAGGACTCCCTTGCACTACTTGCCATACTTAGGTGTTCAATCATACTGCGGTTTCTTCTAGACATCTGGCGGCTTTTTCCAAGTGTGTGTGTGTAACCCTTGGAATCATAGGGATCCTCTTGGATTTGTTA
>CAXAMN010027417.1:3813-13918 GCA_963970005.1 Durusdinium trenchii | reverse complement strand
AGTGGGAAGATGAGAACTGATGAGTGGGTAGTAGCTGAGAACTCGCGTCTTTGTAGTACAACTTCAGTACGAGCAGTAGCTGGGGAGCTGGAAGATGAGAACTGGCGAATTGGTAGTACAAATGTAGTACGCAGAGCAGCCGGGGAGTGGGAAGATGAGAACTGGCGACTTGGCTGTGCAACTTTAGTACGCAGAGTAGCTGGGGAGTGGGAAGATGAGAACTGGTGAGTGGGCAGTAGCTGCGAAGTGGCGACTTTGCAGCACAAGTGTAGTGCGCGGAGTAGCGGGGGAGCTGGAAGATGAGAAGTGGCGACTTGTTAGTACAACTTTAGTACGCAAAGTAGCTGGGGAGTGGGAAGATGAGAACTGGTGAGTGGGTAGTGGCTGAGAACTGGCGACTTTGTAGTACAACTTTAGTAGTGCGCGGAGTAGCGGGGGAGCTGGAAGATGAGAAGTGGCGACTTGGTAGTACAACTGTAGTACGCAGAGTAGCTGGGGAATGGGAAAAGGAGAACTGGCGAGTGGGTAGTAGCTGCGAACTGGCGACGGTGTAGTATATAACTGTCGTGCGCGGAGTAGCTGGGGAGCTGGAAGATGAGAACTGGCGACTTTGTAGTACAACTTTAGTACGCGGAGTATCTGGGAAGCTGGAAGATGAGAACTGGCGACTTTGCAGTACAACTTTAGTACGCGGAGCAATCTGTGGAGCTGGAAGCTGAGAACTGGCGACTTTGTAGTACAACTTTAGTACGCGGAGCAATCTGTGGAGCTGGAAGCTGGGAACTGGCGACTTTGTCGTACAACTTGAGCACGCGGAGTCTCTGGGGAGCTGGAAGATGAGAACTGGTGACTTTGTAGTACAACTGTAGTACGTGGAGCAGTCTGTGGAGCTGGAACCCGAGAACTGGCGACTTTGTAGTACAACTTTTGTACGCGGAGTATCTGGAGAGCTGGAAAATGAGAACTGGCGACTTTGTCGTGCAACTTTAGTACGCGGAGTATCTGGGGAGCTGGAAGATGAGAACCGGCGACTTTGTAGTACAACTTTAGTACGCGGAGTATCTGGGGAGCTGGAAGATGAGAACTGGCGACTTTGTAGTACAACTTTAGTACGCGGAGCAATCTGTGGAGCTGGAAGCTGAGCTGGTGACTTTGCAGTGCAACTTTAGTGCGCGGATGAGTCATCTCTCGCGGCTGAGTCATCTCTCGCAGCTGCTCTGGCGCCCCTGCAGCTGAGTCATGTCTCCCGACCACCCGGCTCTCTTAAAAGGCCGACACACACACAGAGACCCACGCACTGCCTCAACTTATTCGGAGACACACACACAGACAGAGACTCATACACACACAGACATAGATACACACACACAGAGACCCACACACTGCCTCAACTCACTCGACTTAACACTTCACACTGAACACTTAACAGATAACTCACACTCTGACTTCCTACGTGATGAAAAATGCTTTCGGGCCACTCGTCGTCTAGTTCATTTTGTTTTAAGCAGGGGGCTGGAGTGTGCTTCAGATGTCTCCAGCCAACGAAGACGCTTCTGTCGCACAGTGATATAGTTCTGGGACGCCAGAACTACGTACCTGCCATTTTCCGCGTCTTCTGAATGGCACGAGGCTAAGCCAAGAACCTCACTCGGCAGACAAGTACGACCGTCGTCACCCTGTCGCTTCGTCGTCGACTTGAGACTTTGGCCTCCGTTCCCCTTGAAGACCTCCAGGCTCTGATGGTCCTTACTGGTACTCTTAGGAAATGGAACCCTAGGCCGGCGTGCGGCACCGCTTTCAGTTCCGTACGCATATCCATAAGTGTGTTTGGCCTCGTGCCAACCCGGGATGAGCCCGCAGAGTGCCTCCCGTAGACCCGTCGAAGGGGGGTTTGTCGCTGTTTCCCTTGCTTTGGAAACGTAAGTGCCCACAGCGGGCGAAGCTGGCTCATGCCACAAGAAGTGGGAAGTTCGTCTCATTTTTGGAATTCCAAGTTGGCTCATGCCTTTACGTGACCGCAGCGGTCAAAGCAGCCAGCCATTTCGGCAGGGCACAAGGTGACCACAGCGGTCAAAGCCAGTTTAAGGTTCATTGGAACCTGTCGCGACCTTGGGTGCACACACAGCGTGTACATTGAAACGAGGCAGGTCTCCTAGGTCTTTGCAATGAGGTTTGGTCTCATCGGTTTTCGTCCCCTCCATTTGGTTCCCCTTTCATCCCTTCCCCTTCACACGCTATTTTGTTTCCTCTTTTCTTTCATGTCCTCCTGTCTTCATGTCTGGTCATCTCATCCTTTTCTTCGTTTGCGTTCACATTGGTCCCGGCCTTAGTGTGTACGTGCACTTTTACATACCTTCAACACAGGTTTCAGGTCGCCCAGGTCTTTACAATGAGGTGGGCTTCATCAGGTGTCCCTGTGCCCTTGGTTCCCCTCTCATTTCAACCACACGCACCTTTGTCCCGTCTCGTCCTCCTGTCATGTCTTCATCCTTTTGTCTTTTGCGCGCACACGTGCACATTGGCCCTCACCTTAGCTTTACGCCTCCCCTCGGGGAGGCGTGTGTGTGTGTGTGTGTGCCCCTTGTAATCACAGGGATCCACTCGGATTGCGCTTTCTTCTTTTTCATTTTAAGCAGGGGGCTGGAGTGTGCTTCAGATGTCTCCGGCCAACGAAGACGCATCTGTCGCACAGTGATATAGTTCTGGGACGCCAGAACTACGTACCTGCCATTTTCCGAGTCTTCTGACTGGCACGAGGCTAAGCCAAGAACCTCACTCGGCAGACAAGTACGACCGTCGTCACCCTGTCGCTTCGTCGTCGACTTGAGACTTTGGCCTCAGTTCCTCTTGAAGACCTCCAGGCTCTGATGGTCCTTACTACTCTTAGGAAATGGAACCCTAGGCCGGCGTGTGGCACCGCTTTCAGTTCCGTATGCATATCCATAAGTGTGTGTGCGCCTGACTGCGCCCAATTACATGTGCACTATGCAGTTGTACCCGCAGCTCCCAACAGCTACTCGCCCCGCTACAGTTGCAATAGTTGTACTATTCCAATAGCTAATTGCTGTACAATTTGGGCTAACAAACCAGTTCTGAACATGTAGCGGCTACTAGCGCCCATGCCATCGCGGCCGTAATTTTTTTCATATGTTTTCACACTTTGGCTCTCGGAGCACCCCTTCATCTTCAACGACAGCGACCGTTTCACATTTTGGCTGTGCACACCTTCGTTTTACCGGTCGACACGCACGATCTCCGCAGAGGGCTCACCCGGCCTCCCAAAACCCTACAGCATCCGACACGCACCATCCCCACAAAGGGTCACGTTTTGCAAGGATCTTCTGGCCTGCCCCGCCGACTTTGAGAGGGAAGATACAAAGAAGCGGCGTATCTCAGATCTAGCGCGCGCACCCGCGTAAGAGATAGCTACATAGCAGCTCTATACATGCAAAACAACCAGCGAACATATTACACATACACGTATGCATATGCAAGATGCACGGCGATATAATACGCACGTGGACATATGGAAGGTGCACAGCAAAAACATATGCACGTGGACGATGCAGTGTACTTCTAGATGAGGAAAAGTATATATGCGAGTATGTCACACACGTACCAGAAAAAGCAAATAGAAGTAGCACTGTGCATAGAAGTAATTAGCAGGTCTTCAGGTGGCACATCTTTTTCAACAAAAGAACCCTTTGCAGTTCTCCTGGCCAAATAAAACTCCCAGATCACTGTTTCGCAAAAGTTGGAATTCCGCGAAAAACTTAGCCGACATCAGCGTGCCGAAGTGGACGTAATGTTGCTAGCATGGCTTCCGCCCGAACTTTTGCCTTGATTCACCATGGGTGCCGAATCAAGCATGTTCATGTGAGATACTGCGTGTCAGTACATGTGCATCTTATTTGTCAACCTCCTTTTCACGTCTGATACACAGCCGTCCTGGGGTGTGTAGGAACCGACATCATGTGCGCAAGACTCAACCCTTATGCCCTCATACATGATCCCCCTGCAATGATGATTACAGAGATTGTCCCGAATGTGAGCGACAATGTCCAACTATGTTTGCAACTCTCTCTCTCTCTCTCTCTCTTTCGTTCTCTCTGTGCTCCACTGTTTCAAATACCTTTTGATGTCTGGTTTGGGACAAAGTGACTATATAATTACTATTGATTGGGCGATAGTAATAGGACAAGCGTCTGGAAGGCTTCTTACCTGACCCTTCGAGATGCAAAAGCATCAGAGTTGTTCAACCGTGGCCCCATTTGGCACATACACGTGAATTCTTGTTGTACAAAGCCACCAAGCACCTCAAAGCTTCCTCAATTGTTTCTTGGCCAAAAAGCGCACGTGCTGCAGCGGCCGTGAGGTACCGCCATTTCAAACGCTGCAGGCTGCATGCGCTGAACATACAAACGGCCTTGTCAAAACGTTCCCGTCTTACAGCCTAGCCCATTGAGCTTTGATACAAGACTTCTGATGATGAATTGTCAGGAGCCATTGCAGGTACTGTAGATAGGAAACCTAGATTCAAGCAACAAGTGTACTGGGAATGACGTGACTGGCAATGATATCAATTCCGAGCCTCTAGTGCCGGAAGCAAACTTGAGCAAAAGGATGTACCGCACCCACAAACAAGCATTCAGCAGCCTACAGTTTTCTTCGGACTCCACAAGCAACACCTCGCTGCTTCTCTCCCTTGGGCTATACGGAGTCCCAACTGATCTGCACAATGCTCAAATTGTTCCTTTTTTTGCACCTTGGCCATGCAACATATTTGAGCAGCTGCTTTTGCAAGCCAACCCCCACATGTCCCGCCGCGGGAAGCTGTACAAAGAACCTTGAGAGGATTTACTAGTAGCATCCTTGCTCCTAGTAGCGATGCCCTTTGTGACTAGTAGCGTCCTTGTTACTAGTAGTAAGGCCAGGAGCTACTAGTAGCGCTCTTTCATGTTGTTGTTGTTGTTGTGACATCTTGTAACACTTGTAGCTGGGAATCCTCGGAATCCTTTGATCATTTCTCACAGTGCTCGGGTCATCTCGGGTCCTCCAGCATCCCGCAAGCGCCACTAGGCACCCGCCACACGTTTTGCATGGGCCGTTTCACCGGAATCCTACGGATGCTCCGGCTTTGCCGGACTCCGGGATGACAGGTGTGACAAACAACTGCGATGTGAATTGGTAGAGTGCACGAAGTGCTAGACCAAGGGATCTAAAAACACTTTCCCTTTTTGGCAGCTATCAGGTTTCAAGGTTTCATATGTTTCAGGCATATCGCTTTTATCAACACACTTTTGCCCTTTGGGGAGCTTTCATTCGAAGGCCTCTCACTTCACGTCAGGCAAGCTGTCATCTGCCGGCCGCAAGATGATAAGCTCGCAGCCGCTGACATCCTTCGAAGGTGGCAAGGAAAGGATCGAACTCTGATTCCTTGCAACCAATTTCTATAGTGGATTGCGCAAGCTCAGCGCGTAGGAACTACCCCACAGTGAGTGTCCTCCCACTCGATCTGCTGATCCTTCCTCTCAGGATTCAGCTTCGGGTATCGGTCCGCAAAGTCGCGCCAGCCCAGCAGGATGCCGCGGCAGCTCCTCAAAAAGCAAAGCTATTAGGTTGGAGGCCATCGCTACTAAGTTGGAGGCCTCGCTAGTAGGGTGGAGGAAATCATCGCTAGTAGGGTGGAGGCCATCATCGCTACTAGGGTGGAGGCCATCGCTACTAGGGTGGAGGCCATCATCGCTAGTAGGGTGGAGGCCATCATCGCTAGTAGGGTGGAGGCCATCATCGCTACTAGGGTGGAGGCCATCATCGCTACTAGGTGGAGGCCATTATCGCTACTAGGGTGGAGGCCATCGCTACTAGGTTGGAGGCCATCATCGCTACTAGGGTGGAGGCCATCATCGCTACTAGGGTGGAGGCCATTATCGCTACTAGGGTGGAGGCCATTATCGCTACTAGGCCCTAGGGTGGAGGCCATTATCGCTAGTAACTAGGGTGGAGGCCATCGCTAGTAGGGTGGAGACCATCGCTAGTAGGGTGGAGACCATCGCTAGTAGGGTGGAGACCATCGCTAGTAGGGTGGAGACCATCGCTAGTAGGGTGGAGGCCATCGCTACTAGGTTGGAGGCCATCGCTAGTAGGTTGGATATAATTGCGCTGACGGAGCAGCACGTTGCTGCAACTGTGGCCACCCCCTATGGCACAGCTGAGGCTCTGAAAGACACGACGCTGCATCTCATAGAACGAGACGTCTTCAATCCTTGGGATGGTGCTGATTTGCCCAGATCTCCATTACAGAGACAAAGGCGCGTTTGGTCCCGTAGCTGGAGAGGCAATGAGGATGGACTCTAACACTGCCAAGATGCCCGGTCACGTAATGACTTACCGGCGCTGCCGTGACATAGCCTACCTCAAAGTGTGGGCCAAAAAAGTTAAGTTGCACCGCACAATTGCCGCAATTCCAGCACAATTCAAGTCTAGCCGCATCGCACTTGGAGTCACTCAGTTGAAGGAACAAGTCGTAGACCTCACCTCAGCTCAGCACTGATCATCAACTGGACCCGATACACTATATAAATATAGTCTGAGTTGCAAGTTTTAGCTCTACAATACGCTATGGATTGTTGTGGGCTCACAGGAAAAGTAGAAGTTACACTTCCACAAAGAACTCCAACATCCCAATTTGGCTGAAGGATCACGCCTTTGCTTAAGGCAGATGGCTAGTTTTGACCGTCTCCGTCTGTGAACTCAAAGACCATGAGTGCTTTGTGGGCACAACAATTCACACCAATTCTAGTTTGACGAAGTGAAGGGTGACGTTTTGACGTTTTGTTGCATGCCAACCCCCCTTCACAACGGGACTTTGGTTGACGCCTACTACATGGGATATCGTGTGGCATAGCCAATGGCCTGAGATGAACAGCCCTAAAGCATCGATGCCATGCAACGCTGCTCCACGGCCATGGCGTAAATGGCCGTTTCCCGTGCGTTGGTGTACATAAAGGAGCCCTGACTCCTGAGAGAAACTCAGGTTTCTCATCCGACTTTCAAGCAGTGCCCCTCTTGCAACTCAGCCTGGGCCCCTCTTGGTGGATGTGTGCTCCAAAACTCGCGCATTCGGTCCGCCCCGGCTAGTCACCTATCCTGCGGTCCTGCCTTCTACTCAAGCTACAGGGGCTGATATGATGTTGCTCCGCTTAGAGTAGCCAGCTCCCAAAGACGTACAGTCGTTGTAGCATGTTGTAGCATGTCAGGAAGAACCCCAGGATGAACAATAATTCATCAGATGCTTAAAGAGCAAACAATGTGTATATATATATATATGCGATTATATATGTAAGTGTGTGTGTGTGTGTCTATCTTGAAGTCAATATTTTGGCGTGTTCTGCGTCAGCTCGCCCCACTTTAACACCTCACAATGCCTTGCCTTACTCCCGTGTTGCCAGCCAGCACCGTCTCCTAGGCCAGGGATGTGAACCAAATGCCATAACATGCCATAACTATCGTGGTTTCACTGTGATGTCTGTTCATGTGTTCTTTCCCGTGATCACGGCTTCCGTTATAGCTGCCAAGCAGTGATTACTATGGCACTCACCACTTCCTGCAGTCAACAATGTGACAACTAAGCACCTGGCACCTTTACTAGTTATGAAGTTATGATCTAGTATGCAAAAACAAGAATTCGGAGTGCAGTACAGTGTGGCCGTCGAAACAGCACGCCTGACAAGGGGATCCCTTCGTACCCACCCCGATGGTCAGCGAAAGTGGGGCACCGATGCTTCGAGTGATCCAAGTGTCACTTTTGGGATCCAGCAGCTCTGTCACCATTTTGCACTTTCTAGAGCCTCTGACTACCTGAGCACGACACCCAACCCCCGGCAGATTTGGCTCGGGTTCGCTCAATGGTTCTCAGATGTGTCATATAGTGGGTCACCCCCTATCATTCACGGGTGAAAGGAGTGAAGGCGAAGGTCTTTCTGACAAGGACGAGCCGGCCATCCCTTTCAATGCCACTTTGCACAACAGCACATCCATGCACCTAATATCCCTTCTCAAGTCACTTGAGCAGGTAAATGATTGCAAAAAAATTGGATCCGGGCGTGGTGAACGTGGCATCTAGCCAGCCCTGCCCAATCGCCAGTCGATAAGGTGCTGAGCTGTCTTTGGATGTAGTGGTGTTGGTGGTGAAGCTCCTTGTCATTGCACCTGCGGAACTCTGCGGTCCGAGCACAGCTGATCCAAGTCAGTCTTCAAAACAAGGGTGCCCTGTACACTGCATGTCGGCTGGCCGGGGCTACCCCTGGACGGGGATGATTCCAATGGAGGACTTAGAGACCTAGTGGAAACTCTTATCACCTTCCTGCAGCACTCTAGGTTGGGTGATTCCCAGTTCTCCAGCCCACCTTCAGGGCCAGTGCTTGCGAGGTGCTGCTTCAAGAAAATGGCCTGTCAGCAAGACTCTGGCGGACAAAGGCCCACTGTGGTTCTTTGTCCGGTCTGTTAACATCTGCTACCTGGACGCCAAGAAAATCTTCTCCAGTGGGCCATTCACTGTCCCCAACGACCCCACCGTGGTCAAGTTCCGTGAGTCCACTGCCAGGGTAGACTCATCCTCGCCGACCCGTTCCGCCAGGATCAGTGCATAGTTCGCTGTGTCGAGCCTCAGGACACGCCGCGTTCACACCGAGGCCTCCAGAACCCACTGGTAGCGATGCACTTGTTCCCCTAGTGGCTTCTTGTTACTCCCCCGTACTCATCCTACTCTATTTCTTCAAACAGTAAGGCACTGTTCGTGGAAACAGTTGCCGGCACAAAGACAAAGCCGGAAATGACAATAACAGAAAACAACGACGAGGACCAAAAGGACGACGAGGACGATAATCACAATCACGAGACCCTCGACAAGAAACACTAATATCACGATAGAAGGCGAGACAACTTAGTGTAGGATAGACCCCAGTCGCTGGCCAGGCTTCACCACTCCTCTTTGACCAAGAAACGGTAGCTTGACCATCTCCCACTTGCTCGTGCTTTCACCCTCATACTGATGCACAGTGATGCGGGCATACTGTGTCCGTCCAGAAGTCTTCCTTGAGCTCAGCGGGTGAGCTGCATGGTGCCAGCGATAAAATGAAGCCAAGCAGGGCATGTATAGGGCAGTTATATAAGGCATATTGAGTGCGAAGCTCACAGTGACTCCACCTCCACAAACCGCTCAGATTGTTTCTTCACGAGCGAGGACGAAGGTGCTTGATCCAGATCACATGTAAACGTGAGATGGGTCCTGGATGAAAATCCGCACAGGTCCCAAAATTCTAAAATCTTTAAGCGCGAGACACACCTTCCTGGTCTGGTTCTAAGGCGCTTAGGCCTTGGTTCTTTCTTCGACGACCAGACATCAGTTCTGAGTCATAAACGATTCTCCACCCACAGTTCCGCGACGAAAACAACAAACACTGGTGAGGTTCCGTAGGTTTGGTAAGACTGTTCGCTAACTGGGAGTCACCGTTTACCCAACGAAGTTGGGTCTTTGCCCAATTCATGGACTCTTTCAAGCACAAGCTCTCCAGGTCACTTCGCTTCTCGGCTCCTCGAAGTGTGAGCATGGTCTGAGAAAGACGATCGTACAAGTTCTTGGCATCAGAAATCAAAACACCAGGCACCTTGCTCACATATCCATCTAGATCATGGATGTCTGGTGGGAAACCGAGAAATTCTCCTAGCTGAAAACGAATGGCGAACATTTGATCATCGCCGTCCACAGCTGCACGAGTTTCGGCTGAAGCACTTGATCGGCAGATCCTAGTGATCTTCGATGAGGTCCAGTAGATGGGACTTACCACGTCAAGTTCTCCCTTCAACAATTGATGTGATGAACATCCAATGACAACACCCTTGGTGCTGCTCCCATCTGGTCTGTTGGCATGAGCAGCGTCAACCCAAGTGGCTACGAGGATGTCTTTTGGAGGAACAGGATGAATGTACATCTTTTGCTTGCCACGAGCTTTAGCTCTTTTCAAGACTTTGTTCACTTCAATCAAGTCCTCTACAATTGATGAAGTCACTTGTGAGAGAAGCAGTCCAACGGATGCACAGGAAT
>CAXAMN010027406.1:567853-607918 GCA_963970005.1 Durusdinium trenchii | reverse complement strand
CTTAGGGGGCTTTTGGGGCTGCGGACTGTTGTCATACAGAGGCTAACTAGGCTAATGTATGCTAACGTGGAAATGGGAGGGCTTCCAGAAAGGAGGGCGAGCTCCGACGGATGACTATTCAATGATCCAAACAGCCTGTTCATGCTGGCCTCTGACGAAGTTAAAAATGGGCACCTGACCTGTCCTGTGACATTCTTCGCATAATGGGCATCAATGGGGCTGTCAAGCAGCTTGGTCTCCAAACCAGGTCGTTTTTTGCTGTAAGGATGCTCGGGACCGTGGAGGCGTCAACTTCTATGTGATGCTGCAATTGCACCTTGGAACAGCATGTCGGAAACCATGTTTCAATAGGTTTCATGTCCGTAGTGCTTTCCGGACAGGCATGTCGCAGGCAGGCAAAGGCGGGTGAAAGGGGTGAAAGTTAGACCGCTTTTGGAGTCTTCAACTTGGTCGGCTTGGCCCGATGGAAGGTCAATTAGCCCCAGCTTTGGAGCATTTTCTGTTGCACCGGTGTTCCCAGTTACCTTCGCACCTCGCGGAGGAAAAAAACCCAAAAAACACCATTGTTTATATTTGTTTATGATAGAGACGCCATGTTCATATATATCACGAATCACGATGGCTCTTCGAATCATCCCATCCGGACACCCGGACGTCTGAGGCTCCAGGCGCTCTTCGTGAACCACGAGCGGGAAGCCGAACAGGAGCTCATCCAGGCGATGGGGTGGCCATCGACGGTCGGGCAAAGGTGCTGGATGGTGCTGGTAACCACGACCCAGGTTGCCGCCGAGCTTTGCAGCTTTGCCCCTAAAGTTCGGGAACAATGAAACTTGTGTCGGGAGTATACTGAGAGTTCATTGGGTTGAACTACAAAGCCTTGGTTTCCAGTGTCCTTCTCTTTAGGGGCGAACTTTCTTTGGAAAACACTCGCCGGGCGACTGCATTGACTGCGGCGAAAGCTCCCGAGAGTAGGCAGCCCTTCTTGGCTGCCTCGCATCGGTCTAATGATTAGCCACCATGCGCCGTGAACTGGTGCCAAGATAACGTGAATCGATTGACAGGAAGCGTTTGCTGATGTTTGCTGGTTAGTTCCCCTGCTGCGGTGGACCCAACCTCAACAGGTGGCGGATGAGACCGGATTCATCATGAGCGAGGCTGGGAGAAGCAGAGGGGGTTGACGACGAGTCACGGGTCATCGGGTCATTCATATTTGGGGTATCGGTATGCTTGTCGTAATTCATGCTCCTGCTGAGAAACAGTCAGCTTGGACCCTGTCAGGCATTCAAATCACACAATATAACCACAATGTGACCTGAAAGACGTGTTTTCTACCCTTCGATCCTTAAAACCGGATGCTCATGGATGTTTCTTTGGTCCCCGAATTTCTACCCTAAGCAGGTAAGCGAGTTCAATGACGCCTTCGTGAACCTGTGGATGGCGGAGCAAGAGCCTGGCGAGGCAGATCACCCCAGCAACCGGCTCCGCAAAAAGCGGCTCGGCGACCACGAGGAGGCGGACTTGGTTGGTTATTTATTTTGGAACAAATGGCGATTCGTAAGATTGCAGTCATAGCTACAACAATGAGTCATAAATACTATAGATGGTTGAGAGTTTCAGAGGTTGTGATGTGAGAACTGGTGGAGAAAGAGAGCGTGAGGATGGAGAAGCCCATCCAGGATCAATTCTTTGTTCTTCTCGTTGGCCCTTTTCCACTTCCAAAGAGCCAAAGGATTTGCAAATGTTCATTTCATGGCCTCGTACGACAATATCCGTGAACCTTGTGCCATTTCTTTTGAAAGCTTTCTCTAGATGACAAACATTGGCAAACTTCCTTTCATGCTGCATTCAACAAAGGGATCGGTCTTCCTTTTCTTCTGAAATTGAAACGGAGGCATTCCAGTGTTTGTTTATGGATGCCCCCCCTTGAAGCCTCGAACTAGTTTCTCCAGTGGTTCGCTGACTTGCCGAGTCAAAGTGCCCCAGTGCACCCCGAAACTCGGGAGGTGGACATCCTAGATAGTTTGCGCGTCATATTGCGCCATCATGTTTGCGCAGTACACAAGCCACCGTCTAGAAAAGTGAGGACCATGGGCCAAAACAAGACTCCACTTGACACGCATTGGTCAGAGCTATCCCGCCTTTCGCGGCCACGATCTCAAAACCAAGGACAATCTCAAGGACCCGGGGCGCCGCAAAGCGCTGCGCGGCACAGATTGCGCTGCGGAGAGCCGAGATTAAAAGAAGGCCATTCAAACATACAGCAGTCCCTGCTGATAGGCAAAAGCTTTGGCTAGATCCTGAGGCCGTGGGGAGAGGCGCTACTCCTGGTGAACAATGTAGAACTGTATAACTATATGGCAATGGTCGCTGAGGTCTTCTCTGGATGAACTGAGACAAGTGGTATGAGAGGGATGCTCTTCCAGAATTCCTGTACGGGTACTGTGTATTGAAGGTGTAAGCTAACGTGCTTGAGGAGTCTCAAACAGCAAGTTGGACCCGGGCTCTTCTTTGCCAGGCATTTTGAAGTAGCACTCAAAGCTACAGGAAAAAAAAGGTTTCCCAGTGCCCTAAGAGTGCGTTTTGCACTTCTCCTTAACTATTCGGCGATGCTAGAATCACCTTGCAGGGGACATTGTACAAGTTGACTCCTCGTGCCAGCCCAGCTTTTCCAGATTCCATGATAGGTCCAGGCGAGTTGCGCAGGGCAGCGCAGGGGTTGGTAGTCTTTCTTTGCCCCTCGACCAGCGGTACAGTCCAGTTCAATAACCCAAGTTGTGTTGTGGGAGTGTGTTGCATCAAACATATCAAACACGGACAGCGGATGGTATTGGTGATCGCAGACGTCAACATTGTATGGAGATGAGATGAGAGGAGTTGATCCCACATTGAGGCACATGAGCTGGGTGTGCGAACTGAATGACAGGAGCTCAGTGTACAAGCTCTTGCGCTCGATGGGTATCCGTCTGGACAACTCTTCCCGGGTGGCTTGGCTGATTTCGGCCGAGGATGCCATCCACCGGGTCGATGTCCAGGATGCTGTTCGCCCAACTCGTGGACGAAGAGCGTTGGCTGTCCGACCTACTTTTTGGGGAAGTCTTGAAACGGAATAAGGACCACCGCAGAAGATCCCAAGTCGTCACTGAACATCTAACAGGCAAGTAGAGCCTGAGGTCAGTTGGTCGTTTGAAGAGGTCCACCTTCGGTCATGGTAATAGAATGTGATAGAGACATGGATCAGAATGGCCACCACGTTCCACAGGTATATAGCATTGTATGGCATTATAGGTCCTTGAGAAAGTCACTTCTCATGTTCCAGACGTTCGATTAACGAAGATACTTGACTGCCCCCCTTCCAGAGATGACATATATAAATATATGTTTGATATTTGCATGCAACAAAGGTGGCTTTGCTGCCGCCCACCCACCTCCACAAGAAGATTAATCCCTACAAGGGGTCAGAGTTCAAAACATCGGGGAGGCGCACGAAGGATAGGACTGGCAGGCTCAGTCTGGGCTGAAGTCTGAATTTGCAATAAATTCCTAGGTAATGTTCATTTTTCGCATTCATCCTACTTGTGCCATGTCCTTCCCCAATCTTTTCTCCAAGTCAAGTCGCCTTTGCATGACGCAATGCCATGACTCCAGGCGCAAGTGGACCAGATGATTCACAAGTTCAGCGGTCAGGGAAACCCAGCAGTTGACCAAGTCAGGGCAACAGCTACATATAGTCAGCTTTTTCTTGGTTTGGTATCTTCGCCCTCTCTCATACTGGTGATGATGCGGGGGAGAGGGAGGGAGATAGATCAGACTAGATTAGATCTGGATTGGATTAGATAGATATAAATAGACACAAAACTCTGTAGCCAGCCTCCGCCAATACTCGACCCACTAATAAAGCCGCTGACGTTCAGATGTTTGTCCTGAGTGACTGACTGGATACTCTTTGAACCACCATCCAGCCATCTCTCCACCTCATCCGCCCGAGTAAGAAGGGAGGTGTCGTGGAGCGACGCGAGCGATGTCGACGGGGCCGATCAAGGTGAACGCTTGGACTTCCATGGCTGTTTGCGGTTGATGCGTTGGATCGTGGACGTGAACTTCGCACAGATCAACAGCGGTGCGCTGGGATGATTCATCCTTTTTTTGGGGCCGGGCAGGCTTAGCAACAGCACTGAAATGGGGGTGGTTGTGGCTTTTTTTTAGAGATCCAGAAGTGTGAGTGAAGTCTCCTCATGGTGCACTTGTATCAGCGGAAGTGCTTGGACAAGTTAAGAGATTGCCTCAAAGATCCTCAAAGTAGCTTTGTGCATGTGGTGTGGCCAATGAAGAAGCGCAACAGAAGTCTGTCTTGTCCTGTTTGATCAGATAGTGGCTTTACAATCAGATTATGACGTGGAAAGTGGGCCACCCCCCATGCTGTAGTGACTTGAAAGTACCCATTCAATTTGGTGTTGTTCTATTTGCGGGGCACAAGCTCCAACATGCACCTGTGAGCGCTCGCGCGCTGAGGTGGCTCATGACGGCGCAGCGAAGAACTTCGTTTCACGCGGACATTCCGGGCCCTTGTCTTTCCGCATTTCGTGTCGCCTTTTCACATTGCGTTAAACACCGGTCAAAGCCAAGGGCCCGGCTGTTGTACAAAGCGGACGATGAGATTGGAGGCCTGCAACAGCCAAGGAGATTATCCATTAATGTTGCTAGCAAAGTCAAAGACATCCGAACTTTAAAGATCTTTTTCTGTCACTTAAAGTGCATGGACATGCTCTTGAAATGCTTGGATGAGCATTCTGCTGGGAAAATGGATGATGCAATCCATCTCTGAGAACCCCTACTAACAGGTCACCTACCAGGTTAGCCCATTCCTCCAGGCCGCCCACCGAACCAAGCCCGAAGCCCGGCCTGCGGGTCGCTGCGACCGGCCCGCAGAGTAGCCCAAACTTGGCTGCCAAAGGTAGCTGGTGCAGACATGACATGGAGTCGAAAAGCTTTCAGATATGAGATGGAAGCTGGAGCAGGGAGACATAAGAAATGCACACACTTTGAGCTCACTAACATGGAAGTAGAAAACCGCCTGTTTGTAGAGGACACATGTTCCACTTCCATGTTAGTGAGTCAGAGTGTAGGAAATCATACAGACTCCTTAGGTTTTGCGGTGCTGACCATGGAAGAATGGTGCTGGACACGTTGGGTGGATTCTGGTGGACGACGTTTGCCGTCAGACCGATGGTTCCATGGCCGCTTCGTCGGCACCCGGTTCGTCACGGAACGAACCAGGCCGGGCCCCAGGGGTTGCCAGTTTGGGCTCCTGCGTGGCTTGGGATGCAGCCAGATCTGGCACTTCCAGGTGAGTGAGTTGGGGGTGTAGGATCCGATGAAGAGCTTGTTCCGAAGTTGAGGTCAGGGATTGAGCTGCAACCTGGTAGAGAATGAATTCAGCTGGGTTGCCACACATCTATATAGTCAAAACTTGTATGACTTGCTTACACAATTCTACTTGGACAGCAACTCGCAAGGATGATCAACATACACATAATTGCACGCACACATACAATCATATACCTAATGTATATATATATAAATAGACATGTAGAGAGAGACTTTGGAAGCTATAGTTATATAATTCAGACTTCCAACCTGTGATTGACGGTCATGACCTGTCATGATTTGACATGCACCTGATCCGTTCGCCTATGCCAGCTGGCAGTGGGCAGAAAGCTGATGGTATCAACACGATTTAACAAGGCATCACTAAGAAAGGTCCTTCCAGTGACCCAGTGACCTTCATAGAGGACGTACCTGGAAACCGACATCAACGCAAGCTCAACCTAGCTGCATGCCAAATTCATAGCTTGGCATCCGCCGTTCCAAACGCCTCAGCTGTCGTGGAACCGCCACTTTGCCTTCCAGAACGCGCAGCTGACACACTGGTACCAAGAAGCAGGGAAAGGCGTCTTTACCTGGCGTGAGTGTTGAGCACACAAATTTATAGTGCCTTTGTCCTGCAATTCAACGCATGTTTTGTTCAGACTCGTGGCGCCATCCCCAAGCCTACCAGCCCCTACCCAAAACAACTACTGTACCAAGTGTCAAGATCGTGAAAGGGCAGTTGATGGTTTAGGGTGATTTTCCCTGCTATGCACCGCCTATGCCATTCCTTGCTTTCCTTCGGCTGGGTCCTGGCCGGCAGTGAAGAGCTCTGCGGTAGCCGCTGGTGGCGCCGAGCGCATGACGGGCTGCGGCTGCAGGAGCCGTGGAGTGCCCCGTGTCCTTGGGAGGCTGGCGGCTCGGTCTGGGGCAACGTGCGGGTGCCGGCAGAGAGCGTGGAGCGGAAGCCTTCAGCTGCATATGGCAGGATTTGGATGGATTCAGGGGATGGGTAGACTACCCAAAGGTATGAAGTGCTGTTGGAAGCCGCAAATATTACCCTCATGGCTGAGGAGTTGGGGCGGAGATGAGGACATCATCATCACCATCGAACTGGAAAGGCACAAGTCGGGCAGTTAGTTTCCCTTTCAACACGCCGAATTCTTGGATAGTCAAATAGTCCTGGAAAAGTAGTTGGCCAATAATATATGCCACTGGACACTGATTTGGAGGATGCTGCTTTTCTATCATAGGATGGCTTGGTATGACCAAGCCAAAGGCAGAAGTGAATAATGAGTGCCCAGCCATCGCCACTGGGCTTTGTCAATCCATCAACCGTAGATTTGCAATTCCGCAATCCACGCACATGTTCTTAGTGGCTCTAAAGAAGGCTGTTGCTCGATGCATAGGGTCTTTGCCTCTTTGCCAATCAGCTTGCAGGGTATATGAAATGATTCCTCGCCTCTTCTTTCATCCTTTCTTCAAGTCTTCCATTCCCACCGCCTGCGCCCATTGGAGCTTCCATTCTTGGGGCTCGTCCACCGGAGGTCGGGTCATCGCTTCTACGACTTGGACCCTTTGGCTGAGACGACCTTTGCGCAGCTCTTTGCGACGAACGGCGCCCGCTGCGCGGCGCCGCGGCGAGCGGCGCTGGGTGCGGCGGCCTGCAGCCGCTTTGGGGCTGGGGCCGACCTCAGCGGAGTGTCGGATATGATCGGAAACAAGTTCTGTGACTTGGAGCCGTCAGTCAGCTTGGGGAGTCTTGGAAGTCTTTCCTTTTAAGTATTTGTATGTGGTTGCCGTTCCGGTTTTTTATTAGCATTAGAGTGGCTGTTCTGGATGTTCCTTGGATGTCGGATCTACAAGTTTGTAAGAGGTGTAGCTTTTCTTCAGGCCCTTGACAGGAACTTGAGCTTCTACTTCAGCATCCACCAGCGGCGCCCCAGTAAGATAGCACCTACCTGACCGGCAGAAGAAGATAATTTGCCAGTCTGCACTGGAATGAACTATGCCTTCACTGGATCAAACTTAGTTTTGTTTGGGGTTCGTGTGATAAACGTGGTTTTGTGTTTGGGAGTAACTCTCTTCACGGCAAACGGGGCATTGGTGTTTTTGCAAGTGGTTTTCTGGTGTTGAAGATGACAGGTGTTGAAAGCAATCGAGAAGTCAGATGACAAACGTGGGTTTGCTGTACATGCATGGGGGAGGGTCTAAAGCTATCCTTGCTCAAAGATGCAACACCTAGAGCCCCAGTTACCGCGAACAGACCTTGCCCACTTGGAATCACCGATTCCCAGGGGCTTTTCCAAGGTGAACACCCCGAAGCCAAAGATGCTCGTGCTTTGTTCTGTCGCTATCCTCCTCGCTTCTATGCACATGCAGGTCGCCTGGCCTTGGGTTGTGGAGGGATGTAGAGGGTTGGAGATGGTGGGCGCTTTGGTCTTTGGTCGGAAGCTATGACAGGTGTGTCGGCTCCCTGTCTGGAAGGATGCTCAATGAAACTTTCACAACTGTGACGGGCCATGCCATCACTTTTTGCCAACTGAGGAATCTGCAGGCAATATGCACAATTCTGTCCATTTGAGGAGCTGAAGTCTGAAACCAATCCATCACATATTGATTTGGCCGTCGTGAATGTGGATGCTGAGATGTTCTATGCTTTGGAGGACTCGCTGCGCAAATTTCATGGTCAGAGATGAAAGAACTGATTTCCTAAGTCTGATCACCTTCCGCCCCTTGTGAACGTGTGATTGTTTGCTATTTCTGGGGTCGAGCTCTATTGTTGGTGGTAGATGGGATTAGATTATTAGACGGGAGATCTGCAAGGGGACCACTGATAGGACATCACCTGGGCTGTTTTTTTGATACCACACTAGGGCCGAATCCATCCAAATCCTCGAATCCTCGCTGATGGAGAAAAACGATTTTGGCACCTCCATCCGATGGCTTCACTCCATGCCCAACGGTGCGCGAGTACGGAGGGTCCGAAGCCCCCCGGCTCCCGGACCGTCTCTCTCCACTGGGCGGAGCCTAAGTTGTTCAGCGGTGTTTGGAGGGTCCGCCGAGGAGTGCGGCGCCTTCAAAAGCGAGTTTTGGATCTTCAAGGCCTGGAACCTGCGATGGATGTCGATGGAGTTGGATGGTGCAAATCTCAACATCAACCAACCCTGTAAAGTCCTGCAAGGGTGGAAGGTCAGTTGATGTATGTTGATGTGATTGGTTGTTTGGTCGGTGCGTCTAGCCAGCATCCACTGCGGTTGGTGGGTCGCTTGTGCACCGCGGAATTGTCTCGGTTGTGCACCGCGGATTTGTCTCGCTTATGCACCGCAAGCTTCCATTAGATCCCCACCCACCCCCACCCCCCCCCACCCCACCCGGATGTATTATGTGATGATGTAGCCGCAAGCCAATCATTCCATTAGATCCCCCCCACCCCCCGCGCACCCCACCCGGATATAAGTTGTGATGATGTGATCAGGAGATTCGTGGTGCGTAAGTGAGCATGGCTGTGGATGCGGACCTCGGGTGGTTGAGTCATTTTGGCAACCCTTACAGCAGTTTAGAGCTCCGTGGTGCGTAAGTGATCCAATTTTGTGGTGCGTAAGTGAGCGAAAATGCTGTGGTGCGCAAGTGAGACAAATCTGTGGTGCGTAAGTGATCCACCGCCCATCCAGAGCTACAGGGATGCAACGGATCAACAGTCCAAATTGGTAAATTTACGGGGCCCTGTAGGGCTCCCAAGTGACAAAGGTCTGAACAGAAACCCTGTTGGTCAAGCAAGGAAATGCTTCAAAGATCTTCAAAGATTCGTTTCTCGACCAACATGGACCCCATACATCAGTAATTTATGGGAACTTCGTGGAACTTCCAATGGTCAGGCTCCATGTTGATGAGAATTCAGGCTCGCTAGACCGCAACCCACCAAGGGGGATTGCAAGATGAACGTTTCCTGTGGTAGGCTGCATATGGAAAGGTTGACTGTCATATTCGTACTATGTTGAGGGCTGAGGATGCTTAATCATGGTGTAGATACACATATCTATACGTCATTCTACATTCGCAAAGCAACACGTTTTATGTGCAACTCCAACAAATAAATTTTACTTGCCCAGAAGCAAACAAATAATAAGCCAGGACCTATTCATGCAAGAGCGGTGCTGGGTGATTGGCGCCCAAGACGTCCTGAGGTTTTTGTGCATTGGTGCCCTCATTGCCAGCAGCTGATGCCCCTGCTGTATCGACACTGCCATTAATTCAGCACGTGTTCATACTTGTTCTTTTAGATGGCATTCGGATTCAAGGTGATCCAAGCCTTATACTCTGCCAACCACGTCCCAGCCACTAAAAACATGTTCTTCATTTTTCTCAGTTTCAGTGAGGTGAGTGAAGAATGTCCTTTCTCTAGCTAAGAGACTTTGTTTGTGGTGGAAGTGCTCTCTCTGTGGGAGAGAGAAGCTTGGGGTCATTACACGATGCTAAGCTGAAGGGAAAAAGATCGAGACGTGTCTAAGCGAAGCAGTCTGTTGATGGCTGCGGCCGCATGAAGCTTGAGCCTTTCCATGAGCCCAGCTCAACAAGGACAGCCTACCCGCCTACCCTGGTACAACTTTGGTTTGTTGGGCTTTGTGAAAACCCCCCTTAGCGCCCAAAACTGAGGCCTCGCGCTGCGCTTGCGTCAGGCCAAGGTCGCCTTTCTGCGCTTTGGCGCGGTGAACTGCGCCACGGAGCATGCGCTTTGCTCGGAGCAAGGCACCCTGGAGCATGCACGGTCCATCGGCCGGGCGATTCGGATGGTTTTACCCAGGGGATTAAGTGGCTGGGGTGGAACCTTTAAGAAGATCTGAGAAGCCTTCAGGAGCTTCAGGGAGTTCCCGCTGGAATGATTTTGCCAAGAGCTTGACAGCTAGCAGCACAAAGAGATGCACTTGAAGATTTGGATTCTGGATTTGATCCCACTTTTTAGCTGTGGGTCAACCTCCCAAGCAGAGTGACAGCCACTGAATTTGGTCAAGGCAACGAAGCATTTTTTGTGCCCAACTCTGGATTGCCAGGATCCATGATACTGTAATGGTGTCCCACTTTCGCGTGGAAGAAACCCTTGAGAGTGTATCTTGCATCTTCTTTCCAAGAGCGTGCCAGTTCCAGGAGACTCAACTACGTAGGCATAAGTTCCTATCTTTCTGAAATCGGCAACTTTCAGAGCACAGCCCTTCGTCACCTAGCCCTTCGTGATGGGTCCAGAAGGGTCAGGCACAGACATCCCATGTTTGGTATCGCATTCAATGTGAACTGCCTGTCATCGCTTGTCTCATGAACGGCCTGGATGCCCCAGAAGCCATCTCACGGTCGGCCTGTCATGAGGCTGGTTGGGCCACCCACTGCTGGTGGCGAAATACTTGGGCCCTGACCAAGCGGTGCACGGGGCCATTGAACATTGGATTGACGTTGTGAAGGCCGGGACACCTTTGGGCGACCGCGAGGGAGCGAGCCTAATATGTGCTTGATTTTTTTTTAAATAAACTGTCCCTATAGGGCATGAAGAGGGGCATAAGTGGTGCAGACTGATCAATAGCGAGGCACTGAAGGAGTAGGAAACACATCTTCGATGTTGCGAATCCTGCACCAACATAATGTAGCGCACGATGCATGCCGCAAGTAAATTGAAACGCAGTGGGTTCCACATAACCTTGTATGTTCTTACCCAAGTCCAGCAGTCTTCCATGATCCCCCAGGTCTCGGTCCATCAATCGGCTTTGATTTACCCTGATGCTCACGTCGCTGTTCGACGCCAGGACGCTCAACTACGGCAGATGTTGCCGCGCTATGCTCTACCAGGGGAGTTTCCAGTGCTGAAACTTCTGCTGGAGCATTTGCCAACGAACCTGGTGCCTTGGCTGAAGTGCCAATGAAACCATGGAGGTCACCACTCCTGTAAGTCTGATGACGCCTTGTGTGGGGGAAGATAATTATATACTGTAGTATATACTGTATATCATATCCCCTATAATATATACTGTAGCTGTATCTATTTTTGTTTTCCAGTCGCAAGTTAGCTAGTCGGCGTGCTGAGTGATGTACACCACCCATGGGTCAGGTTCCTACGGTGGCATGGGCAGACCTTTTTGAAGCTCCGCCGGGACCCTCTGGGGCATGTCCCAACGTCACTGCTTTGCACCCGGAGCACCCCACATCCATGGAGGAGGGCCCGAAAGCTGCCAATCGTGGTGTGTGCGGTGAAGATGGGGCCTGCCATGAATGAAGTTTATCCTTCTGGTGTGCTGCAGTCAATTGAAGAGACACATTGTTTATATAATGAAGCAAGCAAAGACTGCCCGCGTGATGAGTTCCAGCTATCGGACCGCCCATCCACAAAGAAGACCTCACGAACCGGCCGGTTGTGCACGAGGAGACTATATACACAAGTCACGTGTACGTCAGCTGATGAGAAAACATCAAACCAATTTGAAGACCACGCGTTCTCATTGTTCACTGGGCCAGCTCCATCGTTCTGTAGACTTTTGCCCCACCGTTTCTCACAATCAGGACTTTGTTGGCAATGGCTGGCATGACGTGGAGCGGAACTTCACTGTGAGGCGCCGGATGACGGATGCGCTCATCATGTTGAGGCACATCTTTCAGGAGTGGATTGCGCCGGTGGGAGATGATGGACTCCCGCGGATTTGGACATACGAGTTTCCTGCAAGCATGGAAGTGGAAGGCTCCCAGGCTCCCCCGCTCTTGGAAGGCAGTCTTCCAGGAGCTCTTGGTGGGCACAGGGTCTACTTAGTCTACTTCCATGATTGCAGGGAGGTTGCATGTTTTTGTTGTGTTTTTGTTATAGTAGGCTGCAGGCTCCTCTGGAAGATCCACCGGGATGCATGGGGAAAACCGAGACCGTCGGTGTCCAGGTGCCGGATCAGCCAAGGAAATGTCGAGGCCTTCTCTTATCGCCAGCTCATTGACATTGAGGCATGGGTAGCTTTGCTGATCAGGAGAGGGCTTGGTCGAATAAGGATTATACAAATAATCTCCCCGAGCCGCCGTCCAAAAAGGGAGACCAGTGATCAAACGCCACTGGAATCTCAGGATCAACCCGCTGAAGGTGTTTGCACGTGTCAGTGCTGTGTATAATGTATTGATTGATTTTGATTGTATTGATATGTATTGTATGTTTTGTGTATTCCAGTGACTGGTTCAAGTTCATGCTGCTTATCAATTGTGGCCCAGAGGAACCTTCCAGAAGCCTTCGCCATCCAATCGTTTCTGCGGGAACTGCATCGGGCACTCATGATTCGAGTTCGAGCTGCACAGACAAAGGAGGGTAGCTCTCTTTGCGCCAACGAGTGGAAGTCATTGACCTCCAATCTTTTGGCCGCTCTGACGATTTACAATTCTTCCGCCAAGGGGGGTTATATGTATAACTATATCGCTACTAGGAGCAAGGACGCTACTAGGGGCTCCTGGCCTTACTACTAGGAGCAAGGACGCTCCAATATATATATATATATATTTATAAACAGGCAAGAGATCTTCGGTGATCTTTCTGGTGATGTTTGGCACTTTGGTGTCCTCGAATAGCTGACGTTAGTCTCAAAATCGTCAGGTCCCAAGAACAAGTGCACGATGAACACCGAGGCTCACAAGAATCTATACAATCAGACTAAGTCACCCAGCTGGATGGAGCTCTCCCATGCTGTTCGACTGACCCCTCCAACTCCAGCAGCCTAGGCCTCCATTAACGATGTGGGTCAGAAACACTTTGCGTTTCCCAGTGCCTGTGCCTCCGATACCTGCCGGATGTGGAGCCTTCTTCACATCCTGGCCTCTGAGGGGCTAAGGAAGAGGGTTTGACACGGACTCGTGATACGTGGTGACACGGACCACAGATCTGAGGAGTTGCGCTGTGTTTAGTTGCTAGCACTGGTATACCAGGTAGGTTTTTTGCTTGGTGATCTTGGAAGTTGTTCGAGCGCGCTGTTTTTTTGATTGTAATAGTCATTTGTATAATTTGTATATTTGAGTAGTTTTTTTCAGAACTTCTGATGCCATTGAGACCCCAGACTTAATGTTGGATGGGATGACTGCTAGCGGCCAGCCCATCAGCTTTTTGAGCATGAGAAGTCCGACCCTGAGGAAGGAGAGGATGGGTTTAGAGTCGCGCCCTGCACAGCCGCACGCGAGACTTGGAGAAGGGATCCAGTCTGAGGGCAAGCCGAGTGGAATTGTAGGGTAGGTGGCTAAGTCGTAGTTGATCTATAATCTATTACGGAACCCAACACATCTGGGGATACTGGCAACGGTCTTGAGAGAGCGAGAGTCACGACCATGGGAGTGACAGTGAGTTCCTTTCACTGGTTTATCAAAGTAGATGGCACAATCGTTGCTGCACAGGTATGCAACATTGAAAGTATGCATTATACACATTCATATGTATACGATTATATACATATACATATGTAAGTATGAATATGTAACTGTATTTGCATATATACAAGTATACATACACGTATTGCTTGTGCGTGTGTGAATAAGCCGTTTTAAAGATGAGGCTTTCTATGAGTCACTTCTTGGGATGTGTGCCGTCTACTTTGCCACTCCACAGTGGCCCAGCCCAGGATGCTCAGTGCCTTGCGTGGTTTCATCGATCACTTCTTCAAGTGTCACTACTGCCGAAGGCATTTCCTGCGGCAGTACGAGGAAGGCTCCTATGGTCGCCAGTTGGCTGAAGAATCCTATGAGGACACCGGGCCAAACTGGACAGGAGATGCAGGTTTGATATGAGGGAACACCCTGCAGAGATTCACTTGCTGCAGATACACCGCAAAACGACTGCAATTATACTGTAAATAGGTTTTTCTTGCCTCGGGTGGTGTTGGAGTTCTTTCTTCAGTAGGCAGGAAGTGCTTGGAGTGGATGGCCTCGCCATGCCATGCCTGTTGGGCTGATCTTGGAAATGCAGGCGGCCCACATTACCTCAAACATCTTCCAACTACCAGACTCAGACCCAGAGATGGGTTGGAAGGGTGAGTCTTGGGCCACTAGGCCAGTGATTTATATACCTGAAAGGGTTTGTCTCAAGGCTTGAACTTGGCATCCGGTTCCGGGTCAGGACGCAAGAGGATCTCCACAAGCAGGTTTCATTGCTTTTACCTCCGGTTGCTAGGGACCTTAGCCTGCTTTTGTTCATTCTTTTTAGCAGAGATGCAGAAGAATGCAGCTGGGTCTCGAGGCTTTGGTCCCCTGTGGTGTTTACCAAGTGGAATTCTACAGACCGAGGTTGAGGTGGATCGTTTAACTCGTAGAGTTGAACTCACGTTTTAATCTCGAACATCTAGCGGTTTCCAAATTGCCGGAAGATTTGAGAAAATCAGGAGCTGGTTCTCTACTTGTGGCGTTTCCACACCGCAGTCTCTACACGCGTCTCTGCCCTGCACAGCTGTGTGGACTCTGACCGCCGCTGGCCGCCCAGCTCCTTGTGCCCTTCGTGCTGGCAGCCCAGCGATCAGTCCGCTCTGTGGGAAGTTCTCAGCGAAGCCAAAGCGAAGACAAAGGACGGTGAATCTTTGCCGATGTCAATTGGGGCCAGTGAGCAGGTAAAGAAGGAAGTAGGGCCCTCTACTTCTGTGGGTCCAGTCAACAGTCAACGGTTGCTTCAGGGTGACCATTTCTTAGGAGTTGCATGTTGGTTGTGGCAAGTGTGCTCTGTGGCGCGTCATTGGTCCATGACCTCAAAAAGAGACCAAGGACCAAGGACCTCCAAGACTCCCAAAGTTTCACGCGTTCGGGGCCCATAGTGTAGTCCCTCAATCCCTCCGAAAAGGTCTACAGTTTCCAACCAACGTGGCACTTGGAATGCTGGCAATCTATATGCTTGGCAGGAGGGCCAACCAACCCTGCGAGCTTTGGAGATGTCAGCGATGCCGAATGAAGCAGAGATCTTGAAGTTTCTGGAGAGCAGTTTCTCTGAACAAATGGAGCTGCAGACCTGACATGCAGGAGCCAAGCAGGTCCTTGAACTATTTGTGCGAATGTTTATTTAAGGGGCAGTGATGGTCTTCCAAGATATCTTTAAACATTACTTTCTGATAGCATTTAAGCTAGAGACCCTTTGGTTTACATAGTTTACTGTTGGGTTCTTCCTTATAGAAGGACAAATAGCTTGCCACGGTCTATATCCACGCGGCGAACCGTTTGTTGCCCTCCGGTAGTCCTCCTAGTGGCCTTTTGGTGTCCTCCTGTCGCAGCTTGTTGTGTTCTCTTCTTGTCCTGCTGTTTCTGCACCTGCCCATGCTGTGGCAGCGGCTTGCTTGTCGCCTGTGGTTGGTCATCCGAGCGCTCCAAGTCCCCGCGTACATGGCTGAGATGGCTGGTGAGGCGCCAGCGCTTGCGGCTGCGGATGGGAGCAGTGGCCCTTGGCCAGCAATTTGCAGGTCCCCGGATGGAGGCCACCAGCTGCCCCACCCGACCTTGTTGCATGTGAGCCACCTGCGCTAGCTGATTTTTTGGCTCAGCTGATTGATGAGGAGGCATTGAACATGCCATGATTTTGCGAAGACTCCGAAGAAGGAGTGGGCCTGCCATGATTTGGCCATGATAACTCTCATGCAGGTCCCCCGCAATCCGAAAACGAAAGCACAATTTACCTCCTCTTGCCCTCTCGTTCGCTCTCGTTCCCCAAAACCGTTCACTCTTGGGGCTTCGAACGAGGCAGTCCATGACCACTCTGTCCAGATGGTGTGTCCAAAACCATTGTCCTCCCAAGGTGTTCGGGTGTGTGCGCGTTGTGTGCGTGCTGCCTGGTGACATGTGACATGAGCCCTAGAGTCTGGTCCATCCGCGAAGAAAAAGACATCTCTGCTTACGAAGCTGCTGGGAGTCATTTGGAGTCTATTCTGGTGTAGGATGGTTCATTTGCATAGTGTGGTTGGACATGAAAACTTGCCAGTCCAAGCCTTCATTTTGGAGGAGCCACGACGCACGAGAGTTCGGCGGTGAAAGATCCACGTTGAAGCTCCAGTGCGCCATGCCGCGGCGCTCGGCGCTTGGGACGGCCCTTGTCGGAGGCCCGACGTGGAAACGGATTGGACATGATGTGACAAGCAGCGCTTCAGGGACGGAGACACCCTGCATGGCATTGGCGTGGCTGGTGAGTTGGGGAGACGGAGAGTAGTGACAGAGAACGGCCGGGGGCGAAAAAGCTGCCAGGGATGTGCTGCGAGGGTTGCATGCAACCTTTAAGCCCACAACCGGCGGCACCAAAGATGTAAAGCTTTAGATAAGATTTAGAACACCAGGAGGTTTGGGTCCAAGGGCACGGCGCGGCGTACCACTCGCAACGGGACCAGGGGTGGGTGTACCCCACGAATGACGGCATCGAGCATTTGTAGGGTTTCAAGGCCAAACCACTCTCACCGCCGCCTCGGCGGGCGTCACTGTGGCCGAGGTCAAAAACGACTGCAGCCTGGCTGCGCACGTCGCAGATGACACAACGACGTGCGCATGAGAACAAGAAAAATCTGGGGGGCTTTGCGGGACGGACTGGGTGTATCATGGTGTCTCGAATTAGGTATAGCTTGCCAACTGGGCTGTTTTTGTTGCTCTCCCACCAGGCTTTCTTTGGAGCACTTTTTCGCCCTTCAGAAAGCAAGCTGGAGGAAGAAGTCGATGGACAGTCTGACAGGTCGTTGCTTCATGTTGCTTCAGAACACCCAGCAATCGTTCCGGTGGCCCCCTTCCCAAGTCACCAGTAAATCTGAATCGAACATCACCGCTTGGCTCAAAGGGCCGGTCCGGTTTGAAGGTTGTTGCGTCGCAGCATAAGCGTTTTTTTCGTGAGACCGGTCTACATACATTACATACAGATGGGCGCGGATTCTGATTTCAGACAATAATGATATCCTGCTAAATATGCAGCTGCATTCTTCTTGGCACGTTCATTGCTTCCTGTTGATGTCATTTGAATGATGGTCAAGGCCGGGAAGACGTTTACGTCGAATCAACGTTTGTGAATCAACTTTATTTAGGTGCGCTTCCCACGGGCTCCACAAAGTCTTCAGCTCCGGGTACTTCTGATCCATCCAAATTTCCCAACCCTTTCAGCACTTGGCCAAACATGAGTGTGTATCAGTTGTGCGGTGTTATCCTAGCCCCGCAGGGCTCCACGGCGATTGGCACCTTGGAATGTATTGGGCCTTTGTACACGCACGCCCCTGGTTGAACCAAGATAATACAAGTGGACGATCAGCAGATTCCAATCCCCTGTGCTTGGACATTTCAGCTGCTGATTTTAGTCGAAGCCTATGACTTTGGGCATCCAGCATGAGAGGATGTTCTTTGTTATCGCTTATCATACTGATCCTTTTGCATGATGCCGGCTCACTTCGACGACGCTCACGGGATGCCCTGTTGAAAATACTGATTACTGTATATCTAATGACAGTCTGTAGTCAGAAGATATCCCACTATATCAGAAGTTCCAGGGCAACTTTATGATTGTATGTGTTTGTGCCAGTTCTTTGCCCGCCCTACCTGAGGACAAGTGAAGCCAGTTGTACAACGGCAGTTGCTAAATTTTGCTGCGCAAGGTTCCTTGAGAGTTGAGTAGGTGAGTGACACAGACCGAATAGAACACATTACAACACTTACCATAAATTATGTAAATGAGTCATGATATATAGGTTATTATAGAGTCAGAAAACCTTTGAACAACAAAATCTGATCATTTATTCGCACCATCTTCCATGGCACGACCCTTTTCCACATGGCTCCCGTCGTCGCCCAGGCGCCACAGGCTCGGCTCGAGCCTGGCGGCCGAGGGATGCTTTGCCGGAGCAACCGTCAAAGGTCCTGCTGTGTGTTCAGGCGAGGACCGCGAGGTTTTCTTTTTAGGCCCTTGGTCCTCGTGGCTTTATGCATTATTAAATGCATCTTAATGTCATTTGACCATTTACACCACAAAAAAAGAAAAGCCGTGCTTTCAGTGCTTTCCCTTTAACGATGAACCCTTGTCAGAGTCACGGACCATGTGTGCTTTTGCAGTATTGCATCGAGGCGGGCGTACTTTGTATGGATGCTGGGTTGCAGGGTGTTTGGGGACAAACGTGGAATGATGAAGGGCGGGACATGTGACATGGTGGGGCAACCAGTGAAGTACATCACAAGGAAACTCCAGTTTGTGCTGGCTTTTGCTGAGGGTCCTCCACTTGAAGGGGCCAGCCTAGAAATACAATTCAAACCTTCGACTCCCTCCAGCAATTCAAACCTTACATTGTTCGCACGTTTATGGCAGTTAAATGGATTGCTTGTTTCACTTATTTGGTCAAGGCTTTGTCTTGGTGGAAAGGATTAATTCGCAGATGTTGGCGGCTCCCGTGAATACCGCTGTGCCCTTTGCTGCAGTCGCCGTGGATACATCTGTTTGTGCGCTTGAAGCTGCTCACTAAGGACCTGTCTTGGAAGAATGCTGGCCAGCAGATAGCTACCTACCTCACAGATGCCTTTTTTAAGGACTATAGACTATAGAGAGTTTCAACGACCATGCGGGAAATGTGCTAAAAAACTAGCCAAAGCATTCCTGCTTTGTGTTTGGGGGTTGTGTTTGGGAACGCCGAAGCCCACAATCATTGGACGTATTTGATGGGAGCTCACATTTATGTTTTTTATGGGAGGGGTTGGCACAATGAAACAATCCAAACTCAATGCCGGGGCCTTGTCAGAACACAAAAAGTAGGGTTGCTTAGCAGCGAGCGGGCTATAAGATTGATTTGGCATGAGGTTGCACCTGCCTCCCATTCTTCCCATTTGTGACACATGATGCGCGGGAATGCGCCTGGACCGGACCTCTTCGGTGAGGAGCTGGTGGATGTCGCCTTGGAGAAAGCGGACTCCGAGTGTCACCTGGCGTCTGAGTGTTCGACGCCGGCGGCGTTGTTCGTCGCGGCGGTGATTCGCGGGATGCGTGACTGTGGCTGGAGGAAACTGTGAGAGAGGGAGGGATTGCCTTCCTATCAGATAGGTGTGTTGGTTTCAAACACCTGGCTGATGTTCGGAGAAGACATCTCCAGATCATAGCAGCAGAAGGAAGCTCATGCCGTCTCCTGGAAGACCCAATCATAGCAGCTTCGGTTGGCCAGTGCGTTTGTGCTAAGCGGGGACTACCTTATGCAAAAGGTTGTTTGACATGGACTCGAGGTCACTAATTGATCGGATGGCGTGTTGCTGCAGTTTGCTGAGCATGGCTAAGAGCAACAACAAGCGAACAACTGCCTACTTTCAAACATAAACAAAACTGTCATGAGATTCAATTAGCGCACTCTTGTGGGAGACATGATCCACTTCACCTGCCTCAGGTCCTTCACTTCATCGCTCGCCCATTCTCGGTCTAGGTGTTTACATGGATATCAACTTGAGTGGCTGTGACCTCCAAGCAGATGGTTTGGCCTTGGTCGTTAGCTTCCTGTGCCTCGGAGCTGTACATCATAGGAACAGGTAGTCAAAGCTCGGGCGGGTGAGCAAGTTAGAATTCCGAGACCACTGCCTGAAGAGCATTCCTGACTATGCCTGGTAGTTTGAACATCAGACCTCCAGCTTCCGCTGAGGATTCGTTTGCACAAGGCTGGTGACAATCTTCTCTCAGCTTCAGTTTTTTTCAGGTGAGATGTTTTGCGTTTAGCTACTGTCCAGTCACATGCTTGTAGGCACCCAGGACGAACGAACATGTCACATGTCATCGCTCTGGCCAGGTGACTCCTCCAATTTGTGTTCAATGTTTTCGCTGCTACGATAACGATTGCAACTTGATGGCACTCTCGGGTTTGGCACAAGCAGCTTCAACAGATGGATGTGCGAGAGGCCGTCACGTATTTGGCATTGAAATTGAACATTGGTTGCCAAATCCTTTGAGTTGATGCAATGCATCCCGTGTCAAGCAACAGAAGGAGGCAAGTAGACCAGAATATAGTTGTTGCCTACAATTGCTGTAAGTGTTTGTAATTGCTTTTGGCGTTGGTACTGCCTGTTGATGCCAAAGAGTCGAGGTGCACGGAGGTTGCACCCGGTGACAGACGAGTTTCTATATGTCTCACTGAGTGTCTCACTGCATCACTTCATGCGGGGCAACTCACTTTTGATTTCTGATATTCCCGTGATCCGAGATTTGGGTGATGATGGCGTTTGCAAGATGACCGAGCTGATTCAGAGCCAGCCCTTCCCAATCAAAGAGATACATTTGAGCCGCACTGGGAGCGGATTCGGGCGCTTGTCTCGCGAAGCGGATTCGGAGTGGATTTGCGGGCGGAAAGCCGAAGGGATGTGGATCACTGCAACCGGTTGGACAGTCACCTGGGTTGAGTGGTCCAAGCAGTTTGTAGCGTCCTTGCTCCTAGTAGGGATGCCAGGAGCCACTTGCGGCCTGGTTCTTTGGGGACCTTATTGGTGGTTACTTGAGGACGTAAAGTAATTATACCGCATGTCGATGTGTTCTACGACAAACCTAAACCCTTTGCCATAGAGTCATAGCATGTCATAGCATGTCCCAGCCATAGCCACATACTACCCCCAAAATCCGCCAAGGATGTCCGATGCTTCTTAAGTACACGGTCAAGGGCGCTTGGTATATTTATCACATGTTGTTTAACTTTTTTGTAGGAAGGATCGAGTGGGTGATTTCGCTCAAGCTCCCAGACATCCCCTCCCGGTGACAGTTCCTCGCAGGATATCCGAGATGGGTGCTGCGACGCTAATCCTGGCCGTCTTGGCCAGCGACAAATATCCATTTCAAACCAATGGGCATTGGACGCTTGTGCGGCATGTACAAACATCGATCAGCCCTGAACCGTGGTGTTTGAACGGCATTTGTGGATTTTTAGCGGAACTTTTGAATGTTCTTGGTGGTTGGCATGCGTTTTCCATGGATCTCCATGGTTCATCGGTTCATCACCAGAATTCAATGAATCGCTTGGAAACTTGGTCATCTTGGCCTTGAGGACTGGTTGCTGGATCCGTTGGCGCCCTAGCCGGCGAGAACCGACACAGGTCCTTCCGGCAAATTCCGAGGCAGAATGTGATATCTGTCTCAGATCATGTGATATAGCTCCGTCACACTCCACTCTATGATCCAAATTTTCGTCCGCTCATTGTTTTCCTCTCCAGGTCCCCAGCCATCTCCGATCCTAAGACCGCCGTTGTGGTGCTCAAGAATCGTGTTTTTCCGAGCGAGCCGGTCCGAACCGCGAGGTTTAGACAAGAACAGCATCCACGCGCCCAATGCCTTGATCACGGCCATGGAGGCCACCCAGATGAAGAAGCGCCACGTGGGCTGTGTTCGCACAGTGGCCGCTCGGTTGGGAAGGAAACAATCGTCAACTGCTGGGGCTGAGCTTGGCTGTGTGTGGTGAGAGGCCGGTGCTTAAAGCAGAGTTAGAGGTATCAGAAATGCAGTGAAGATCCAATGCCCGTGCATAAAAGCAAGATGAAGCAAAAAGCTTAAGTTAATTGAAGGGCAGCTGCTGTGCATCGACGGGTCAGGCCAATTACAGCCTGCGTTTGCTTGTGGGTTTGAGCACACATCACGACCCAATTTGTTTCTTTTGAGCCATGCTGATTGTATAGATTGGAGTGCGTGTGAAGAAGAATCGCATGACTAAGCCCAATAGGGGGAAGATTCGACATGCTTTGGACGTGTTCTCAAGCACTTATCGCAAACAACACGCTGCGGTCTTGAGTTCCGTACATGACATGGCAAAGCACACCTTCCAACCATTTCTTCTCGGCACAGGGGTTCTCCAGTTGATAGCCACACATAGCCACACACTCTTCAAAAACGTTACAGTAAACTTCAACTATGGCAACTATGGAAGTCTGGAAGTCTCAACTCATTTGGCAAATCTGTTCCCACCCGCCTGAGGGGTCGGTCCCATCACCTCCCCATCGTCCATCGCATCCGGAGACGTTCCCCAGGTGCGCGGAGACCGCGAGTGGACGCGCTTCCGGAGTCCTGGCTGGGCCAACTCCCGCGAGGTGCGGTCGACGGACGTGGCGACGTGGAGAGGATCGGTCGTGTTTTTGTTTTGGCTCCGTGATGTAGCGAACCTTGCTACTGGTAGTAATGACAGGAGCTACGTTCGTAGCGATGCTGTTACTCGTAGCTTCTAGCTCATTCTAGTTTTATGTGTGTCTATTCTTCTCTCCTGAACGGGCCCATTGAGCTGAAGGTGCGGCCCAAGGTGTTATGCCAACAAAACGAGAGGCTTGACTCCAGGGGTCGTTTCAGCATCTCCGGGATGAGTTGCCGTCGAGTTCATGTCTCCAACGATGGAACGATGCAGGTCACTCCGGCAGTGCTTTTGCGACTTGGCCAAGAACCTGCAGTGCATCACTTGCTGAAGGGCATGTTGGCCTTCTTTGTTTGGTAATGATGTTGAGGGATCATATGAGCTCAGACATCTCACTTCTGTATAATGATCCCCGTGTTCCGACCTGTGGCTTGGCTTCCTCATTGAACTGGTTGGAAGACGGACTCAGCCACGTCAAACGAAGGGCCAAGCCTCACCAAGCCATTTGAAAACCATAGATGTTGTCGTGCGTAGCTGTTGTGCTCCCTTAGTTCGTTGATGTGGAGGGGCACTCTCCCATGTGTTCTCACGATGAGTTGGGTTCGCAAACCTCATTCATGAGGGATCGCTTCATGATGGCCGCAACTGCCATGCAAAATCAGGAACGTTTTGCAGTGGACACAAGGCCCCTCCCCACTTCAAGCATGCCGCAACGAAGATGAACCCAGCATCATCCATAATTATGGCGCCAAGCAAGTGATTGATACTTGCTCAGCCCAATATTTGCCTTTGGTGTTGGCAAAACTCCCCAAATGTTGCTGCACCAGAAACATGAAAGTCACACCTTAGGTCACACCGGGTATCCAATTCCATGTTTGATTTGTGATTTCCATGTTCAATGTTCACATTCATTTTGGAAGAAGTGCCCATTCCCTGCTTTTGAACCCTTGAGGTATTTGTTGAACGAGCAGTCTGGCCAATTTGGGGCCGTGGGCTCGATCAAGGACCCTTCAATGTGCGTTGGATGCGTCGTGGAACCGTGGTGATTGGGAGGCTTTGGGTTGGGTGAACATGGGTTGCCCACAAAAGGAGTTCACCTTGGGGATTCTGGGAGTGAATCCAATGCGCCAATGGACGGCACAGTGCATGCACCAGTCTGTTGGGGCCAACGTTGCGGGTGGTTGGAGGGTCTGGGGGTCGGGGCAACCATTGCTTTGAGCATATTTGAGCAAATCAATTGGACGTTTTATCGAAAAAACATCCAGATTTCGCAGGAAGATCTCAGGATTCTCAAGGCTTTTGCGGTGATTCTTTGGGTTTGCTGTCTTGGGCGGCCGGCTCGAGGAGTCTGCCAGCGCGATGCGCTGCGCGCGACAAGCTGTGGCCACGGCACATCAACAACTGTTGGGCACAAGTGCAGGCATTACAGGCAGGGCCTTGTGGGGCAAGCAGGCAAACCATTGGGCACCATGGCAGCTACATCAGTGGCTTCCACCTAGCAATCACATTCACCATCACCTTTTGGCACCTCTCCACCGACACCTGGTAGTCACGCCCTACACCGCCCAGACTTCGTGGTGTTTCCCTCAGCACAGGCGACGCCTTAGCTGAAGACGCGGAGCCAGAAACCAGGGTGGTGGTCGCACGATGGATTCTCAGCTTAAGGGTCAAAAGGAGTTGAGAATGAGTATGGGAGTGACACTGGAGGTGACGATGGCACCCCCAGCACATAGAAAACCAAGGGCAAAGCACCACCGTTTCTATTCCGTCATGCAGGGGGGACCTGTTCATTGTCAGACACATTCTTATTGGAAGCAGCAATTGAGCAGTCGTGATTTCAAGTCACCTGCGGAAACATCTCACATAGAAAGGGCTGCAGTGATTTGCCGCAATGATCCGCAAGGTAATTATATGTATATATATATATATATCTAAGTATATGTATACATAATTATACATATACATGTGTATACATTTTTATATATATTCAGTAAGTCCAGTTTGCTGCTATTCTTTTTATATTCGGTTGATTGTGACGGTGCCGTGCTGATGAAAGATGGCTTCTCCCGAGCTTCGACCGAGCTTCCACCGATGAGACGCACAGCTCTGGGAAACGCAGAACGAATGGACATGCATACAATATAAACACACATCATGATCTGTACTAGACTAGTGTATGGTATTTTGTATTTATTGCCATATGAATAATGTATCACTCATGGCCTCCCTCTTTTTGAAGGTGTGTCATGTGCGCCATTCAATCGAACGGTCTTCGACCTCCGACCCGGGGCACGAACAGAACACCCCGGAACACTAAGGGCTCGCAAGGAGAAGGGCAACGTGACCAAGGAAGCAAGGCCGGCATCGGATCCACCATCTCCCCAGCCCTTCCTCCCCGGCAGGCATCCCCAAGATCAGTTGTACGGAGTCTCTTTAGGACCCAGCGGCCCGTGTTGCAGATGTGAGGTCATGACAAGACAGGATCTTGCACACTCATCCAGGGTCGAACAGACACAGGAGCAAGTAGAAAATTGAAACAGGAAAGATCCACATTTGAAGAAGATATCTACCGATTTTAATGATAAAACCGGGATTGTTGAAGGTTGTTCTGACCATGTCGCATCATCAGGCCTGATGGTGCTGCTGCTACGTCTTCGCAGGCTGGGCGATCCAGAAACTGTGCACAGAATACATAATAATAACAATATTATGTATACACAGTAATGTCAACAAATTTAGTATATATATATAATGATATGGTACTACGTGCATATTTGAATCAATTTGTTCTATACGTTTAGGTTTTTTGCACACCTGTTTGCAGCAAGACTCCAGCCCAAAGACTGGGTTCCTTCCCTTCTGCCGCATAGGAAGCGTTTGAAGACCTCACAGCACGTCACGGCTGAAGTGTAAGGGCTCTAGAGTCAGAAATCAAATCGACAGCAGGTCCAGGCCACATGTTCTGTGGGCCTTCGTGGGCTCTCGAGAAGTTACAGTACATTCTGATTGTGCCTCCCAGCAGGAAGACCGACAAGTAAATGGACATAATGAGTTGGGAGGGGTCTGGTTGCTTTCTGCTTAACACCCAGCCGAGCATATCGTTGGTTGAGGAGAACCGCTCATTCATGTCCGCCGCGCTCAAATCTTTTGGCTGCAAAATGCTGCAAACCTCCGCGTTAGGTATTGATCCTGCTCGACCTTTGCAAAACCCTCTCTGTTGCGTTGCGGTTGTGCAATGTCACTCGCTGTGGCCCTTTGGGTGATACTTGTCGCCGTGATCACTGCGCTTGTCGTTGTCTTCCTGGTCTCTGGGAAGATGGCCATAGCAGCACCCAAGCGCACGCAGAAGCTAGGACTGGGAGACGGTTGAGAAAGAATCAAATTGGCTAGGATGGGTATAAGTCACGATTGCTTAAGAGCTGGTATAGTAACCTCCCAGTGACCCTTGAATGGACTTTATTCAAGGTAAACAAATGCTGATTGGAGTTCCATCAGCCACCATTTGTGAGGTGCTGATTCTGAGCTTTTTGGCGGGGTGCCTTCTGGAGCTACACTCACAACCCTCTACGGCCCGTTGTTTTGCAGGAGATCCCACTTACAACATCAAGTCGATGTCCACGCCCGTGGCCACCGGAACTCTGTTGCGACTTTTGGCCTGGATTTTGGCGCTACTAGGAGCAAGGACGCTACTAAAGGCTCTTGGCCTTACTACTAGTAGCAAGAAGCTACTAGGGGCTCCTGGCATCGCTACTAGGAGCAAGAACGCTACTAAGGACTTTTAGGCTGGATTTTGGCGCTACTAGGAGCAAGGACGCTACTAGGGGCTCCTGGGGCTCCTGGCATCGCTACCAGGAGCAAGGACGCTACTAAGGACTTTTAGCCTGGATTTTGGCTGACAGTCCTCTGGGGCCTTTGATCCGAAGAGTCCTGCTGAACGATGAGAACAATGGATCCGCATTGCTGCAAGACTTGGCCCTACAAGCCTGTGACCTGTCGATGCACGCCTTGTGATCAAGTTTCTAGTGCACAAGGATCTGATAGAACGGTGAAGGGATGATCTGAACTACTGTAAGATGAACTAACGGTCAGTCAACACTACTATACAACATTATACAACACTCTCTCTCTATATATATATATTTAAATACATATAGTAGACTATAGAAAACTTCTTGACTGACTTGCAGTCAGGCCTCTAAAGGAAGCTCTTCATGGTGCCGCTCCGAGGCGATTCCCCGGGACACTTTGCATTGTACCACCCCATGCAGCGCCTGAGCAACGAGGAGCGGGCAAGGCATGTGGAGGCTGCAAAGGTGGTGGATCTCCAGAAGGTGCTCCAGAGCGGCTTTGCCACCGCAGCGGTGCCAGGCCATGGGGGCTGTCATGGCCGTGTTGGTTGAGGTATTCAAGGGTCTTCGTTCTGTCCTCCATCCACAAGGCTGCATTTTGGAAAAGTTGCCATAGGCCACAGACTTGGGCCGTGCTTGGTGTTGGCACAGAACTGATGCAAAGTGACTAGTGAGTGATGAGCCATATTCTGCTCGGAGAAGTGAGCATCTAATCGGCTTTCGCAGGGGGGGGTGGTTTAGTTGTGTAGCTCTAGGCCCCTGTCTTTCCCGCTGGAAGTGGGTTTACACGTTTTTCGCCAACCGTCCTGCTCTCGCATTGTGGTGTTGAGGGGTCTGCGACTTTCTGGCTACAGACAGCTTGTCGGCAAACTGTTGCAGGCCCCTATCTCTCGGTTGAAGATTATGCCCGAGCCTATCGCACGCAAAAGTGGACGCCCACGCAAGCGTTGGAGCGTTTGCTGCAGAGCATCAAGGAGCTTCAGCCCAAGTTCCTTGCTGAGGATTGATCATCCAACGGACTCGTCGGGTTCTAGGAGTGAGCCGATGAACAGGAAAAGGCCAGAAAAAAAAGGCCTTCATGGCAATGACAAGCAAGATGAAACAAGCCCCGTAGTACAACCGTTTAACTTTAAATCTTACAACTATATAAACATTTCAGACCATAGCCCAGTCCACCGATCCGTAGGTTTGGGCACATGAAAGAAGTTGCATCGTTCAACATGAGCCTTTTACAAGACCATGAAGAGCTTTGTTTTCTCCTCTCGTCTAAGAGCTTTGTGTCCGCTTCCGAAGACGTTTGTCCTGGCCGTTCTGCCGTTTCGCTCGCCTCGACTCCGAGGTTCAAGCCCTTCGTGGCGGTCCATGAGGAGGACGCGCGCGCGCAGGCCAAGGAGTCCGAGCGTCGGCTCCGGGCCAAGGAGCCGCGCAGCCTCTTCGAAGGCGGGGGCAGTGTGGGGGGCGGTGTGGAGATGTAAAACTCATAGGTCAAGTGAGCTGGAAACTGATTCACTGATGGAATCAGTTTGAGTTTTGGACGTGCATTGCTGGATGCTATTGTGCTAGGCACTGGAAGGAGCCTCCTGCCTTTTCAACGCGGGGAACTGTTGTAGTCACATTGTAGTCGGAAAGCTTGGAGATTCCAGTCGCTTCTAGTGATGACATGTCGTGTTTTGTGAGCCAATCAAGTGGCGAGCCGCTGATGTCAGTCATAGCCTTAGCAATAGCCAGTGTTTAATGGACCTATGCCGGTAGAGCAAATCAATAGGTGTCTACATGTGTACTTCATCAATTCACATGATACATGATATCGGACACCATGCCGGCATGCCGATCTTTCAGTGACATGATCAGACACGCATCATGCACAACAACCTGAAGCAACTCCTGCGGAGGACTTCACACAGTGAACCTACTGTCATCCTCAACTTTCAGAGCATTGGAATCCCTTCTTGGTATCGGTGGACGGTGTAAAGGGTTTGTTGGTGTTGGTAGGTCTGTGATCAACTTGCTGTTGATTGTAATTGTAATTGTAACTGTATCATGCTCGGATAGGCATTGACAAGTTTGCAGGTGATATAGAGGTTTACTGCAGCCATGCTGTGACATGCCATGACTGTCGTAGGAGTAGCTGCTTATTTCCGGCTACGGGCAATCTTGTCATATGCTTGACCTCAACAGATGCTTGCACCCCTACATCACAAGCCTTGGGAGACATGTAGTAGATATATATTTTTTTCCGCCGGTCTTCTACCTACTGCCACTGAACCAATCCAGGTGTTCCCGTCGCCATCAAGGACATGATCCGAGTGAAAGGCTACCGCATGACCGAAGGCTTCTTACGTCGTGGTTGCCGGATGTTGACATGCCACTGCTGAACAAATGTTCAAGTATGTATATTATAGCGATGGCCTCCAACTGCCTCCAACCTAATAGCAACGGCCTCCAACCTAATAGCAATGGCCTCCACCCTAAGAGTGGTGGCCTCCAACCTAATAGCATCTAATAGCAAAGGTTCAAGCATGTCCACCAATTTAAAACAAACAATGGACAAAGCGATCTGCAATAAGTGTGGCCCAGAAGCATCCCAGACTGCTGGAGTCTATTAAAACCTCATGACTCATGGCCTGCAGTGTTTGCACGAAAGCTGTTGGTATGACGAGTCCTTCAAGGCTACCCAAAGGCACATGAGAACTAGTAAGTGGCAACTAGTCCCAACTCTGTTCCTGCAAAGAATGATACAAAATTATCATAGCTCACCCCAGCCTTGTTGGACGAAGCTGAGCACTCTCAACCCGTGCAGTTCATGCTCGCTGCCTTGCAGGCTCTGTTTGGCCGGCGGGTGACGACCACAATGTCCCTGCTGAAAAGGACCGGGCTTGGCCCTTGGCCCAGCGCAATTCGGGCCAGACTGATCGCTTTAACATGTTCGTCCTGGTTCTTCAAAGCCTTTGTTTGGATTTGGTTCGTAACTTGCAGCTTGGCTTCTGGCTTAACAGGCTACCTTACAAGTCAAGAGTAACAGGTTACTTACAAGTCAAGAGAAACGGCTTGGCTTGCTAAGTGCCTGACAACCTTGCAATTCCAGTCTGAAACCCTGGCCTACTGATTGTGAAAAAGATGGCCTAGGGAGTGCACTAGGAGCAATTGACAGGAGCCATTCACCAGCGATGGCCATGACCTAGAATGGCAATAGAGTGGCGGCCAGTTGCAAGTCCAGGCCAAGCCTTTATTGTTTGAAGTCACCCCGAGAGTAAAGCAGGCCTGTGATGGATAAAGGCCCTGTGACGGTAGAAACCCCATGCAACACGCGTCAACGTTTTCAACAGGACTCGCTACTGGATACACAAGAGCAATTAGCACTACAGTATTGCACATCAATCACCTTTCTGAACCAGTTTGGCCCGCTTCCCACCCATGGGCTCATGCGGTGGTTGTTTTGGATCCAGCTTTGGAATCCAGATGTGGACATGGACGGACACCATGCCCTCAGAAGCTTTGAGGGCCACCCTGACTTTTAGGCACCTCTTCAACTCATCCAAGACCCAAAATCCACGGCAATGCTATTCGATCCCCAACCCACATAGGTGTTGTACCCCACCAAACCCCACCACCTCTAGCAGGTCTCGCCTATGCTGTGTCCAGACCGCGCAGGACAACAACATCGTGCGGCTCTTCCGCGAGGCGGGCGCCGTGATCGTGGGCACCACCGCCATGACGGAGTTCGGTGTCACGCCCCTGGGGCCGCTTGTGCAAAAGACCAAAGGGTAGGGCCAAAAGATCCAGACCGAACCTGTCAGGAGGTGCTTTGTGGTTCTTTGGTGTCCTGGGAAGTCTGACTGAGGGAAAGGATCAACTTTTGGAGTGTACAGAATACGGTACCTCACACAGCACTACTCGGGCCTCATTCCAACGCGCCTCCACGCCTTTCTCCCATCCGACGCGTCCGATGCATCCCAGGTATTCAGCACATCACCAGGGGCCCTTCAATGCCTACAACGCCAAGCACTACTCGCTGGGCTCCTCCAGTGGATCTGCCGCAGCTGTCGCTTTGGGTCTGGTCCCCGTGGCTTATGGAGCAGATGCTGGGGGGTCCATCCGGCTTCCGGCGGCGGCACAAGGCGGAGCAGTGGATTTGGCTTGGTAATTCGGGCACGTTTTCAGGAGACGCCTGCATTGATGTTTGGCGGGCTTGAGCACAAAGAATCACAATAGCCTGAACAACACTGCTGGCTATACTATATAACGACAACAAAACATGGAAGACGAAAGACGAGTGCGAGAGCTCTGCGGGAGGCCTTTTTGATCTGAGAAGTCGAAACTCCTTCTTTGCACATTGCCCTTTTGGAACGGACCTGAGCCCATCTCCGCTTGTCACTTTTCGCTCTCCCCTTTGGATCTGCGAGGTGTTTTTGGGCTAGCGACCACCTACGGGCGAGTGGCGGATGACAGCCCCCATGTGACACATGGAAGTGCCCCAGACGGAGTTAATGTGAACGGATGGACTCACATTGAAAGTGTTGCAGTGCAGCCCTGTGGGCCTTGTGAGCAATCACAAGATCAAGATACTGCAAGACATTACGGAAGAACAGAGGTCTTTTGATTGATCAACAGCACTCAATGTTGGATTCGAAGGCTGCAGGGGTTGGATTGGAGCAGTTGACCAAAGAAGGCTGGCTAGACTCCCTTGTACAGCACGTGCTTTGGATCTCATTTCTATCCGCATTCAGTCGACTCCTTGGTTTCCCGTCGTTTTTGTCACCCACTTTCCTAGGCATGCAGAAGTCGGGACCTATCACAGCCACTGCCCGCGACGCAGCACTGGCCTATGCTGTGATGGGGCAGGAGGTGTCAACTGGTCGGGCGTCTTTGGAACATGTTGAAGCAAGTTGGAAGGGTCCTTGAAGTCATACACTCAGGAGAAGACATGGGTTCCCTACCATAAAAAAGGAATTGACATGATCAATTGGCATCTATATAACGGTATCAGAAGAACAATGAACTGCGATAGCTCAAAGCTGTCGTTTCTCCACTGTCGATTCATGTCGATTCACAATGGAAACAGACAGACGTCAAAGCAGACGCAATGTTTTTGCATCAGAGACCGGATCAACGCATATCAACGCTGGATCGGTCCCCCTGAGGTGCCGGGGCATTTCTACTCTCAGCTCTATGGAGATCCAGGTCTCCCACCACTGCACCTCAAGGACGTCGCTGCGGCATAGCTGAGATCAGATGTGAAACGAAAAGCACAAAGGGGTGAGGTTCAGACATCAGGTGCTGGTGACACATGTGACACCACCAACACCGCCACATGAGAACAGAATTAATTAGACAAAAAGAGACCCCGTTGAAATCCTGCTAGATAATATTAGATAATGCGCGAAGATCGCTGGCTTCGTGACACCATGACAAGACGCAACGTGCTTTGTGTGGTACGTGCTACGCCGCTGCAGGACTTCTCCGAGACGCGTTCGCTGCGGGGTGTGCGGCTGGGTATCTTCTGGGACTACTTCAACGATGCAGAGGTGCCTATCCTGCAGAGCTGTCGCAAGGCGGTGGAGGCGTTGGAGGCGTTGGGCGCAGAAGTGGTGCCCATCGCCATTCCGCATCTAAGGAGTTTGCAGGTGCGGGGGGCATCTGGGGGCACGTCGCCTGCAGTGATCCAAATGTGCAGTAGTATATAGGTAGTGGTAGTGGTAGTAGTAATAGTTAATATAGTAGTAGTCGTCGTCGTCGTCGTCGTCCTAGTAGTAGTAGCAGTAGTTGTTGTTGTAGTTGTAGTTGTAGCAGTAGCAGGAGCAGCAGCAGCAGCAGGAGTAGTAGTAGTAGTAGTAGTAGTAGTTGTTGTTGTTGTTGGTGGTGGTGGTGGTGGTGTTTGTTGTTGTGGTGCATGTCCGTCTTCATGGTTTTTGTGAGCTTATACGGCTATACTTGCATGTGACAGGAGATGGAGGAAAACCCGGTGTCAGCTGTACCATCATGTGACATTACATGTGATTCTCCAACCATGTGCTACCATGCGCTGATGAGTAGCTCACAAAGATTCGCGGAGGTGGCTCATGGCTTTGTGGTATCCGTGGAGATCACTCAGATTTTAGGAGACCTCCTGTACAACAAGCACCAGTTTCTTGGCACAACCCGTCCGTTACTGACACACCTCTTACTCAAGTCACTCTTGGAGGAGGAGGACAGGGCTAGACTAGACCATCAACTGTGCTGTCAACTAGGGCCCAGGGAAGCTTCATGGGTCCTTGCTTGGGTCAATCGGAATTTCTGACCCTGTGAATTTGGGGCTTCTTGGGGGGCCTTTGTTGCTGGGGCCAATTGGGTTTGAGCCTACGGCCCAACCTCATCCACGCAAGAATGGACCAGACGAGGGGTCCAACTCTTTATGGTCCCGAATGTTCACCCTGTGTCCAACCATGTGCACAATGCCCCCGATTCCCCGGTCCTCAAAGGTTCACGTTTATGATTGATTCCACCAGGTTTCAGATTTGTCCAAATGCTTAAGACTATCGAAAATCCAGCCCACAGAGTGAGAACCGGAAGTGGATGTGTTTTCCCTTCTCCATTTCCCCATGTTTCCCTAGATGTGGCACCTGCCGTGGCTCCTGATAGCTCGTGATAGCTCCTTCAGCTTCTCAGGCTGGAGCCCTCAACTCGGATTCAGCTGGCGCTGGGCACCTCTATGGCTGGACCCGAGATCCAAGCAGGGAACATCCTGCGGGGCTGGGCGCTGCAGTACCTCCGCCAGGACGATGTGCCGGGACGGATCGGGACGGGCACTCGGTGCCCGAGTCTTGTTTGGTGGGGAGCGACGATGCCTGCTTATATACCTTAGTCTATTTTTAGTCGTAGAGGTTCCGTTTTCAATGTCAAAGTGGTGGAGTGGGAGTTGGTGACTAGAAGGACGCGACAGGAATGGAAAGCGATTTGGCACATTGTGGGAGAAGCTCCCCTAATCTGCAGCACAAGCACGGAGAGCATCCTGTTTTCACTGCAGTAGTAAGCCATTACCGGTAGGCCGGCGGATTTAGAGCCCATAAAGGGCCACACTTCATAAACACTATACAAAGTGGAAACGTTGATCTACTCAAAAGGCTTGCAGTTGTGTGGCGAAAACCTAAGGACACAATTAAACCAAGACTGGCGTTTCCTTGTAGGGTTGCCCCAGCCCTCATTTAATGCCAATGCCAATCCTTCCAACAAGCCAGGGAGAGATGCTTCCCTCACTCAATGGGCTTCCACTCCTGGTAGGAACTGGGGCTGTAGGCCGTAAAAACAAGTTATTTGCTACGCAATTGTCGCAGCTAAGCTAAGCCCCCAAAAAAGGTAACAGTGAACTGAACTGCCCGAGATGTCACCATCATTCTACTCCTCAGATTGGTCGTGGCCGGAGGTCTCTTTTTCGATTACAGAGCGGTGACAGGGTGATTGCCCCACACTTGCCCCAATGGCAGATGGGACCCAGTCCAACAGACCTATGAGACCTGATAACCACAGAAGGGAAGCCTTTGCCGTGCGCAGGAGATCTTCAAGAAGATGAAGATCTCCGCCATCATTACACCAACCTTGGCCATGACTCCGCCCGCCATCCCAAAGGATGCCTTCTTGACCGGTGAAAGTAATACCACCTTACTTATACAACTCATGAAGTACATCTTCCTGGGCAACCTTTGTGGCTTCCCAGGTCTCAGCATTCCGGTGGGCTATGACGACACCACTGGCATCCCCATCGGCCTCCATGCCTGTGCAGACCACTGGGATGAGGCGGTTCTGCTCCGCCTGGGCGAAGTTTTGGAAGGCGCCCTGGACCAGCGGAAGACGCCGCCCAGCTTCGTAGACCTCCTCGGGAAGAGCTGAGTCAGACCGGAGTTGAGTGTGGTTTTGAAGTGACACCTGTGACAGGTGGAGCAGAAGAGAAGAGGGCAAATTGAATCCGTGAGCTCCGGAAGCATTTCTGGAGGAGGATTTCTTTTGAGCAGAAGATTAGCTGCGTAGGGGAGGTCCCAGAGATGTTTTACAGAGATCTTGCTGGGGTTCACATCAGTCAGTTTCAGATGCTCTTTGTGCTCGGTTTCATACAGACCTCGGCCACTGGCGCCGCTTCTTACTCCGGATGGCGATGAGAAAGAAGATGCTTGTCGACACGGTAACCAGTCTGGGATGTGGACAGGAATGAGGACATTCATCAAAGGTGGCACGACCACGTCCTCGTCATTCCTCATCCAAAGAAACCCTGTAACATCCTGTAACAAAACCATCCGTCGTGCCATAATGATACATAATTATGCTTATCGTCCAAATCAATTCAGCCCGTCCCTGTCTTGGCCCGACTTGACATGGCAGGCGCCAGAGACTGAAATTCCACCCGTCCCGGAGAAGGACAAGAAACCACAGCAGAACCAGCAACCGGAGCAAACGGAGCAACCGCAGCAACCGCAGCTGGTGAGTTCTGGTGAAGCTGCTGGTCAGTGGGGTGGCACAGGTGGGTCAAAGAGCCGCCCAGTGGGCCGCGCTTGAATCTTTATGAAGGCCATGTGGATATCTGAAGATTTTAAGGTTGTATAACGGTTATATACGGTTATATAGATGCTCACACAGCTTGTGCTACGATAGCTTTGATCAAACGGCACTAATATATAAACATGGTACAAATGGGTTGTGTGGCTTTTGGGGGGTGGATGGGACATGCCATTTGCACTTGGTAGATGACAGCTTCTCATTGCCTGTCAGTTTGGGCAATCAGGTGAAGAGAAGAAACCGTTTGATGCAGGGTTCAGAGGGTATAGAACCTGTGGGACGTTGAACTGGATCCTTTATTTATAATTTATAACGTTATCATCCTTAGATTCTTTGGGGCAGACGGCAGGCTGCGCCACAAAAAGGCCTCGATCTACAGGGCTCTTTGCATATTCTGACATATTCCGACCGACATGGCCTGACGTTCATGTTCTGAGCTTTGCCTTCAGGACTTCAGGACATGACAACATGAATCCTCATGCGGCCCATCCCCCATCTGCACGTCGCTCCCACGGCCGAGGCCGAGTCCGACGAGTCCCGAGGAACCGATGGATCCCGAACTCGAGGAACGGCGATGTCGGCGAGCCGGCGAGTTGCACGGAAGCGAGTCCGGAGGAACCGGTGAACCGCTTGTCACGGAAGCTTCAACCTTTTCGTGGCAGCTTCAAGTATGAAGGGCTGACAATCGCCAGAGCGGGGTGCAAGAGGTAAGTATAATATGACTATAATATATAAAATGTAATGCCATGACCCTGCTGATCCCTATAGTGCGTAATGTCAAGCTATGTCATGCAGATCGGCTTGAGGAGGAAAGCGCGAACGCACCTGCCCCGCAGAACGTGCCTTCACCGCCTGGGCGCCTGTCAGCGATGGATGATGCGGCAGTGCTTGGCAAAATCTTACACAAAATGGTATACTCAGGTATACTCCTGATTCCAGCGCTGCTACTGTTGGATGGTTCATTTCAGTGCTTTTTGACGAGAGGTGGGTCGAGGTGGTGTTGGGTCTCTCGGTGTTTTTGCTGCTTTGACCGCTCCACCGACGAGCGAGGCATCGTCCCCACGCGCCGAGGCAAGAAATATCGCTGATATCGCCATCAATTCCAATCCACCAGAAAAAGGGGAAGAACAAGATTGCTCCTGAATTCATGGCGCCAACTGCCGAGCCATCGAGAGTCAAAAGGGGCGAATGTTGGCGGCCCGTGTGTGGTGAAGTACGGAGAGCACTAAATAGCACTAGTGTATGGACATACCAAGCAACCGGCGGTCATTGAAAGACAGGGCCGGCTCGAGCTCCAGACAGCTGGGCAGACTCTGTTCCGCAGGGTTTGGCTCAATTGACAGGACACATCATGGCGCAGTCCAGTGAGGAGAGGCGGTCACTAGGGAAATCGGCGGAAGCGTCCTGGGGGCGTGATTGGCGTGGAAGTGGGCCGAGGGAAAAACTGGCAAATTCATGAAAAAACAAAGTGCTGTCCGTTTGTGGTTTGGACATGTTTGGAATATATAGACGTTTGGCTAGTGGAGTAGATTCAAGCATTGAACTGTTTGAACTTAAACTTGAGAACTGAGGAGTTGAACTGAAGTAAGCCCTCGTGACATACAGCTGGTGTTGATGACCAAACAGGGTGTGGAGAGGGTCTGAGCCGGGTCCCGGAGATTCAGCAGAAAGGGCCGTGTTGAGCTTCATATCGTTGGGATCGTTGGACAGTCCTGAGCTCACCTACTGCAGTCACAATATTTCACAATTGAATATAATTGAAAGGGGCCAGGGAAGGATCAGGAGTAGGGGTAGCGATGGCCTCCAACCTAAGAGCAATAGTCAACTTGCCAAAAGTTCCGTCGCTGATCTTCGCCGTGTCAAAGGACCGTTGCCACACTGACAACCAGGCTTCTGGTGTAAAGGAGCGGTACAGTGCAATCATTTATGGCTACGCACTCGTGCACCAAGTTGGACAAACACCATGGTCGCCTCCACGTCATCGTGTGGGCAGATTCTTCCACGCGGCAAGTTCAACCTTTTTCTTCAGCGCCCACTCCGTGCCGGAAAATTATTGTCATTAGGGAGCCAGACCCATCATTTGTTCCCAGAGCCACCGCAATATCACAAGTGTCGTCGCCACAGCCTCGTCAGCGTACAGATATTTCACCATAGCAACGGCAGAAGATCTCCCCAGCGTGCAGCAGACTTATTGGCTCATCTAGAGGGGGAAGGTGCGAATCCAACGTAGCGCACCTGTTGTGAGCTACCCCAGGGTAGAATTTAGACAATTTAGGGGAGGAAGATGCGATTCCAAAGTAGCGCGCCTTTTGTGAGCCGCCCGAGGGTAAAATCTAGAGGAAGAGGAAATGCCATGCCAATGTAGCGCAGCTTTCGTGAGCCACCTGGTCTTTCCAGCGGTTGTCCCTCTTCCCCGTCGTTGAATGAGAACAGTGATCTAGCTCGCATCACCTGTGAGAGGAGGAATTCGATCCCCTTTTGGCATCGAACAAAACCGTAATATGGCGAAATGTGTTTTAAACGTGTTGACAAAACGTCTCCCACCTAGTAGCGATGGCCTCCAGCCTAGTAGCGACGGCAACTAGGGCAAGAACAGCAATGTGGACATGTGACTTACTGTTGGAGAACCCATTGTTGCACAGCAAAAAGCACCAGGCTTCCCACCGTGTAATGTGATTCAGGTCTTTGGCTAAAGGGAACTGTTGTTGAAATTGAAATGATGGCCATTGACTTGTTTAGGGTTGACGGGCGGAGAAGATCCTCCACCACCCTAGAAAATTGTCGGGGCACTCAACCTACAGCATTCGGAGCCTGGATGCAGAGAACAGCATCGCACAGGAGACGCAGGTGACGCAGGAGGCGCAGGACCCCAAGCCCCAGCGATGCGCGCTCAAGACGAGGTGGGGGTCGTTCAAGTTCACAAGTTGAGGGAAGAGATGGAAGGAACTCAAGTCAAAGCTGAAGAATTTCCCGAGAAGTCGTGCACTCACGTGGGCTGAGCTATTAGAATGTCATAAGAATTCCATGAGAGATCAAGTGTTTCGAGTGGTCGGTGCTAGTTCTCCGAGGTGTAGTGTTAGATGATTCCGGCAAGGCATTGTTTTGCTGTTGTGGGTGAGGGGTCTTGATAACTGCCCATGTGTCATTCATGCACCCAGATTCCTGCAGGAGAATGTTGTTTTTTGCATCAATTCTCCACCTCAATTATATAAACAAGATCAACTCACCCATGAGTAGGTTCTATTTGGCAACCGCTCTCCGCCGGGGCCGCAACAGTCCTCATCTTGCCACCTCAGGCTGGGTCATCAGCTTCCTCACCGAGTCTTCTTGGACAACTGGCAGTCCGGACTTACCGTGGCGATGGCCCCCTGGCGTGGACTAGCCGAAGCGAAGCAATTGGTGGCCGTTCAAGTGAGTGTTATACTTTGTGCGTTCCGCTGTGTTCACGTGAATGGTGGGGACATGTTGGGTAAAAGTGGGGACAGGGTCGGTCGAGGCGATGATGTAGGGGTCAAATGTGTACAGTATGGTGATGTTGCCTTGCGTTATATCAAAGCTGGACCAATAGGTGTTAAAAGTTAAAAGACCTACAATCCATAGCTGGCCTTCCAACATCCACCAGTTCTTTCTCTTTGTGGCTGTGAATGCAACAGAACAAAATGAACAACAATGACCTTTTCCTTTGCCACATGCTTCCCCATCTCATCAGATGCCCAGGTGAGTGTCCCCTTGTCCATCTCCTTGGGTATCGCCTCCGCCGGCGGCGACCCGAGCGCACCTTTGATGGGCTCCATGGCGTCGATGTGAATGCAGGGTGGGTGGGTGGGTGCCATGCCGCGAGGAATCAGCTCCAGTATATATAAATGTTAAACAACATAATTGACGCAGCTCCTGCAAGCACTGTTAGTTTGATGCTGGACTTTCTCCTACAATGATCTCCAAGACGATGCTGGCATTCTGATTCAAACAACGATTATATAGCCGTCTTGTGGGATGCCTTACAGGTTTGAGAATGGATGAGAGAGACCAAAGACACACAACCTGTCGTGGTGTTCATGTGGCATGGCTTTTTGGTTCTCACCTGAGACTGTAGTCAACTGAAATCAAACCCATTCCAGGAAACCGGGGTCGGTGATGATTGGGCAGATGCAGTAAGGGTCGTGCCGCAATAACGGTAGCAGACCCATTTCAACACTGCTTGCAGTATGGACGACGGATGCTTGTGGAGGATGGAGGGCATTCAAGGTGATGAGGTCCTCTACCACCTTATAGACCATTTAAGAATGACCGAAGAGGGGGGATTCACTTCGTCGTTCCGCTGTTTCAGGCGTTTCCACGGCCTTTTGGGGCGGCCTTTGCGCTTCGATCTTCAGCTCCAGCGACTTCAACATCATTGGCCCAGCGGGAGACCCGGCGACGGCGAGCGTTCGCGAGCATGTGCGGGGATGCTGCCGCATGCGGGGAGCGAGCATGCGGTAGCATGCGGAACGTGTTCGTCTTGGGGAGTCGTCCGGATGCTGGGACGGTGAGAGAGGTCCGTGTTGTGTGTTATTTTTTGTGTGTGTGTGCCACAGGCTACCGCCTGCAGCCGCCGACCCCAAGGGATGGTCGCGGCCGGGGCCCTGCCAGTGGAATTGTTTTTTCATAGAATTGGTTACGTTTTCCGCTGGATTTGTAGGATGTCAAAGGTTTTTGCAGCATTTACTTAGGAATGCTCTTGCTTTTTGCTAGAGCCTGTCACGTTTTCTGCTGGATTTGTAGGAGTTTCAAAGGCTTTTCCATCATTTCCTCTGGTTTATTTGGGTATCTGTACAGGCATCGTGTCGGTTTTTGGGTTCCCAGGTTTGCCCAGAAAATTGCTAACCCATTTTCGTACTCATGCCTTTCATGCGCTTTACAAAGTCCTGCCAGTGCCCGTGGTTTGTCCTAGATGTTGTAACGTCAAAGGCTTTGCTCAGATTTACACATGCCTGTCAGGCGCCCGTTTCCACGCCATTTGGCGTGTTGGTTCTAGGATGGAGCAGTGCAAACGGAAGCTTGGGCAGGTGATAGGAAATCTTTAGAGACACGATATGTTCCTGCAACACCCAGGGAGCAGGAATAACGCTGTCCAGCGGAAAACGTTTGCAAATGGGGGAAAATAGGTCAGCTGCTTTCTTTACAGATATGGGAAAGAAAGACCCAAGGCGGAAAACATTACAAGGCGTCTGAAAATCCTACCAAACCAGCGGAAAACGTTACAAAATCTAGCACAGACCATAGGCGCTAGCAGGAACCCG
>CAXAMN010027406.1:483219-567843 GCA_963970005.1 Durusdinium trenchii | reverse complement strand
AAACGTTACAAAATCTAGCACAGACCATAGGCGCTAGCAGGAACCCGGAGCCCGGCAGAGCATGAAAGGCATGAGTACAACAATGGAATAAAATACTTGCTTTCACTTAGTGGTATTGTAGTATTTTTATTTTTTTTTGGCCTTGGAGATATTTCCTTGTGTATATGTCTGGTTAAAAAGATATTTCCAAAATTCGTGTGAGTGGAGTGAATGTGGTGATGACCAACTTTCAACTATAGTGCGTTTAGTACATAAGTCCCCCAGGATAGCATGTTTGAAATGTTCAAATGGTGGTGTCTCATAAATTCCTTGGGATAATGAGTTGCTAGTCAAACTTTGGGTGAGCAGTGTGGTAGTGGCTTGCCCCCTCATGTCTCGTGCGCCATAAAGTGTTGCTATTCTATGGGCTTAAGAAGGTATTTGAAAATCTCGTTTCTGACGCCGGCTGTTTTGGTTTAACTGATAGTGGCTGACATATGGCTGCTTCGGCCAGTGCTGCTTCGGCAATGCCTTGTGACATGGGTGCCATGTCGAAATGGGCTTCGCTGAGCTTCAAGTGGCGCCCAACCTTTTTGATCTCAGCAGATCAGCCACACTTGGGGTCTTGGCTGGACGTGCAGCGGCAACCTTGGGGTATAGGTTGCAAAGCGTGCTGTGCAGCTAAGATCTCAAGTCCTTGGGCTTCATTTGCGATTACCAATGTTGCCCAATTGCAGAAAATAAATATGCAGAAACATCAGGAAAGCAAAGCTCACAAAGCTGCTGTGAAAGTTTGGCTGAAGGAAGGTGGCTGCGTTGGCCCTAACCCAAGCGCAGCGCCTTCATTGTGCCAATTTGAAGAGTTCATGGACGCCTTCTCAAAAAAGACAGCGTTGTCGCAGAAGGAGCTACAAATGGCATGGTGCCTGGCAGAAGGCTTGAGGGCTTTAGATCAAAAGTTCATATCAAAAGCTTCGCAGGTGGCGCTGATGCGTGATGAACGGCATGGGCGTCTAGCTATTCGATTCAGAGCTGTAGCTCCAGACCTGTCAACCCGCTCTGGCTTCTTAGGCCAAGCAAGGCAGGCTGGAACTGGTGGTGACAATTTGTCGTTGGCCACATGGCAAGTGATGAAGCGCGCTTGTTCCAGATTTGTTTTGGCACCTTTGGGCAGGAACCCCGGACATTTGAAGAAAGCTTTGTTTCAACACATGCGGTCCAAAATAGTCGCCCTGTGTGCAGACTCGGCATCGGATGAAATGGCAAGCGCTGAAATTTTGCGCTCAGCAACCCTAAGTCTGGCCCCAGACAACCAGCCCATGCTTCCGAACCTGCAGCATGTCTTCAGAGACAGAGCTCATGCCAGCAGAAGGTTGACAAGCAGACCCTGGAATGCAGATGGCAATCTACAGGAGGTGATGAACTACATGTGCCGAGGACCCAGATCGATTGCCAAACTCATCAACAACTCCATTGAAATCAAAAGGATTTTTGCTGAACACTGTCGCACTTCTGAGACCACCTTAGCGTCTGTCCTGTCTTCCTTTCGTGCGGCAGGGCATCGATTTGAATCACACGCGCGTCCTCTTGGGCGAACATGTCTGTTCTTTCATGCGTGCGTGAAAACAGCTCTCCATATCACCAAAACACGCACTGATGGCTCAGCCAAAACGGCCAACCAATGGCTACTTTGGATTTCAGAAGAAAGGGTGTTGCAGGCCGCGATGCTGGCTGATGCGGCCGACTCAAGCCTGGCGTTAACTCGCTCGCTGGACTCTGAGAATGTGGACCCAGCGCAGCTGAAAGGAGAATTGCGGCGATACTTGTGTGAAATACGAAGCCTGTTTGTTGAAGGTCGCTGCACCACTGCTTTTGGCTTTACTTCGACTGTATTGAACCTGCTGAAGTCTCCCATTGTTTTCCAAGTTGCGCAAGAATTGAGGACTCTGGGGTGCTGCGCAGGCGTTGACATCGCAACAGTGAAAAAATGTTTGGGTCGAATGCAAGCATGGGTGGTACTGGCTGCTACGGCCATTGAAGCAGAATTTCCTCCTTTTGAAATCGCCCAGGCCTTTGAAGTTTTCAACTTGAGGGGGATTGTTGCAGGAAGCACAGATGCGCAATTGAGAACACTGGCTCATACGTACAAATTGGACTTTGCCAGGCTGAAGGCTCAATGGCAGGACTTGTATCCCCGGGCGCAGTTGGAATACAAAGAGCAGCTTGGCGTGCTGACCAACAGCCACCATTTGTCACAGAAAGCCAACAAAGACGCTTGGAAAATTACTTTGGAGAGGTACTCATGTAAAAGGTCCAGTTCTCATCCAGCAGATGCTTTAAGTGTGGCTTTGCAGAACTACTTTTGCTGCACGCCAAGCACATCGGGCATTGAACAGAATTTCAGCTTGGGCCAAAGCCGCTACACCAAGCAACGACATCACGCAAAGCCTGGAAACGAAGAATTGGTCTTGAAGCTCTTTTTTGATTTGCCACATCAAACCAAAGAGGAGAAGCAGGAAATTTGCAAGCTTGCCCGCGTGTGTTGGGCAGCGCAGTATGGTTGCCCACGTGAACATGCGCAGGGCAAATTCCGAGCTGACAAAGGAATGAAGCGGCCAGCGGAAGACAAAGCTCTGACTGAGACTGCTTTCCTGAAGAGACGTCGCTCAGCGGCTGCTGCGGCCGCTGAAGCATGCTCAGGGGCCACAGAGCAAATCGACGCAAATTACTTCCAAGAAGGCCATCGCAAGGAGATAGTCTTTTTTGAAAAGAAACAGCTAAGCAGGCGGATTCAGGCTGTGGCTGAAGAATCTTTTCCAGATGCAACTGCTCAAGACCGAAGAAATGTGGAGGCTGCTTCGGCCAAGTTTGTGAACAGACAAATGCAAAAACGAAAACAAGTGTCCCGAGCAATGAAACTCACAAAGGGCAAAGACAGGGACGCGGTGCTCCAACAGGTAGCTGGCTCCAAAGCTTTTGTGGCTGCTTCGGCCAACATGTCATTGACAGCAGCTCTTGCCAACCATAGACTGCAGTTGACATCGCAAGCGTCTGACGCGCTTGCCATTGTCTGCGACAAACCAGGTGAAGGCTTGGCGGCTCCCTTGCAAATTCTTGTCGGCCTGAGGGGCCTCTTTGAAATTTCACCAAATTTTTTCCTGTCTGGCGACGGCTGTGCTTTGAAATATCAACGCGCTGCTTCTGCGCGCAAAGTGGTTCTGGTCAGCGCTGCCTGCGCTCAGAAACACCAAGACTTTTGGCGAGCGTTTCGAGAAATGCTTCCGGCTCGGCATGGCTGGCAGCTTCACAGAATGAGACCAAATTGTACACTGCAACAATTGCTGCAAAAGCAATCGTCGTACCCCAAGTACAAAGCGTACGCAGTCATTCATGAAGAGGAAAGAACTGCGCAGGTTGCTGGAAACAAAAATGTTTACACCGTTCATTCTTTTTTGCACCGTCTTCGGCGTGCAGATTTAGTCGCGTCTTGCTCTGGCCTTCTGCAAGTGAAAGGTCGGTGACCCCTCCGCACAGGGAGGCTGCGGTGGGAAAATGGGTTGACAGCAACTTGGGTGTTTCACACGGCAACCTGATTGATAGGCCGACAAAGAAACTACCTGTTGCCGTTGCTGCTAGACACTGTGTAACGACATGAGATTTACTTGTGACACTGCCTGCATGAATCTTTGGCTCAAGCCATCTCTTTGGGCTGACAGCTGCTTCGGCTGACAGCTGCCCCGATTGTCTGGCATGACTGCGCTCCGAACCCCACGAGTCATCAAGGTTGGGACAGATTTCTCAGGCTTAGACACTGCTGTTCTTGCTCTGCAGAGATTGTCGCACTTGCCGGTGCAACTTTGCTTTTGTAGCGACACGGACAAACATTGTAAAAAGCTTCTGTTACACTTTCATCAGCCAAAGAATTTCTACGATAATGCAGAGGGTCGAAAGAAGGAAGAGGAAGTTCCTGTCGATCTGTACATCGCCACTCCGCCGTGTCAACCATGGAGCTCGCAAGGCAAGCAACTAGGCCTCCAAGATCCCAGGGGCCAATTGATAAAGGTGCCAATCAGATATGTGCAGCGTCATCGCCCAAGACTGTTTATCATGGAGAATGTCAAAGGAATGTGTTCCAAAAAACACAGACCTGTTTTGAGGGGCGTCCGCTCTGCTCTACAGACCCTGGGGTATCATGTTTTTGTCGGTGTATTGAACGCTCGTTTTTATTTTGTTCCACAAGACCGATGGCGCCTGTTTGTCGTCGCAATCCGCCAAGATTCCTACAGGCACAAATTCCAGTGGCCTCGGAAACGTGGCAAGCGCACTCTTTCTTCTGCTCTGGATCCGGCCACACCTGCTGACAAGCCTGGGCGTTTGCCAAAAAATCCACGGTCTCGAGCCTTAGCTTTAGACGCTTACAAAAAGTCATACTCCAAGGGTATTGACCCTCGAAAAGTTCCAGTGGCCATTGATATTGGTTGTTCGGCTTCTTATGCAAATTTCGGGATTGACATCAGCAGAACCCTGTGTCAAGGACGTGCCAGAAGCGGTGGCTTTTGGATTTCGAGTCGTGGCCGAACTTTGTCAACCACAGAAATGTTGAAGGTCTCAGGAATCAGTCCAAGCACAGAGCTGCAAGGCTGGGACAAACTGGTGAGCAAAAGCCAGTTGCAAGGAATGCTGGGTAATTGTGTTCCTGTGCCCCTTGTTGGAGAGGTCTTGCAGAAAGCAATGTTCTCAGCAGGTCTGGCTTCCAAGCTTGTAGACTTTCCAGTCATGGATCAGTGAGGCAGGGCTGCTTCGGCCTCTGCAGGATATTTGGCTGATTCGGCCTTTGGGTGTAGTGGCAATCATTTGCCCTGCTTTGTACAACAAAGCAAATTTTAGTTTCGGTTTTTACAGACAGCTCAGTGGACCAGGGGATAAAAAAAAAACAGGTCTAACCTTAAACAATGACAACCTGGAAACTAAATGCAACTTGGAAACTATAATACCAAAAATATAATACAGTTATTATAGAACTGGAACTGTCATGTCACAGTTTTGAGGCTCACCAGCTCTCCTCTGCCCTGCTTCCTCCCTTTCCATGGCCGCGCCCACTTCCTTGTCAGACTTTTGCTCCTACGCCCAAGTGACAAGGGAGGTTTTGACGCAGCACTACTTTGAGCCCTATGATAACACCATCGAGTGCACCCGGAACTCAATATTTTGGATTTACACAAATATGAATCCGTACATGAAGCCAATGCGCAAGGACGAGGTTCAAGTCAGCTTGGACTTGCTCACCACCATCCGTATCCTGCCATGGGATCAACAGCCAGATGAGCATCTGGTCTTCGCTCTTCCACAGAACCCAGAACGGATGCAGGTTACTGAAGTAACAGAGAAGGAATTTTCAGTGGCGGCTTTGTTTCTGGAGGAACTTGCGAAAACATGCCCTGGAGACTATGGAGGCTTCACATGGGAGAAAATGAAAAGGGAATGGTTCGACGGGTTCCACCAGCTAGTTCAGGAAACAATGGCCTTGCGTTCAAAACCTTTCCTGCCTCATCCAGCAGTGGCTGCTTCGGCCACTGCTTCTAGGAACTCTCACTGCCTGGCTGCTGCGGCCAAGCATGGCTGCTTCGGCCATACTTAGCCACGAGATTTCTGACACACAGCCTTCTGAAAAAGTTTCAGGGTTTAGAACTTGGATCGGGTTTTCTGGCTCTGCAGGCACTTTAGTTGGGAATCACCCTGAAAATAAGAGACAGTCTCCTATCAACAGGACGAATTGTCCTGTCCAACCGAACATCGGGGACGTCCTTGAACCTCCTAAGGAGAGGGCGAAGGGGGGGGTGGAAACTGCAATTCCCTTAAGTGGTACTGTTCTACAAGGCTTTGTCCCGTGTTTGTCCTCTCCAACCGAGCATCGGGGACGTCCTTGAACCTCCTAAGGACCAGACGGATTGTCCTGTCCATACAAAGACTGTTTTCCTTGGTCGTTGTCGTAGTAGTCGTCGTCGTGGTCGTCGTTGTGGTCGCAGGTTGCAGTGTTAGTATACTTGGGTTGTCGCAGTCTTGGCTCAATTTTACGGCTTCTGTGGCCACTCAGCGGCTGCTTCGGCCGCTTTGACGGGGAAAACTTATCGGAAGAAGATGCATGCGGCTGCTTCGGCTGAGCATGTAGCCATTGATGTGGGTGGCGTCTTGAGCAGTAAAGGTGACACTCGTTTCGATGGAGAGCAAATTCATGAAGCAGCTGCCCCAAATGCTTATATGTTTGTGCACCTGCTGCACCACCGCACTGGCAGGTATCCCCAAGTTGTCAGCCGGGTCAATTACCCAAGTAAGACTCATTGGGTAATTCGTTTCTGTTGCTCGCTGGGAATTCCGGAGTCAAACATCCACCTGGTCAAGCGCAAGGACGACAAACACAAGCACAGTGAGCGCATGACCGCTGTCATCGATGATGACTGGGATGCTTTGCTATCCTTGGGTTTCGGTGCTCAGAAGTCACTGAAGGAGGGATTCTGGTTCCAAGCCCAGTATCAGGATTTTCCGCGTCCGAGACACAAGTGGGATGAGTGGATGGCATCAATGACGAAAATGGTTGCTGATTTTTGGTCCCTACAGTCTGAGCTGGGCTTGGGGTGCACACAGACTGCGCTGGACATTTTCAGGGAAGGCCCCCCAAACGGGCCACACAGCCAGGACTTAGTTGAGCGAGCCCTTGCTGCGCTGGTTGACAATGTCAAGGATGAAGTCTTTGAGGAGGTGGCTGCTTCGGCCACAGCAACTGTTTCTTCGGCTGCTGCGGCCGATCTGGCTCATGCGCCCGAAGCGCAGCCACCTGCAGAAGCCTTGCCGCTGGAAAGCTGCGCGCAGGACGAACCTGGTCCTGTTGATGACGATGAAGCCGCACCTGGTGCAATTGTGACTGAGGAGGCTGCGCCTGAGAAAGCAGCTTCGTCCTCCTCTTCGTCGTCGTCTTACTATGACGAGTCGGAGTCTCCGGCGAAAAAGCCCGCAGGGGTTAATGGCAACAATCAGGCTTGCAAAACAGAGCCTGATCAGACTCAAGATGCCCGTCGAATCCGGGAAGAAACTGATTCTTCTCAGGACGCCTCCAGGCCTCCACGCGCCCGACCTCGACTACACCTAGAACCGTCGGAAGCACAGATCAAGAAAGAAAAGCCTGGCGCAGTCTTAGAGTTGAAAGAGAACAAGCAGCGTGTTGCCACACAGCAGGACCTCGAAAACGCTGTGAAACAAATTACTGACACAGTGATGGAACAAGTCCGCATGCAACTGCCTGCAGCTGCTTCCATGGCAATCCCTGTCTTGGCAGCTCCAGTGCCAGCCAGTGGCAGTGGGGCATGGTACTCTGGAGGCTACGCCCGCAATAGGCAATCAGGCTGGGCCAATAGGAAAGCTGAAAGGGCTGCGGCAGACCGGGAACGAAGACAGGCAGGGCTGTCTAAGCCGCCGCCTGTCATTGCTATTAGGATGTGCCGCCAATGTGACCGCAACCAACCTGGTACACGTTGCCCCAACCAGCTTTGCAGACAATGCTGCTCAGACCCAAGATGTGGCCAACATGGATCTTAGACATGGCTGCTTCGGCCATGCTTGGCTGCTTCGGCCAAAGTTGAAAGGCAGTGGCCAGTCCAAAGCTGGGAGCCGCACATTTTTTGAACTCACTGATTCTCAAGTGATCCAGTGAAAAATGGCGCGCGCGGCGGTTTGGGCGGCGAGGGGCATGTGGTTTTTAATTTCCACTAGTGTGACATATGTACATACGCACAATAAGATGACGAACTATAATAGAGAAATCATCCCTGTTGCTTTTAAAAGTGTTCTCCAAAAGTGGAACTGCAGGCGTCTTCCACCATGTCTTTAAAATGATGAAATGCCGCTCTGTTTCTGCAGCACAGAGTGGCTCTGAACCCTGTTGATACCACTGCTTCACCCAGCCATGGCCCCGAAGAAAAAGCAGAAGACCGGGCCAACAACAACGGCTGAGCCAGTGACAATGCCAACAGAGACTGGGCTTTGCCAGGCTCACTTGTTGAAAGTGCACGATGCCTTGCAATGCATTTTTGCACATGAAATGTTCAAGGACATTCGTGGAGAAAGCCCACTGTCGCCAACAAATGGTGGACGAGAGTCGCCATTGGATCTTTCTCAGGCTGCTGCGGCCTTGAAGAGTGTTGGTGTTTACAGGTGTGCGGGTAATTTTTTCCATCAAGACTTGTTGTGGTTGGCCACGCACAAGATTCCAATCAACAACTCTCAGGTTCAACAAATCAAAGATTATTGGTTTCCCCCAAATGCAGAGCCAAGCCTGTGCCCATTCACTATAAATCTTGCGGTCGAGAAGCCGACATCTGTCGCCGACCGCCCAGAAGCAGGCTTCGCACGCTTGAGTCCAGCAGAACCAGTCCATGCGCTGCTCTTTGCTTTGGCAGAAGCCATTCAACGCAAAGCGCCAGAACATGTCCTCAGAGCTTTCAAATCTTGCGTTTTGACTGCAAGCTTTGTTTTTGAGATCTGTGGAGTTGGGGAGGCTCGGTACTGGAGGGCGCAAAACATTCGAGAAGAAATGGTGGAAAAGGGTTTGGCTGTGCAGATGACCTTGCGGCAGCGCATCTTCGACATTGCGGGCTTTCACGAAGCCAAGAGCAAGACAGAAACCAACCTGGGATCTAAAAAGCTAGCCGGGCTTTATTCAGCGCACCTGAAGCTGGCTTCAAACCAAGAGAGGATTTCAGAAAGTTTTGTAGATTCAGCCTTGACTATCCACAGGCGTCTGCTGTCGCAACCTGCGTGCCAACAAGTCTTAGAGTGGTGTGACCAAAATTGGCTTAGTGTGTCCCCGTGGAAGTCAATCTATGCTTTGCAAGCTTTGATCGACCGCGCTGGAACGCCTGAGATGATAGCCTGGGCGTTGCAAGGCATGGTCGATGGAGTGAGGATGTCATTTCTAGATGCAGGAGTGTTTGTCATCAGCAAGCTCAAAGACTCCAGGGTGAGCTACATCGAAGTTTTGAAAATGAAAAAAAAGGTGTTACAACACTTGCTCACTGAGTGGCTCATGTCCTTGGAATTGCCCACGGAATGGAAAAACAAGATCAAATCAACTTTCAGCTCGTTTGAGAAGGTTCGTGGGCACTTTGCTCCATACCCACAGCAAACGGCTGATACGGCCTGGTTGCTGGGGGCTCCTACCAGCGTTTCTGAAATCAGTACTTTCCTGGAAGGGGTCATCTATGGACAAGAGTATGACGGTCGCTACAAAGATGGAATCAAAAATCGGCATGAGGTGCAAGACTTTTTGGCGTACTCATCTGTGAAAAGTACCATGGAAAATTTAGGAGCACTGGTGAGACAAGAGGCAAGACCACAAGCACCAAATGCGCCGCAAGTCGAAGAAAAAGCGGAGGAGACCGAAACAGCTGAGGCTGAAGCTTCTGAGGCTGCACCGGCCTCTGTCACCGCTGCTGAGGCTGCTACGGCCTCCACTCTTACCGATTCGGATGCTGCCATGTGGCGGCAACACATGCGGAAGGTAGTGCAACAACATGTCAGATTTGTCAGCGACCATCGCTCCAATGCTGACTTGGAAGAAGCTCTGAAGGAAACTCCCTTCATGTCTTTGCGCGGTGATCAAACTGGAATGGCCTTGTTCCATTTTGATTTGAAGAAGTATGGAGAACCTACTACTCGCCCAGATATTCGGATAGCAACCTTTCGTGAAGCCCTCTACACACGGTTGGTCAAAAGTGTTTTGAATGCTCGAAAAGGTGCCACTGATGCGCATACCCCACACCTACAAGTAAGCGAGGTGGCTTTGCTCTTTGATGGTGGAAAAAAGGGGTTGAGAAACAAGCTCTTGGCACCTTGGCGTGAAGGGACTGCCTCCAAGGCGGATGGAGGGGAAGAAGGGGAGGAAGAAGGCGAAGAAGGGGGGGAGGAGGAAGATGACAAACCGACCTTGTTTGTGGACTTGCTCCAGATTGGATACAGTGAGCAGTCTTTGGCAGCCCGAAAGAAAAGAGTCAGGGGCACCTGCACCATCAAGCAGATGGAGCAGTGTCATGTGTTGAGCGCCAAAAAGTTGACCCTTCCCAGCAGGGACCGGAAGCACTTTGATGGGTCGACCACAGGCGATCTGATCACCAATGTGAAGATGCCATCTTGGACAGAGGAATGGCAGCTTGATTGGAAAACAAAAAAGGAACTTTTGGGTAAAAAACATCAAATTTTGGTGGGCGGCAAGACTGAATTTAAGGATGAAGAGAAGCCGAACGACCGAGCGAGCAACGCGAAGGAACCAGTCTCCTTCCACAGCCCACCCTTGGAGCTTTACGAAGAACTGCTCCATTGTTTTTACGCAAAGATGGTGTTCGACCTGACACCCCTTGACGCTCGTTTTGCCTACGCAGCTTTGCGGAACCGCGTCGGGTATGTCGGCGTGGCATACAATCCGGAGCACGAACGCCTCATGGAAGAGAGGCTCATGTTTCTTTTGGAAAAGGACATGCGGGACTCAACCTCCCCTTTGTTCAGCGCAGCCTACAGTGAAGCTGTGGGGGTCCAGACAGCAGCAACGCCTGAGCCTGCACCTAAGGCTAAGCCCCAGGCCAAACCAAAACCGACGCCGAAAACCAAAACAAAAGCAAAAGCAGAGCCGAAGTGCAAGCCAAAGCAAAAACCAAAGCCAAAGCCCGCGCCAGTGCCTGTGCCAGAGGACGACGAAGGAGAGGGAGCACAGGAAGAGCAGGAGGACGAAGAAGATGAAGTCTGGGATCCTTTGGAGAATGAGGACTAAGCATGGCTGCTTCGGCTTTGGGGCAGTGGTGGCTGCTTCGGCCGCTTGACTGCTTTGCAATGTTGGCATTTGGTGGCTGCTTCGGCCACAAAGTTTTGACTTTGCAGCGCGCGCAAGAAAAAATCAGCCTTGGGATCACCTGCGCGGTTTCCGAAAGCTCTTCCTTTGAATGTGGAAATGACAATGGAAAGTATGGTGACTCTCACTTGGCTGTTTTTTATCAAATGCCATCTCATCGATGCCCCTCAACCTCATAAGATGCATCAATAAAAAAGACCGTATTATGCTGATAGATCTTCTAAACATGGAACTTGGCTGGTTATGTGCTGTAGGAAGGTCCATTGCCACTCCAGAGGCATGGGAGAGGAAAGACACAACTCCAAAGGCCTGAGTGACTTCAATCCCTTAATTTACTGATAGCATTAATTATCGCCACCTAACTTCATCTGCAGCCCTCCAATGGCTGCTTTTGCCCAAGTCCATTCAAATCAGGTAACCTACCAGTGGCCCCAGCAATTTGCAAACCTCGTGCACCAAAAGAACAAAACTCGTGTGAAATGCATTGAAGCTATTTTTGTTCCATAAGGAAATAGTGTTGGTTGTAATTTCATGGCCAATTAAAAAAGATTGATTGTTACAACTCCACGCATGGCCCATACTCAAATAGGTTCAACAAGCATGGTTTCAATTGTATGAGGCACACAGCTTTTATCCTCAATTGTAATAATATTCATTTTTCTTTGATTTCAAATGTGCACTATTTAGCATTCTCGTGTTCTCACCCCTTTTGTTGAAAGGCTTTCTCGTCCAAGGCCCAAAAAAAAAAATACTACAATACCACTAAGTGAAAGCAAGAATAGGTTAGCAATTTCCTGGGGCAATCTGGGAACCCAAAAACAAGAGGAAATGCTAGAAAATGCGTTGAAAAGCACACAAACCCACCCGAAAACGTAACAAAATCTAGACAAAGCCAAGAGCATTCCTACGAAAATGCTGGAAAAGCGTTGAAAATCCTACAAATCCAACAGAAAATGAAGAAAAATCAAGGGCATAGGCACGAGTACAACAATGGAATAAAATAGGTTAGCAATAGGTTAGCAATTTTTTGGGGAAATCTGGGAACCCAAAAACAAGAGGAAATGCTAGAAAATCTTTAAGCCAATTCCTAGGAAAATGTTGGAAAAGCCTCTGAAAATCCCACAAATCCAACAGAAAACGTGACAAAATCTAGGAAAAATCAAAGGTATTGGCGGGGATCACGCCGCGATGGACCGTGCTTATTTTCCCGCGCGGGTGGAGAGGGTGCCCCAAGATGTAATTAATTACTTGGGATGGACAAATCTTGGACAATTCCTGGAGAAATTTTGTCGAAATCTTGTCGAAATTTTGTCGAAACCTTGGCGAAATCTTTGCGAATTTCGGCAGATTTCGTCACTGCAACAAGGGTCCGGAGGGGTAGGGTAGGTAAGGCTAAGGCTAAGGTCTAAGTCTAAGTCTAAGGCTAAGGCTTAAGGCTAAGGCTAAATCAACAGTCACGCCTCACCCCACGAGTGGGGTCGGCGGATTTTTTTTGTGTGTGTGCCAAAGGGTTCTCTTTTGCATGCGCGAATTCAAGAACGCAGGGGGTGCAAGCAGCCTATCCAGTCTTGCACAAACGAAGACACTGGATGCGTGCTGGGACGCTGGATCAACATACCTGCACGTGAACTTTCTCCGCGTTTTTTGTTGTTTCCATGGTGGTTCTCATGCTATTTCCCTAAACCTCCCCCCGCAGCAGCTGTGCCACTGAGCCGCTGCCGCATCCTGCAGTCACGCACAAACTTTTGTTCAACAGATTCAACTGAGCAGACCACTTCGCCTTACCGTTCCATCGCCTTTTCTCGTGGATTATGAAATTGAGTGAACCTGTGACTAAATTGAATGTGTCTCGCTGTGCTTTCCCACTTGGGGGCGCAGTGTGATCCCCCGCAAGGGGTCGCTCAAACCATTGTGAATCACATATCGACTTAGCGGCCTTGAGTCCTTGGATTATGATATCGGATTGTTTCTCCTCTCTCCTTGACAACAACCAAAACGCTGGCTGAAACTCTTCCTTTGTCTCCCAACCGCTCAATTTACCAAAAGCCGCGCAGCCGACCGCCCTTCCTTCGAACCGGGGACATGTCAGTCTGACCGCTTTTACTCCGCCTCAACGGGGCAACAATGCTGACAGTCAAATTCAACCAAACATGCAGCCGTGCCGCTGAGTGCAACAGCATGACTCTTAATCACTTGCGCCGGAATAACGGCTGTCTGTGTGTGTCTCCCCCTGTTCCAAAGGGTTCTCTTTTGCATGCGCGAATTCAAGAACGCAGGGGTGCAAGCAGCCTATCCAGTCTTGCACAAACGAAGACACTGGATGCGTGCTGGGACGCTGGATCAACATACCTGCACGTGAACTTTCTCCGCGTTTTTTGTTGTTTCCATGGTGGTTCTCATGCTATTTCCCTAAACCTCCCCCCCGCAGCCGCTGTGCCACTGAGCCGCCCCCGCGTCCTGCAGTCATGCACAAACTTTTGTTCACCAGATTCAACTGAGCAGAGCACTTCGCCTTACCGTTCCATCGCCTTTTCTCATGGATTATGAAATTGAATGAACCTGTGACTAAGTGTGTGGGATGACTCGTTACTGTAAGTGAAATGTGCCTGGGTGGGGATTTTGGCGCGTTGAGTATGCGATGCGGGCGCATTGCCGGAAGGAGTGCCAGTAGAACCTTGACAAAAGGCATGCAAAAGCTGGGTGTTGATGAATGTGAGATGTTTGGGTGTTTCTTCGGCTTCTGCGGCCACCAGAGACTACCGGCTCCCAAGAGAGACCCCGGAGCGCAATTGTCGATCTTACGATGGTAACCTGCAGCGGACCATGACCATGAGGGCTGTAGGCCCATTTGCTCCCACCACTCCACGCACATCGGGGAGGAGCTTTAAGTGGAATGCTCAATGCCGCCACCATCAAGTTCGGTGGAGCTGAGGTTCGTTTTTGGACAGGGGCCTGGTGTGGGCAAAATGTGCCGAGCTAGCATGAGATTTGCTGAAGACAATACATTTTGGTATAATCTACTCAATTCCTAACCTCCATGGCCATCCTTATTGAATAGGCGATCATCGTTGATTCTACAAAATGAATCACTCTCGAGTAGCGAAACCACGGAAAGGAAAGGCAACTGACGGATGACAGCAAATGACAGAAAGGCTCTGTTTAATTAGGATTGAATAGGATTGACATGCGTGACCTCTAGCAACCAGGCCTCATTATGGAAAGGTACTTGTTGTGAGAACGGAAAGGGCCAAAAACAAAGGGCATGAGAAAGGAAAGGAAAAGGAAGGAGGAGAACAGAAAGTCAATCAGCAACAAACCAAAGGATTGAAGGAGATTTCTAGAGCGGAGTTGCCTTTCCAGAGGGACAATGTTGGTTGGTTCTAAGTTCTAACTATAGATTTGCTCGAAATTTGAAATGCCTATCAACTTATGTGGAAGATGGCTCGGCTATATTTATTGATGGGGTTTTAATCCTTTCATATTTTTACGTATTAGGTGCAACTGGACTAAGTGGCCGACTCTAGGGTGCTTTTGTGCCATGCAGGTGCTGCCGTACCTGTCATTAATTTCAGCAGCAGCTTGGCAGAAGGCCATGGAGACTTACAGGAGGTTCCCACTTGAATCCATTTTGCCTGACCTTATCCCCTGAAACAGGCCCAAACGGGATTGAACTGCAATGTCGGCAGCAACTTGCAGACTTGCGATTCTGAAAGGGGCAAGTCTATTACTGACACTGCCCCACGCTGCCAAGGGATTCATTTTCCTCATCTACTTGCTTGGTTGCTTGGCCGCGGACCATGGGGACAATGGATGCGCATGGACGCGCTGCCTTGTATGCTCTTGTCGTGAGATGGCTTCAAATTGCTTTAAAGGCTGCAAGGCCATGCAAGGCCTTGCGGCTGGGGATGCTGTTGTGCATCGAGTTGGCGTCTTGCAGCTTGCATGCTGAATGCATTGGCCCAACAACTACGGAGGGACTTGGTAACTGCTGGAGTAGCTGCTACTGTATCAGGGCCGAAGCTAGATGTCTCAGGATAAAATTGATGGGACCTGTACTCAGGTAGCTCACATGAGAATAGCGGCAAGTGCCAAGTCCGTGCTACGGGATACCAATATAGATCAACATAGTAAGTGGGAGATGCCAGGATGTATAGCCTTACAACTTATAACGGCCGGCATCGGAGTTGCTCAGGCCTGCAACGATACTTGCTGTTGATGCCCACAGCGGTGCTCGGCTGAAAGCGCATGTCACGCTTGAAGAAGCTCTCTTGTAATTGCCTCGTGACAGTTTCTTCTAGCTCTGCAGGTGATGACGCCATTCATCAGAGCAGATATATAACGATTTATAACGGCTTTGGGTGAAGCACTTGTGCCCATTCAATGAGCTCACACAACAAGGATTAGCTAGGAAGGATGCAGAAAGCTCAACTGGTTTCTTTATCCCCTGGTGCTCAAGAATGGGATCACTTCTTCCTTGAGGTGTTTGAAGGTTTCACCTTGGCGGTGGCCTTCATCATCGGCCTTGGACAGCTCGAGATGGCTTTGGATTTGCCCCTGGGAGGGGTGACACCTCGGACGGGTGACATGGGCACCTTCGGCAATGTGGCTGACGGCATGCCGAAACAACACCAATCATGGGTTCAAACAGGCACCAATCTGGTGTTTCTAGATGTTTCTAGTTTTGTTTACTAGGTGGATGTTAATATACGTGGGTATGGTGATTGGAATATTTTGCCCTGGCCAGAGCCACTTTCGATCAAGGCAGTTCATTTGGATATCAAGAGTCCGATGCCATACATTGTCAAAAAGTATTATTGTTAATTCCTTTTCGGTGAGTCGCATTGTCTCCTTTGGTCTATGATTTTTCCAACGATGCTGAGGTCCCCTGATGGGCCCAAATCTGAGCACTTTCACGAGCGTCTGGGCTTGACCGTGGGCGCAATGCTTCAGAGTGATAAAGGCATCATGATCAAGGTGGTTCAGTGTTGTTAAATTCTTAAGCACCGTTGAACCCCAAAACATGGGTGAAGATCCCCAATGAACATGATCTAGCCCATTCATTCCTGCTTAGTTTTCTGAGTAAGCCAAACCTCCTCTCCCGTCAAGCACAGCAGATCCACTCATCGAGACCTTCCACTCCGTTCGAGCTGAGGAATTTGATCCGCTCGCTCGAGGCGCTCCACGGCTACAGCTTGGCACCTGCCATCCTATTCTTCGTGATGACTGCATTGTGCTTTGGGCGAGACGGGCGGATGGGCGATACGGGCGGCGATACGGCACACCTCTGAGAGAAGAAGGTGCTTTTTCAGAGGCCGACGGTGTTCTTTGCGATGGAATTGGGTGGGTTGGTTGAATGCATGCAAAGTGAGGGTTTGTGCACGGAATTTGCCATCATGCGGTACCTGCACGTGCCAGTGTGCATTGAATGATAAGCAAGCAGGCAGCCGGGGTTTGGTTCCTGCTGGACCTTTGTCAGGTGAGCGCTGTCAAGTGGCAGCGCAGTTTTTGTGAGGCCACGGTTCTCTTTGTATAGAAAGGTCGTCCAGACAGCCACGGGGCTAGAGTGAAGCACAGATTGCAGACCGGGATTTTATCCCAGTGAATCCCAGTTGAGTAAAAGCTTGCTGATTGGGTTGCCTAGCAGCTCATGGCATTCCACGCTAGCCATTCCGCCATTCTTCAGGACGACACCCCGAGGGACCCTATGTGGGTATGAGAGGAAAACTCCAGAAAAGACATTCAGTCCATTCCATTCTCTCCTTTTTTGCTCTATCTCACGAAGTGGCTCAAGTGTTTCGAAGCACTAACTGAGGCTGCTGGCACTGGTGAAATATGCTGGGAAGATCAAGGGAAGGTGGGTTTGTCGCAAGCTGTTCGCTCCGCTGCCATGCGCTCAGTCATTTTGTCACCCTCGTAGGGCCTTTGTTGATGGGAAGAACCGTATCTACCAAAATCTGCGAAATCTACTGCAGGAGGTTGAAACGTTTGGTTACAAAACGAGTATATAAGTAGACTTTGGGGTGGTGTTGATCTGCTTTTTCTTGGCTGGTTGAATTGGTGTTCTCTTCTCAGCCATTTGGAATCTTCTATTAGACCCAGTCTGACGGGCGAGAATCTGCCTCTCCGAGCGGGCTGCCGCCGGAGAGCATCTGTCGTGGCAGGTCAGTGCCGTGGACGGTGCTGATCCCAATCTTCACGATCCTGTTGGGCTATTTGTCGGACCAGAAGATGTTGGGAGGCATCGTGCTGCCCACTTTGAAGGACAAGTACGGCCACCCGGAGAGAAGAATTGGATGGTCGGTCGGTGCGTACGAGAACCCACATTGGAAACACTTGGTGAACTAGACTAATTAATCATGGATGTGGAAAACCACCTGTTTGTAGAGGAAAATTGTTTTCCAGGGGAGTGTGCCCTGGCACCCAGCCAGAGTGAAAGGGTCCCTGATCCAAAAGATCAAAAGGGGTCCCTGATCCCCTACTCAACCAATGTGTGCAGGGAGATGGGGATGGTGGTGACCTAGGTACCTTGAAGCCCAGGGTGGTGGAAGCGCCCTCAACGCCCTTGGCAGAGTTCGCTGAGGGTCAGGTGATTGAGCTTATCCGTGCCTCGGGATCACAAGGGGGCAGGGTGGATGAGGGACGGTAGGGTGACAGGACGAGGCACTTCTTTCGAGACGTGTACATACAAAACCCTTATCTAAGCGTTTGCCTTACTGTTTCCGTGGTAGTTTATATAGGGGGTTGGTACTACACCTTTGGATTTGCTACCATTTGTGGCGGTTCATGTCTGGTAAATCTTCAGAAATCAGATGGCAAAATAGACCCGCAAACCACTTGCAAATCAGATGTCCCTAAAACTATACCTGTTCGGATCTATCACTCAATGTCAACGTATTTATCGCGGTGATGAAGCACACAAAATCTGGCCGAACAAAATGAACATGCTCCCACACTCATGATAACTCACACCCCAAGTTTATTGGATTGGTTATTGGGTGATGTTGATTTGGGTTTTAGGATGTTGCAGGGCTTTCTCCTGCTATTGGCATGGTATTGAAAGACATGTTGGGCAGTGGTGGGGCAGCCTGGCTTGATGCCAGTCTCCCGATGCAGACTTCGCATTCGTCGTGCGTCTTCAGGCACCGCCTTCGGCATTTCCTTCGTGGCAGTCCTCGAGACGTTGATCTCGGCCAAGATCGCTGAGCAGAGGCCCACCGGTTTCGACCGAGAGCCACGGGCCACGTTGTTCCGCTCGACCTTTCCATCAGTTTTTCTGTGGACGGGTCACTGTGCTGGGTCAGTCTTGGTCAGTCTTAAGAGTTGTTTGAGTTGATCACTACAGGTGAGCATGTGAGGTTTCTTGAAGGGGGGCAGGGTGGGATTGTTTGCTGCTGTGAGAGGCTTCAGGCGTGAGAGGGCGAGATACCGACCCATACTTGGCTCATGCAAAGTGCCAAAATAGAGGCCTCATGCAGTAGTTGTTTATGTTTGAATTTTGGAGCTATTAGGTTGGAGGCCATCGCAATTGATTTGTGTACCTAGTCGATCCCTCAGCTTGGGGCATGGCTACCTTTTAAAGCAGCGGCTCTTGTCATCAATCTCATCGTGACAAAGGTGTAGTGTCCGAAGTTTCGCATGGCAGTCATGCTGCACTCCAGGATGAACTATCCCTTTGACAGCAGCCGGGAGACTCTGGGGCTCATGGTTTGCCACGCTGTGTGCGGAGCGGTGGGGGCATTGCCGCCCACGGGCGTGTTCGTGCGAACGTCCTTGAATGTCCAACTTCGAGCGACGCATCGGATGTCTCAGATGATCAATGCCATTGCGGTCTTTTTGATCTTCGTTCCTTGGCGAACCAGTGACGGTGGGCCTCAGTCTGACAACAAGATGTGGTTCTCCAGCTGAAGCCTCTTGGGAATCTCCGTGGTGTCATTGTTTCATCCCGCAGGCTCGTGTGCTCGGCCAAGGTTGTGGCCATGCCAGTGTTTTCCTACCTTCCACAGGCTGCAGTTGCAGCGTTGCTGGTGTTTGCTTCCATCAAGATGGCACCAGTTCACTATATCGCGATGCTTTGGCGCAGTGACCGGAGGAGCTGTTTCCTTCTCATCATGACTACTTCCATTTGCATCTCACCTGCAACAAGAGATGAGTCCGGGATGCAAAAGAGTGAAGCAGCTCAGCGGCTCACCATCACTTACAAGTCAGATCAATATGATTCAACACTTTAACTATCTTTAACTTAAACGGCTCTAGCTTGCCCAACTGCAAAGTTGAAGGCCTCTGACTGTCGTCACACGGTGATTTCCTTTGGTGCCCCAGGCCGAGGCGACAAATCCGGCGGAGCTGGATTGATGTTTACCTTCCCAAAGTGACACAGGAACCCACGATATAATATGTGGAATGAATTGACATGTTTCTGTTGCTGTTCGTATCCTTCCTGCTTCATCCCGAGGTGTCTTCTTGGACCCAGTCTATGGTTTGGTGGTGGGCATGGTGGTCGCTCTTCTGAGGGATGCGGCGGAGACCGCGCGCGCCGAGTCGAGGGTGACCTTGGACAAAGCCGCGGTGGAGGCACGAGCGCACCGACAGGGACCGCATGGTGGAACTCTGCGATGAAACAATATGAAACAAGAGCCTTCAAGAGCTCTTTCTTTCAATTCTGTTTGAGGCCTTTAGACTCTATAACCTTTCTTCTCCTTTTTACCGTTTCTGCAAGGAATGCCATCAAATGTGAGGTTAAACTATGGCTCCTTGCATTCCAGATGGCCTTGCGACCAATCACCACAATCAGGTCGAACACACACACACACACACACACACACACGCAGAGAGAATTACCCTTGTACAGACACTTTCCCGACCAGGTGAGCAGTACCGGCACACCCCTCAGTGACCATGGTGTGCTCTCCAAGCTGCTCGCATCAGAAGATCATTGTGGAGGGCCGAAGACAGGCAGTCTCAGGGAAACCTTTGCAAGGAGGCTCTCGATTAAGATCCATGCGCGGTCCGGAAACGGTCCTGCACATGGACACTGAGTTGCCTTTTTTGGGTTGCTGAGTGTGCTAGAAAGTGTTGGGTTGCCTTCTTGGACGATTTTGAAGTGTGACAATGTGCCAGACTCCTTAGATGCAGTTTCACACAACACAACAAACCTAGGGGTGTGTAATTTCCAATCAAACATCGGATCTATTGACATTGTATAGGACTAAGAGGATCTCAAGGATATAAATCTGAATATCAATCACAGAAACATGTGTGGATCGGATGCCATCAAGCTTCAGGCTCGGATGCCTGACCGGACACCCATCTCCCTAGCGGCCCTAGATCGAGCTACTACGACCCTCCAACAACTGTGATTGAGCAGTTGCATTAACATATCATATGTGGAAACTGAACATGAAGGTCATCCAGGGTGGAACATCCGCAGACCCGCACTTGACCCGCAAACAGTTTGCCGTCCACCACACGCCCGTCCCGGGTTTGACAGTGATGTCCATCGCTCAGGTGGGCCACTGCTTCCTTTGATCATGGTGCAAACCTCGCCGTGAAACCCTCACCACTGGCGACCCTTGGAGAACAAGTTAGTTTCTCCCACGTTTGGTTGGCCCTGGCCGACCCTAGGACCTAGGATTGATGCTGCAGTGCTGTAGCAGTCTCAACTCGTCAACCAGCGAAAACTGCGGAGAATTTTGGTTCACCAGCACCTCCCACTGTTCGTTCGTTTCATTTCAGCTGGATGAGCGTCTGGCATTTCAGGACTCTGAATCACTTGGTCCAACACTTTGCTTGTGGCAAACCTCGAAAGCAGATGGACAACGACCTCCACAATCACGCCGCTCAGCTGAAACTTGTTGCGCTTTTTTTGGTGGGGTCTTGGAGTGTGTGTGTTTTTTGTTTTTGTTGGGGCATGTTCTTCAGTAGGCTCCCAGGGTAGTTAGTAGGGTTTGAGATAGTTTACGGACATCTTGTGGCATATTATTATCATAGTGCTAGTTTTTGACATGTCCACCGTCCACCAGAGGATTTTCCTTCATTGAGTCTTGAAGGTGCCTCTTGAAGTCTTGTTTGGTCGGTCTCCTGAGGACTACGAGAGTGCGGTGCTCTACGAGCCCATGGGTTCAATGACCTTCTTATGCGCGAGCAAGCATTTGTCACGCTTGCAAGCACTGGCGAGGAAGAACCCGCCGTGCATCATCGTCCTTTGCTCCGCAAGTGAGTGATGGTGAGGGATCAAGATCGACAGACTCCCATTGAAGTGGAAACCCTTCGTGGGTTTGCAGAAGACCATGTGCTCCAAGGGGGTCATTTTTCGGGCGGAGCGAAGCTGCTTGTTTTGGAAAGGACTGAAAGAACCCCCCCCCACAGGTCTGGGAAGAGAATCCGTCTCAACATGTTGTCGCAGTTTCGATGGTTGTTTGACGAAGACACGTAGTTTCATCCGAAGGATATGCTTGTCCTGGTTGAAGAAAAGGAGTTTTTTTCCTCCCTCGCGCTGGCTATTGTGAGTATCTATGACAAGATGCCAACCTACCTGTTTGTAGTGCAAGGAAGTAGATCATGCATAGTATCCTGACACTCTCCATCATCCTGGGTTTTCAATTGGTTGACCAAACATCGTGTCGCGTGGCTAGCGGCTAGACTTCACGTGGCCACAGGTCTCCTTGGAGCATGTCACCCGCATCGATATCGATGGCTCTCAGACCTTAGCGAAGGCAGCGCAGGAGATCAAGGCCCATGGCTGCACCCTGGCAGCGAAAACAGCCCGTTCTTTGTGGAAGAGGCTTTGCAAGACTGTAACCGGACCATAACATACCAGCCGGCTTAAGGGTTCAACACAAGCCAATTTTTCTGCTTGGTTTGTCCATGTTTTAATATGTGTTAACCTGTTTGAAAGCGCGCACGTCCCAAATAGCCTTCGAAGATGAACTAAATCGCAGGTTTCTTGAGTTGTTTTGTTTGCTTGATTGGCCAGTGGGGGCAACCAGCCGCCTGCTTTGAACGAGTATAGAAGAAGCACACCATATCACCACACCTTCATCTACTTTATATTTGACTCGCTACTGAGCTACTGAGTAGCCCTGTCAAACTATGACTCAAACTTTTTGGCATTTGGCCGGACACATGGGGCAAAGCAACAAGGCAGTTCTCCTCCAGACGCCTCTTCAGCTTGAGTTGTCAAGGCTCCACCCTCCCTCACATCGCCACCAGCTCAGGCGAAGTGGCGTTGGTGGTGCCTGACTTGCTTTTGAATGGGCCCATCTTGAAAAAGGCGGCATGGGTCAGTGAGTTTAAAGGTCTCTTGGGCGGCAGATGGAGCCGTGAAGCGTGTTGACACGGTGGTAGCGGCACGGTGACATGATGCGGCACGTTGACCAATGTTTGGTTTGCCCGGTTCCCGTGGTATGCTGGTAATGCTTTTTCGTGGGGGGATGGGGATGCGTTAGGATTTTGGGCAAACCGTTGGTAGGGGTGTCTCAATCAATCCGATTGAATCTATAGGAACGAACTGAAAGCTGCCCAATCTGTGAACTGCGTCTTGATGTGGATAAAAGCCAAGAGCCTTAGATTGTACCTTGAAGGTTGTGCAGTCTCGTTCGCTTACTGATGTTTGGAAGCCAGCCCCAAACTTCCAAGCGACCATGCTTTCAATATACAGTGAAGGGGATGGAACCTTGCAAATTTGCAAATCTTTTGCTTCCTGCACAGTCTCAGGTGATGGCCACCTATACAGTTCGGTGGCAGAAGCAAAGGCGGAGTGCTCGATTTAAGGTTCCTGCGTACCGCAGATGACAATTAGATCAGAGGCAGCTTGCGTGGAGCACAAGGCCACACACGCAACGAATGTTTAAACCTCTACTTGCATGCGCGCCGGCCATGCGCGCTTGTAGCCGCAAACAGGGACTGCCAGGTGATGAATGTCTTGTTTCAGCTGAAAATGTTCTCCAGAAACTCTAAGGTTCCACAACGGTCGGCCCTGGCGGAGTTTCGATTTCATGGTCTTGCTGTGCTTTGCCGCAAGCCATTTCAAAGGTTACCAAGACCAGGCATTCGGGTTCCAACAGACCTGGGCTGGTCAACTAGGGGTGCTCGAGGCGGAAGTCAATCCCCATGCCAATCATACGGCAAACACCGAGGCTTCAGAAACTGCTAGGCTTGGGAAAACGGGCGCCTTCTTCGTATCCATCGCATGCCATTGACCTCCACCACAGTTCAAATCGTTGGCAGACTTCCACCCCGAAACACCCCGAGTTACGTGGGGGAGCACGGCATCTTTTCCAGATCTGGGCACCTGCTCCGATCGCCGGCGGTACTGTCAAGGAAAGCTGCGTGATCGGGTGTGACCCAGGCACGAAGCGGAGCATCGAGGAAAGCAATGTGAATACAGTAATGTGATCGGAGCACCCTTGAGGAATTTTCCAGGGATTTGCTGTGAGGATGTATTTGCTTTGACCTGTGGCTTGAATCGAAGCTATCAAAACGGTTGGTCTTTGCTTATTGCAAACAGGTCAATGGATGATGCAGATTGTAATCGTTTTGTTCACCCCTTTGCCCATGTCCGCGGGGCCCCGTAGCCCATTCGGGTGGGTGTTCGACGGATTGGCTTTCACCTCTCACAGGGGAAGCAGCGCTCAGGTGCCCCTTTCACACCAGCTGACACATGGCCCTCACACCCATGAGACCCGACCCGCAGTACCTGAAAGCCCCTCAGTACCCGAGCTCGCGTAGGTTCAGGCAAGTGGAGAAGCACTTGACCAGTGAAGGGTGGTTCTGTTTTGATGATGTTGTATTGCCCTGTGCATATATATATATATACAGTTGGCAAGATTTACATTTCAATAACAAGTGTATATTCAGGGTATTGCAGGGCAGGACAGCAAATCATTTGGACTTGTTGTTGCATCATTTTGAGACTCCTTGCGGCTGTCATAGTGCTATGCCTGGGTGAAGGGCATCATTCCGGAATATTCCCGAGAGAATTTGCATAATTTGGACAGCAACACAATTGCCAGCAGGTCTACATTTTGTCAGGGCCGATTTTGTTTGGTGATGAAGAGAGTGTCCCAGGAACTTGGGCCCGCAACATCACTTCGTAGTTAGTAGTTTCTATTTTTTCGTAGTTAGTAGTTTCCATTATTTTTCTGCCTCTTGTTTCCGATCCACCAATGTGAACTCGTGGTCCGCTTCCCGCCATGTCAATTCAAATGCATGCACCAGTGCTACATAGTGCCACGCAGACTGTGCATACATGGCACCCTAGTAAGCTGCAGTGCACGTCTGGGCAAGAATGCCAAAGATTGCGCAAGAGCTGGACTGTTTGGCATGGACCGAGTACGACCCAGGCTGCCTCGCTACGCTGCCCCGTTAGGCTGCCCCACTCTGGGTAATGTGAGTGCTGGACTGTCTTCGGAGCAGGTAATGAACAGAGCAAACACGTTTCAAACCACAGGGCAACCACTTTGGTCAGCTTTGGAGTTTAGAGATACGCGTAGATGGCTGAGCAAGGTATCACAGCCAAGAAATTCCCAATGACTATCCTCAAGGAAGTTGAGCCAGCCAACCACACTTGCCTACACTCACGACTTTGTTGATGCCCTGTAATCTTGGCTGAACCCTGCCCTACTGGGAGAAGCGTAATCATCAAAGAAATGCCACAATGGGTGAGCTGACCATATGAAGGATTTGGCATGTCAAGTTGGGATCGATGATGTTCAGTCAGTTGGACGGACCACCCCAACCTTCGCTTGACTGCAGGAAGATCACATTGATGACTGGTGGATACCCTAAAAGTGCCAGGTCCGTAGATCAAATGCTGATGGTGGATCACATGCTTTGCGAATTCCTTGGACAATACTGCATCCTTGATTCTGGCCATGTCTGTGCACAGAGCATGTTGCGATATCAAGGCGGGAAGGGGGGGGTAATCCAATTCGCTTTCTTGAGTGCCCGGGCAGACCACTATTGAATCTCCAGGGCCTGCTTTCCGCAGGAAAATGATCCATTCAAGCATTCCTTCTGATCTAAAAGATCCTTCAAAGCCTCCGGGGATCTCCAGGGTAATTACTGCTGCTCTAAAGACATCATGTCGGTAGCCTTTAGGTGTGTTCCCGTTCCAGAAGCGTTTAGTTTGTGTCGGTTAAACATGTCACGTGGTTGTTTCGGACTGTTTTGCTCTCGCATTCCCTTGAACATCCTTGAACAATAGAAATCTGCTGATGCCTTCGAGCCAAACGGCACCTTCTCACAGACATGATATCTTGAAGCAACCACCGGCAATGTTTCAATTTGTTGTGGCCAACATGCAGGTTCCCCGCCTGGGCTCCTTGAACAAAAACCCAACCTCGGCAGAGGAAGGTGCATCCTTGGAAGACGCTGGGATGCAAATCCCTTGATCGATTAGGAACCAAGATTGCGTCCAGTTTGTGGTGTACGAACCACTTTGCAATCGTTTGCGCATGGCAGAGGTGCCGTGTCTATCACACTTGACTATGAAGATTGACAATTGACAATCAGACTGCCGGGCCGCCACGCTGTTTGTTCCGTCTACGAGGATGTGGAGATGTGAAACTACGTGACACAGCGTAACACAACACTTGGCACACAGAGCTAGAAGCGGCGTACGTACTTGTCGCGTGAATAAAGGAAGGTTATTCAATGTGATTCGTGGTCAAAAATACTTTGGCTAGTAGGTCCGCAAGGTGTTTGTGATTGACCACCATTTGGGTCGGTGAATTGCCTCCAGTTTGTACATATATATATATATGTGCCGCCTCGTGACTTGTGACAGTTGTTTCTTGAACCTCGAGAGATGTGCACCTTGGTCCATGGGCTGTGTGGGGGTTTTCGTTTTTTTTGTTGCTGAGGAATTCCGCGCTCACTGCACTGAGCAAGGGCTGGAATGTGATACCATCCACTACTCAGTGCCCAGAAGACCCTCAAAGGGACAGAGCAACTTGGCGAGGCTCTTGCCATTGCACACAGCTCCTTGTTCTTCAACTTGTGTGATCCATATTCTTGCTGAAGCTTGAGGGGTCCGGACCTTCCCAACTAGAGAGTCGCAGAGCTTCAGCTCAAAGGGGTCAGATGGCCCATATACGGTTCTTGTACAACCTGGACTACCTTGCTGTGGACATCCTGGGGCTGACTGTCTTCTCACGTGTCGCTGTTCTGAGGTGAAGCCAAGAAGGGCCAGGTCACCTTCTTCGGCTACTCGGCCACTACTGGACGAGCAAGACAGCTTCAGCCGCCATCTCACCCGCATGTGTCGGTGCACCCACTTGCAGTTGCCCAAAGAATGGTTCGAGTCATGATTTGTCCCAGAATTGCGCTTTTGCGTTTGGCACAGGTCCAAGCTTCCATCCTATAGTCGTTTTTTGCTGGTGTTGGTGTCCATCCTACATGCATGTGTGAGGATCTCGAATCTAACAGGAGGGCAGAGTTGATCCATCCAGTTGCTAAAACCGAGCTTGTGGAGAGTTTTGGAGACATGGTTTCCTATTTCTTTGGGGTCCTGGCTGCGGAAGGCCCTGTGCAGAAAGTCTCTCCAATGCTTCAGCTTTAGTCAGGTGATGTTGACTGGGTAATCCAGGGCAATCCCGACCAGGAGAAGGCGGGAGACCGGCCAATGGGCAAAAGGAACTTGGACCCGCTGACTTTCCATGCGGTTCCTCTATGACATAATTGTAATATAGTAAGCGTTTTGGATGTTGTTGGTCAGGTGCCAGTTCCAGTCCGGCCCGCATGCCAAAAAATACCTTATCGCGGTTGTGAGCGTGGGAACCTTGAGGGTTCCATGTTCCACCGTTTCCACCGTCCACTTTCTCAAGGACCCTGTCAGGAGCCCGAAGAGGCCTCGGAGGGGTGATGAGACGGATTCGTGTCATGCCTTCCCTCAGGGTCCGGATTTATTATTCATGCTCCGGAACATCAAATAACTCATCAAACACCCACGTGTTGCGTGCCATGACCCAGCAACGACCACGTTCTTGTGGGGGTCCTTGCTTCAGACTTCAGACATCTTCAGACCTTAAATTCGCAGCCCCAGAGCTTTGCGGCTGCGATGATCATGTCTCAAGCTTGATAGGCTTCAACGCTTGCCGGATGGGCCGATGAACATGGTTTTGCCATGCACCTGCCATTCGACGTTCGCGAATGATCATGTGATGTTTAGCAGGTGCAGCGAATCATCGATATGGCGGACATCCGCTATGGCTTCGAAGCTGGCCAGCTGAGCTGCATTGGAGAAAGGAAGCCGGGGCCATGGGGAATCCTCACAGAAAAATGTCTTTGGATCAACCGCCGGAGGCCCCAGCTCACCAGGACCATTGTGTTTCAGAGAATGGAACTGGCATTGAAGAGTGCCAGGAACATCCAGAAACACCGGGAACACCCTGAAAATGACATCCTGCTTGACCCAAGGTTCAGGAAATCACCGATCTTCGGTGACTGAGCAGTCCATCTCTTCAGGGTAACCCTGTTTCGCCGTAACCGCTTTGCTGTAACCGGTCCCTTTGGCCAAGAAAGACCGGAGGTTTGGCTTCAAGCTGCGGGAAACAGTCCCAACAAACAGGTGTGCAAGGTTGTCACTATCCCGTTGGGTTTATACGGGACGCTCTACACAAAATCAGTGAAAGAGTTCCGATCTGCAGGGGGGAAGGCGATGACAGGTGGACCTCCTTAAGGCACTACCGCCCCGCCCGGCGATGACGCGGGGCACGGCGAGATGGTCGCCTTCAATGGGAATGGCTTTGTGAAGTCCACACGGACCGGGAGCGGCTCGGACTCTGGGGCGTGGGACTCCAATGGGTGCTGCTCACATTCTGAGGATGCGCAGGGTGTGTATATATATAATATATGTGACATGTGTGTATAGGTTTAATTAATAATGTTTAATATACATTATATATATAGTTGGATTGAGAGGAGATGAAGACTTGTGAAGACTTGTTGAACACCAAGAGGACTCCAGAGAGCCTAATTCTTTTCTGAGCGCGGATCTGCGATGGGTGCATATTGCCGACCTGGATGGGTCTCAGAGGTTCGGGTTCCCGGAGCCAGCAGGCTCACTGCGGTCAATTTGATGGGAGATTAGGGTGTACAGCTTAATGCTGGGTAATTTTCGCAAGAGTTGCTCGGGATTAGTCTCCCAATTGGTTTGTCTCATTGCGCTTGGATTCTCTTGTCACAAGTGCAGGGTGGGCACATGAATTGCTCGGCACCGGACTATCACCAGCACCCAGGTGCAGAGTATTACAAGACCGTTTATGGGACCTACATCCGATGTGAAGCCGCTGGATTCGTCAGCCACGTGGCACGTGGGCTGAGACGTCGTGGTCGTGCATGAGGGAGCGCAGCGTAGGATGGAGACAAGTGACAAGAACAATTTGTTTGTCCAATGTTATTGTTTGTCCAATGTTAGCGCCTTTGCCGCTTTTCAGGGCCAGTGCCAATGGTTCTAGCCAAAGAGGAAAAGCAGAAGAAGGCAATAATTATATACCGACTTAGGGCTTTGTGAGATGTTTTTTGCATTCATTCCAGCAAGCTTTGCTAATTGTCCACCTTCTTTATGAGAATGGTGGCGGTGATAGTCAACTAGTCGGATGGTTGCTGGATTCCTGTAGCTCTTGACGGAGATTTGAACGGGCACCATTACTCAAAGAAAGGAACGCGGCAATTTGTGAATGCAATCTTGCGGGCAGTTGCATCATGTTGCATCATCACGAAAGCTAGCCTTAGCTAGCTGGAGTTGCTCTTGCTTTAGCAAGTTAAGTGACGGGGTGGACGCACCTCAGAAACCTCAAATAATTGATTAAATCAATCTTATGGACCCCCCCCCCCCGCGGTTCGACTCCCCCCTGCGCGCGGTGAGCGGGACCACCAAGCAGCTGCAGCACACCAAGCATCTGCAGTCTACCACCAAGCAGCTGCAGCAAACCACAAAGGAGCAGCAGCAGCAGAAGCAGCAGACCCAGAGCAGCAGCAGCAGCAGACGACCCGGCGCCAGCAGAGCACCCAGCGCAGCAGCGCCCAGCGCAGCAGCAGCAGCAGCACCAGCAGCAGCAGCAGCAGACCACCCAGCGGCAGCAGCAGCAGCAGGAGCAGCAGCAGCAGCATACCAACCAGCGCCGCAGCAGCAGCAGCAGAGCACCCACCGCCGCAGCAGCAGCAGCAGACCACCCAGCGCCAGCAGCAGCAGCAGCAGCAGCAGCAGCAGACGACCCGGCGCCAGCAGAGCACCCAGTGCAGCAGCGCCCATCCCTGACGACCAGACTCTTGTTCACCCCCTAGCTAGCTTTCGTTCACCCCCTCTGGCCTCAAGTCAGCTCAAACCTTCCAGTTGTGCAATGCCCTCGCGGACAGACTGACATGTTAATTTTAGTGTAGAAACGCTGTGGGCTTGGGGTGTTTCACACGATTTTTTTGACCACCCGACAACGATGATGCTGGATCGCCTGAGAAGCAAAGGCCCGGCTGATGCGCAGCCCGATTTCGTTGCCAGCACTCAGCATGGAGGCCGTGGGGCACACGTGCCAGCGCGTGTGGGGGCACGTTGCGCGGTTCTGCGAGTAGTCCTACCTACCTGAGATGGCCCCACGATTACCCAGTCACTTGACTGCCCCTATTCATGGCCAAGTATAGCCATCAAACATGACACGCGTGCGTCAATGACAATGCCTAAATCACACGGGTCATGGGGAATCCTTTTCCACATGTGGACTGAGACTTCAAAGTTCTAGCCGTCTAGCTAGGCCTTGACCCATGCCACAGGTATGACCTGGACAGCAGCTTTGAATGATATGTTCACCAACGCGCTGATCTTAGCTGTTGGCATTTCTGGTTGCTAAGCCGGCTAGGGCTTCATGGCTACAGGTCAAGCATAGAAGTACCGAGTGTCCTAGATCCCGGCGGCTTTGCAAGGTAGCTGCTGTGTGTTCTGGTAAGGACTGCACTGTTGATGGATGGGCTTGTTTGGCAGTAAGCTGAGGGGGGATGGAAGAGGATTCACATATTGGAGATTCACCACATAGGAGCTGCATGACATGACACTGCAGTTTCCCAATGTTCTTCTTGGTCTTTTGCACCACGGGGCCGTCCGATGACCAAAGCATTGTCGGATGACGTGACCGTGACCTCCGCATAAGGTGGAAGAGCGGTGTGGCGCGGTGGGCGCAGCCTTTGGAGGGATGGTGCATTTCGAGAAGCTTGTAGGCTGCGAGGAGAGAGTGAAACTGGTGGGTTGAGACCATGAGGAACCCAAGGAACCTAAGATGGATGGAAGTCCAGAGGCCAGAGGGGCTGACTGGTGGTGTATACTCTATACTGCAAGTTCTTTCATCATCGATCTAGTGTGAGACTAGCATGATCGTAGAATACATACATAGACAGAGCGATGCTGCTTCTACAAATTAAATACATAGCTCCTGGCCTCCTGGCCGTTTGCTAGGCTGATCATCCACCTGCAGGGTGGGCTTAGACTGTGCTGTTGGCTCGGTCGGACTCCAACCGCAGGTGTTGCCATCGCCTTGCCAACCATGAGCAAGGAAAACATTTTTGAGGCCAAAGAGAAGTATTATCCCTTCGCTCCCCATGCCACTTGGCATGATTCAAGGGAATCTGGCAGAATAAAGGATGGGTTTGTAGCTCCCAAATTGCCACCCAAAGCCGCAAAAGTATACTCCAACCAAAGCGCCTCCCCAAGGTGGAGCACAACGTGCGCTGTGTGGTGGTGGGCTTCATCGCGGATATGGCAGCCGCGGCCACGAAGGGGGTCAGCGGATTGGACAAGGCGGGACTGGGGTGGTCGGTGAAACCGCTCAGATTGACGGGCATCCCAGACATACCTTTTTGAGGGTCTGCAACATAAGGTCTTTGGACAGGACTGCAGCAATTTCAAAGATCATGGGTGGACTCATGCATGGCTAGAGTCTCAAGGGTTGTCAAACTGTTTGCAAGAACCCCAGCCAGGGACCCTCATAGCCTCGAAGCGTTCAATAGCGTGTGGTTTGGGTTGTTTTCCCATCAATTCTTTGGAACCAGATTTTGGAAAGAAGACTCACCACTGCGGTGGTTTGTCCGCCCATGTCCGCCACCCAGGGCTCCACCCGTGTAGCCATTGGGTGGGAAAGGCACAGGAGGAAAGCCTGACGTGGTTTGTTGCTACACGAGGAGAGCCAGTTGCATGTGTATGGTGCTATCGATTGCCCGTACTTCTGCTGAAACAATGTTCCTTTGCACCCACAGGCGCACGATGCTTGTATGCACCCTGTGTGGGTCTTATATACGGTGTTGCAGAAAGTATGCCACAGTAATAGGATATTTCGGGATTGTGCCCCAGTGTGCATGACAGAGGCCCCCTGGACTGGTTCGCCAATCAGAGAGTTTGTCACCTGGGAGGTCTTGTACAAAGGTGCATCTGGTGCAGCTGGCGGAGGCGATGAGACCGACTCTGGAAACAGAACAGCACACTGGATGACTCTGACAAACCTGCCGTGTGGGTTTTATTCGGTCCTTAAGTAAGTGTAGTCTACGGTCTACGGGTTTGTCCCTGTCCAAGTGTTCTGAGCTACTGGGTGTAGGGCATAGTTGGACTTTGACCTCGTTAAGACGTGCCAAGACTTTATACCGTCGATGCAAATTTGATCAAATTTGCTATCGGCTGTTGCTCAAATGTCCCGAGCACCAGGTGCAGACAACTCCTTAGCGCTCCACACCCATTTGGTGACCCTCCGTCGCAGCTGCGTCGCCCAACGGCCGCAAGACGTGCGACCGCAGGACAGGGTGCCTCCTTGAGCTGGTGGTTTTGGAGGGTGTCCATGTGGTGTGTGTGTGTGTGTGTATCCTCCTGTTCCTAAGGAGCTCTGTCATACCAAAACCGTTTGTACAGCAATGCAGGGGGACACAGCATTTCACTGGGACTGTGTCCAATGAAGCTACCAGTGAAATGGGATATCCAGCTTGGCCAGCTGGACGTACCTCCATCAAGCTTTTAGAACTGTTGACAATGCATGACTAAGCTGTAACATGCTGTAACTCCAATTGTCCCGTAAAGTGCTAGCGAGTATGTTAAACACTTCTGTTCTTCGGACCCTTTCGCCATGCCGTTTCTGCAAGTCAAGGGCTAGATATTCACTTGAAGGGCTAATGCATCCGGAATGTCCAAACTGATAGAGCTCTTGTGAGCATGGATCTAAGTTCTAAGTGTGTGTGTGTGTGTGTGTGTGTGTCAGTTATTTAGACCTGGGCCTCAATCAAGATTCCCAGGAAGCGATAGGTTGCGTACGGAAGTACATCGCCTTTTGCCCACAGATCAACTTTAATGATCCAGAGTCCCAGAGTTTTGAAGAACGAAGAGTCAAGTCAGGAATCTACGGTGCAAAGTTGCTGTGGAGTCGTTGGCACAAGCTGTTTTAGCCTTTTGAGGGTGTGCAGCGAGAGCTTGCCCGAAGCACAGGTCAAAGTTCCCAAATGTCGAAACCCATGTGCCTGCCAGTCTCTCACGCTCATTTTGTTAGCAGATTCTGTTTGAGCTGAGCAGTTCAACCAGACGTTCCGAAGCAAGGTGCTGTAGGACGTTTATTGCAGTGCTCGAGTGTATGGCTTCGCCGCCCGCGAGGATGTGAAAGAGGTCTATCACCTGGACTCTTCGAGCATTGTAGCTGACTTCACTCTTGCCGCTCGCCAAGCAAAGCTGGGCACCAGGTGCCAGGAGATCTCCAGGATTTGATGCGGAGCTTAAATAGTGCCCCCGGCACTGGGCCACCGTTCATGTTTGGCACTCAGAAAGCCTGGCTGATCGACAAGTCATTGGAGGCCCAGGGATCGGTTGTCCTATATAATTGTCCTACGAAGCTCGTTTGACCCCATTTGTTCCCCCAGTGCAGTTTCAGACAGGGTCAATGGGCCGTCCTTGCTGTTTGTTTGATCCAATCGTGCAGATGTCAACCTGTCCGATCCTGGCGCGAAACGCCCTCGTTCCGCGAGGAGCATGAGACCCTACCACCCACCAGCTCGCTCCGCTCGATTCCCGCGCCGGCACCAGCGAAGTGCAACTGCCCCCCGGATGCAGCAACCTGATGCACCAGTTTGGTTGGTCATTTTGGAGCTGCGAGCGCACTTGGCGTGGCTTGAGGTGTCCAGGTTTGAAGGAAAAATGCAAAGAGTGGGCAGCTGCCTGGCGTTCCTGTGCTGTGAGCAACTTGTTGAAGTGATTTTGAGGTTCTCAATAAGCACACAATACGCCATACGCCACACGCCACTGGAGGCTGACTTCAATCTGCGGCGTAGCACCCCTCAAGACCTCGTGCTTGAGGGTGAACCCAAGGCAAGTAGCTAGTAGCTCAAATGCTCAAGCATTGGCAGGTAAAGAGTTTGGCAACGTTTGGCCACGTTGTGATGTGTTTGGTGATCCAAACCAGATCTTGGTTGGTATATTAATAGATGAAGGAGAAATGCCTGAAGATAATGCGGTGGAAACTGTCACACGGATTTGGCTGGAATTTCCGCTTCTAAGCTATTGTGCCAAGGTTCAGAATGGGTTGTCAATGCGCTGGCTGCCTCTCACTTGATTTGCAGTTGTTCAAAGTGTGAGCGAAGTCAAATCACAAGTCATCACAAGTCTCACATCATGGCTTTGACATCGGACATATGGAATAGCCTTAAATCGGTGTTGTGTGGTTTGCAACGCCCCATTCTGAGGACGCCGGCGTGACGCACATCTTCGGCGGACATGGAGGAGCTTTGGTGCCCATGGTGAATGCCATTTGCAAGAACCCGAGGGTGAAGTGGATCTACACACGCAACGAGGTGCTCTTGGGAGCTGTCTTGGCTGAAGCAGCTTGCAGCTCGCAAGCGGTAGCCTTAATCAGGTTTACATCCTTGATTGCGCAGCAACCGTTGATTACTGTCATTGATCGTTTGAGTCCCACTGCCTTACACCAACTGCGCGAGATCTTCCAACTGACACTTCAGACAGGAAACTCTAGACTTTCTGCGTTTAGCCAACTCAACCGCAAATCCCTCCCACTCTCCCACTCTGTATGTAAGTGGATTTGAAGGTCCTGTGCAACACCAGAGCTACACAGCTCGCACGACCAGGCCCACGGAATCCAACCGGCTTCGACCAGGCCAATGCCTCATTAATGGCGGCCGCCTATGCGAAGCTCACCGGGCGCTTGGCCGTGTGCGTCGCCACGAGTGGCCCCGGCGCCTCCAATCTCACGACAGGTGCCTTGCCAACATGAGCCTGCGGAGGTGGCTTTCAACCACCTTAAAGAAGCCACGAGTAACAAGGCACCTTGCTACTAGCTACTTGTAGCTCCTGGCATTACTAATTACTAGTAACAAGAAAACTAGCGAACAAAAAACATATATATATATATAGAGATAATCAAGAGGATACCAAGAGAGCTGGTCACTAGGTACGGGCAGATCTAAAGAAGACCTGGAAACTCCGAAGCTCACTTTAGAGGGTTGTTCCGGGTTGTTCGCTGTACATGTTCTCCAGGTTTAGCCCAACTTGCGGCACCAAAGCAGCCCAAGCGTACCAGAAAGTCGAGCTCGGTTTGTTGGGGAGCCAAAGCACCTCTCCTTAGGGCTACTGGATGCTCTCCAAGATCAATGTCCCATGATCGCGATCACCGGGTTGAAGCCTCGCGCGGGCATCGGCTACAGCGAGTTCCAAGATTTGCAGCAGAGCCGCATGTTCGCGGCGGGCGGCCACTGGGCCAAGAAACCGGAAGCGGGAGTTGCTGGATGGTGCCAGAAGGGTTTGAAAGTTGAGATTCCATGGAAATCATTGCTTTGGTGACTTTGGTGCAATGTTTGCTTGGAACTGGTTGTTCTGGTGTTTTCCTGTACAGCTCGGAGGCGTTGATGATGAAGAGCCTCCCTTCCAAGGCCTCCCCTCAAGCTGAGGTCTTCCCATGAGCTTAGATGTGCATTCAGCCGACGCGCTCGTTCCATTACTTCGTGATGGAGTTGCGAAAGCCTTGACCCTGAGGACTGGCTGACGTTGCTAACTCACACGCGGCTTTTGTTTTAGGTGCCGTACTGGGGAAGGTCTCACTACTATGGTTTCACTATGTGTATATACTGTACTGGGTTTTCAATGGTGGATTGCTCAATTTCTTTCAGCTGGTGTGTTCATCGATCTTCCCTAATTGCGCAAGGACTTGCAAGGTCATTCGTGCGTCATTGCAACCAGTGCATTTAACTTTCCCAGTAACTTTCCCAGAGGGAAACTGATGCTTTGTACCCGATGTGTGGTGCCAAGAGATGGTCTCCAGTGCCACTGCTTATTCTGTTATCTAGTTTCTGGATCTATCCCGTGGTGACCAAAACACATACTGTTGAAACCCTACATCGTCCAGCACGGACCGGTATTCTAGACCTAATCAACAGAATACAAGAACAACCGACTATTCTAGGCATAGTTGGGGCTTCGTCATTTCAGGCAGATCATTGATCAGCTGGTCCTTCTCCCAGGACGACGGTGCACCTTGGAGTGCCAGTGGATGTGCAAGCTGCAGAGAGCCCCGTGCCACTCAAACCCTTTTGCGCGGCCGATGTGCGTGACGATGTGGAGCACGGTGCCTCCCACTCCTTTGCCATCAAGACTTTTGGGCTAAGACATGCTAAAACTGATGCAAAATATAAACATAGTTGGCAACACACAAGTATGCTCATCCAAGTTGAGAGCATACGTGAGACAATCCAGACATGAGTGAAATACTGTAGTGCTATATGTCAGCTTTTATCTCAATGGGCATCCTTGTCAGAATATGAACACACGTTGGCCGTGCCATACTTTCTCCATGGTTGTTTTGACTTCAGACTTGGCAAGCTGTCAGAACCCCGGCCAGCCACTTTTATGAGAGAGAAGTTCATGCTATGAGTGTCAGACGGAATTCAGTTCCTCATCATTTCCAAGCAAATTTGGATGAAGAACATCAAACTTCCGCCAGTCCCACCGTCCCATAATTGTTTTGCAAGCTGCTCTAAGGAAAAATCAACCTCCCCCACATCCTCTATATATATATATACATAATATCATCCCTCCCAACCCCAGTCCTTCCCGCTAATAAACCTGCCGGACTCCCCAACCCACACTCGTTACCACCCACACTGCCACTCTACCTCACTCTCTTCTAGGTAACTTTCTATGATGTGTCCACATGCCAGGCATGTTTTTGTTTCCAGGAACGTGGCTTCCGAGCTCCGCGCCGCCGCGGAGCGCGGCGCCGGGCGCTGCGTCATTGCCTGCGGACACCGGGCGGTGGGCGCGGGGGAGGAGATCCTGAAGCTGGCGGAACGAATCCATGCGCCGGTGCTCACACGTGGGGGGGAACCCAGTGGAACACGGGTGCGGAGAATATACAGATGGTTGTTACTGTTCAGAGTGAGCAGGTGGGTGGATTTGGGGGGTGGCTCTTTTTGAGACTGTAGTGACTGTAATTGGTGCTTGTTTGTTGGGTGAAGGGCTTTGTGAGGAATTCAGGGTTGAGGTTGCAGGTGGGGGTTGGTTGTGAGGCCTTCGTGGAGACTGAGGGCTCTTACATGGAGATCATGCGAGTACATCTTTACTACCTCAGACGGCAGATCCTATCCTCAATGAAAAAGCGTCAAAACCATTCAAAACCAACAACCAAACATCGAAAAGACCGTCCTCTTGCCTCTTGCCAATCAATTTCTGCCAAAGGGCTACCTGCCCTTAGGTGCTCTCATGATTGCTCAACGTGAGCTTAGGGCTTTGAGAGCTATGAGGGCTCAGGGGGGTTCCGGCCAAACCGAACGAAACGCGCAGGCTTAGATGCCAAAGGCGTGGTGAACGAGGCCCATCCCTTGGCCTTCGGCGCCTTTGGTGGAGAACTCACCACAAGGTAACCAGGTAGGGCTCAATTTGAGGTGACGCATGGAGGGGGATGAAAGAGGTATGTATATAAGTATAAGTACTTCCGATTGAACAGTGAACACCCTTGTGGGTGTAATTGAGATGGTGATCTGTTGGCACCACTCCTGACAAATGCTTGATTACTGGGTCCAGCTCCATTCTGTTGATCCATGATCTTCATTTTTTGTCCAAGCAAAGGTTTGCTGACCCATGTGGGTTTTGGTGGGCGCCTCACTTGGTTGACCCACCACAGGAGGGTACAGGGTTAGGCTTGGGTCAGATGAGCTTATCTCAGCTGAGCCTATCTCACAACTACCACAGACGTACCATCATGGAAAGCCACAGGGTAAAGATGTCAGGAAAGCATGCTTTTGGTGGGGCAGTTAACGATGGCCTTATCCCAAGTCTGAGCACAGAATCGGCAAACTTTCATGAGATTGAACGATGCTTTTGACAGTGCCACATAGACAGCGTGACTTCGTACAGGCCACCATGTCTTCACTTGAGTGCACACCCCCACGACCATGAGGGCTTGTGACATCCATCACTTTTGGCTCTTTTCTCGCAACATCAGCATGTCGGCCGTGCTTGGTTGGGTGCCCTCACCTTTTCGCTGAGGTGTGATTGGAGTGCATGGGAAGTCTGGCCTGGAGAAAGCCACAAAGGTCATTGAAAGCGCGCAGCTGATCATTTCCATCGGACCCTCCGTGTGCAAATTGGACTCCCTGGGCACAAACTGTAGAAACCTGCAAGGGGGTTTTTTGAGCTGTTCTTGTGGAATGTTGGAACTCTTAGCACAACCTGTGTAGAGCCTTGCTGGAGGTAAATGGACATGAAAGCAGCACCAGCCATGAAGATCTTTTCCAAACCCACGCATGTCTCTGCAAAACTAAGCTTGTCCACTGCAGGAAGTCACGACGACACGCTGCTCTTGTGCAATCGAGCTGGCCTTCAGATTCGGCCCATGATCAAGTTCGAGCCAGATGCCATGTGCCTCCAAATCAATTCTCGCTATCGAGCCCTCTATGACATCGTGGGAGAGATCAAATATACCTTGGGCCGTTTGTTGAAAGAACTGGGCGAGCCCAATCCAGCTGGTCTCTCTTCCATTTCCGTCGGACTGTCTTCAGAAAACATTCCGCGGCTGCCGTCCGTGTCGCTCATGGAATCTTGGTCTAGGGAGCTGGCCTATAGTGGTATGGACGCTTCGGAAAATATTGTTATGTTATGTTATGTTTTTGTTTTCTTTTGCCCTACTGGCTAGGTGATCATTGAGCTAATGCATCATAGTTCATGATACAATGTGCTTGACCCAAGAGATGCCCCCCTTAAAGTTTGGGTGCCCTAGTGTAATTAAGGGAGATAGACTTGGACAACATGTCATTCCCAAGCCTCAGGACGTAACTGCACCGGACGCTGCCACCCTCCATTTGGCCACTCCCATGGCCCAACAAGCGAAGTTGGAACTTCCAGAGGAGACCAAGGAGCTTTGGCGCAATCTTCATACAGGACAGTGGCGAGCTCCGGAGGAAGATGTGAACCTAAGCTGCATGAAGACCCAGAGTGGTCATGACCCAGATCCACCAAGCATTTTGTTAAGGTTTTGTGGATCTCGACCGGAATCTGTGGGTGCAAAGGGGTTACAAGCTAAGGGCTTGGAACAGGCAAGCCTGACTTATCTTGGGGGGGGCACTGTGCCGTGCAGCCAGTTGTTCAACTGTTTGCTTGGAACTGCTGAAATCCCCATGCACTTTCGGAGGGACAAAGGTTAAAAGCTGAGCATGTGCTCCAAACGGGCAGTTCTTCTTTGAGGCAAGGGTATTAGGGTGTATGTTGGTGCCAACACGGAGGAAGGCCACAATGCAGGCCTTACCAGATAGGGCATCTACTGTAAATTTCTTGCTCCACACAGGTAGCTAGTTGGAGTTGATTTGAGCTCATTGTTTGAATTGACGGGTCGGATTTACTACTTGAGTTGAGCTTGCTTGCATTGCTGGAATTCCTTGCCAAGGTGTTATGTTGGAAGCCGCTTCCAATGCACCAGCATGGGCAGCAGCGACTATTGCCATCCAGCCATTGTCATGGAGGAAGAGTTCCGAAGTTTGGTTTTGGGTTCCAGCAACTGATGTAGTGCACCAGGTGAATCCAAGTAAGACTTCCTGCGCAGGCCTCCAACTTCAAATATTTAACTCCAAAGAAGTTCTGACAAGATCCTGTCAAGTTTTGTGCGCAATTTCCTGCAGAAACTACTGAAACTACTAACGATTCTTGCAGAAGACTCTTCACAGAAAAGGACTGCCATGGTTGCATAGCAGAAGCACCGGTCGGCTCCAGTCTTAGTGGATGCAATGTTTGCTAGGAGATGTCAAGTCGGATGGACAGCAACGACGTGCTTTGTGTGGACGTGGGTGACGTGACCTTGTGGGCAAGCCTTTCGGCGTGCTTGAGCAAGGGGCAAAGGACCGGCATTTGAAGCCGGTGGATCGGATTTGCACAGCGTTTTTGTTCGTGCAAGGCATTTGCAGCTTTTGCCTAGTTTTGGGAGGATCTACCCAACCCTGGGCTTTTGTTCCCGGAATAGTCCACTGATTTGAAGATCAACTTGGGCCTCCAAACGAAGGATGCAACCCTGCACTTCGGAAGATAAGCCTTGCTCGCTTTCTTTTGCTTTGGGACCTGAGTTTGATACTTCCCCTCTCGACGTGCCAAGACACCTCCAGCAACAGTACAGTCGGCAAAGTGTTTGGAATGGCTGCAGGCAATTGGTCAGCAGGAATGACACTATATAATCATCTAATATAATTTAATATATATATACTGTATACATATTATAACTGAATGAACACCACTGCAAACCAAGAGGTGACAGGCCACGGTCTTCGACCAGTCTTGGTCGAACCATTTGTCACCATGCTCACCTAGGTGGTCAAGATATGAAGATGTATAAAGAGGATTAAAGAGGACATCATGGGCTGGACACCCATGGACACCACCAATCCTCATGGATTCGTCAGTCAGGGTCCATCGCAGCCTCATGGCTCCTGTGTGCAGATACGGATTCCACGTTGGAAACTCCGATGGATTGATCGATCCAACGACTCCAGTCTCCAGTGCTTGCAGGACCTTGTCTTCCGAGCGCTTGGGCACGATGGGCTACGGCCTTTGTGCTGGTTTGGTGGCCAGCTTGGTTCGTGGGTCGACTGGCCGGGCTGTGGTGGTCGCTGGCGATGGAGGGATTCAGTGTCTCGGCCCGTCCCCGATGACCGATGTCGTGCTCCAGTGCCAGGATGGAGGTACCAGAGTAACCACTCTCTAGAGAACCACTCTCTAGAGAGGTGCTGAAAAGGATGTTTTCTGGCAGAAGCTGTACGTTTCCGCACTGTTGGGATGGTGTCGAGTGAAAAGTGAGAAGCTGTGAGGACAAAGAACTCTGCTTCACAAGGATGTAGCAAATGATGGCAAATTATATAACTTTGGTTTAAAGGCAGAGTCGCAAGCCTTTCCCCATCTTTCTCCAGTGATCCTTTGAAGCTGCGCGTCTCGTTTGCCCTTCGTCGGTTTGTCAGGATGACCATCAACGAGCTGGGCACTGCGAAGCAAGTCTTCGAGGAGTCCTCCGACGAGCACAGTGGCTTCGACCAAAAAGGATCTGTGACTTCCTCCGTTGGAAATCAGCCAATTACACGACAAAGGAACAGTGGAATTTAGCAGTGGGGCGTGCATGACATGGACACGGAATTTATATACGGTCAATTTTAGGCTTTTTGGCCCTGACGTCAGGATCTTCAAAGTAGGTTCCATTGGCAGTCAGGAGCGATGCTTTATACTTAGAAAAGGGCTCTCGGAAGCCCAATAGGACCGATAGGAGTTGCATTGTTGAGGCTTGGTCATCATTCTCCTGGACAACAGCAAGCTTGGCCGTGTTGTCTTCGGATTTGAGGGTGCAGCCAGGCATAGATATTCCTTGGAGTGGGCAAAGCTGGGGTTTCCAATGGGCCACAGCTTCATATCCAATGACCCTACAGTGTAGGTAGTCGGAGCCACTGATTTGAATGAACCATCTGCTCAGCACAGAAATCACGCCTTGCATCGACGCAAGATGATGCGCAGATGGGGGGTTCGCCTGGATGGAAGCTTGCAAACGAGCGCGTTTGTATGTGGAACATTCAGAGTGAGTGCCTGTCATTCTGCGTCCTCTAACGGCTGAATAACAGTTTAACAGGCACCGTAAGGGTTGACTTCATGTGTTCCTGAACATGTGTTTTTCCTCAACTTCCTCATCGTGAGGGTGGTTCACTGCTATTGGGCTGTGTCTACAGCCAACTTTGAAAGCCCGAGTTGGGTTCAGTTCAGAGTGTTAGTCGCATCATCCATGTAATCAACGAAAATGGTCGACACAACTCGTCGATGACAACATTGAGGTGATCACATATGATCACATTGTTGTGAAGCTGATGGCAGTCTGTTGAAATCGATGGCTACCCGGAATTGAAAGGATAAATAGTTTCATAGTTTTGTGTTTTGCTGAAAGTGCTTGACTACTAGAACATGAAGAACACGATTACGAACTCTATTTTTCCAACATGTCTGTCTCCGAGACCACGTTTCCATTTAACGACTACAGTCTTCTTCTTCCCTTGAAGTGGATGCACGCCCAAATAATTGGCCAAACCTGTCAAAAATCAAAGATGATGAAACAAACCTGTCAAAATGGGTTTTCGAGGCAGAGGGCTGTGACTTGGTGAGCAATATCGACTTTGTCATGCTTGCGAAAGCTTACGGTGGCGATGGCCTCCAGGCGGAATCGTCAGAGAGGTTGTGGCTGTTGGCATTCTCTTTGAATTCGTTGAACGGGTGGAAGACTGGGACAAACGAGTCAGACCTGTAGTGGTTCAGCTGCTTTTTGATTTGCGGTGAAGACGTTGACACAAGATGCTCTACGGTTTTGTTGACGAGTTTGTTGCGGCCTGTGGGGACCAATTTTGGAGGCCCAAACACAGGTGAAGGCCCAAACAGGGCAGTGTGCTGCCTGCAGGTCTCCTCTTGCGAGCAGCTCGAAGGTGAGGAAAAAACTATGGGGGTGCTACATTGCGTGCACATTACGTGGAACGAACCACTTCAGGGTATCTACATGTATCTACCAACTATGAGTTTGCCTTTGCATTTTGCCTTTTGCAGGGGAAGACGCATGACTCTTCCTCAACCAAGTGGGAGTTACCAATTTACCTTTGTTCTTTTGCCAACTGGTGCCTTTGGGGGCTACCATGGAATCTCTGTTTTTGTTGGACAATCTTTGGCTCAGGGCAATTCCATGCAATTCCTTGTGCTCAAATGATTTGAGTGCTATGTAGCGGATAGTTCCGCAGTGCCACTGCACATGCATTTGCCAAATCCTATACTGTTTGCGGATGGGAATTGGACAGTTTTCCAGGCACAATCGAGCATGACTCGTTTCCTTCGGATTGCCCTCGTTTGGGCGGATATCCATTGACTCGTTGGATCCTGGAAGGGTGCTTGGAGCTTCCCACACAGACAGAACAGATTTCTGTTTATCGTTTCAACGGGGCTCTCACCTGCAGCAAACAAACGCCGATTCATTGCAGGAGGACCAAGGACAGTAATTACATTTCCTGCGCATGAATGTCGCAATTAATATATATATATATAATTTCATCATGTTTCATCGGCCTTCAAGGGCTCTCGCTTTCTCCACCATCACCCTCGAACAGTGTTCTCCTGGAGGTTTTGGCAGGGGGTGATCTCCATCTCCAGTGCGGATCAATGGCGGTGAGCCAAAAACGCGCCAGGCGCTATGGATGCGGCGTTCAAGTCCAAGGGCATTTTCATGCTTCACGTGCGGATCCTCAGGTGTCGAGTGGTGCGGATCCTCCAAGATGAGACCAGACACATGGGAGGAGTAGTCAGAAGTTGGGCGGTCTTCAGCTTGAAATGAGACGTTGCGTGATTTTGCTGACAGATGCTGCTGCATCAGTCGGAACCTGCCTGGTTGGGCTTGGAAATGCTCATTTGCCCCAAGCGCTGAAAGGGAGAGAAAGAAAGAAAAGAAGCAGGAACCCATGGCGTCAGCGAACTCAGGTCCTAACAGATCCTGAACTCAAGGCGGATATGGCCACCTTTCAGGCACGTTTGAATTTCACTTAGGTGTGGGTGACATCAAGACAGAATAAGAAAGAAATCACAAAACTAACAAGCTCGGGCAGCAGATGTGGCCGTAGAATTAGCAGTTTTTGTCTATTCCGCAGAGCTTTCATCTTCGAAAGATAAATCACATGTTGAGTCTTGTCGGCTCACTGTCCTTTGACAAGTTTTGAGCTTGAGGCTTGGGACACAGGTGTGTTTATAGGGTTGGCCAGCATTTGGCCTGATCACTATTCATTGGCATGGGGATGCCAGCGACACTGGTATCATGAGGTGGTTACACGAGGCCATATGTCAAAGATCCCGGTACTATTCTGCACTTGTGTGACAGGCCAGCAGTTGCTTATGATTTTGTGTTGATATTTGTATATTTATATTATGTACACACATATAGGTCTGTGTGTCACATGTCTATATTTCGATGAAACACACAGCTAGGGCAGCTATAACAGCTCCAACTTTGGCCAAGTTTGCCCCTCAGGACAAATCCATTACCATGATGAATAGCGGCTGAGAGAACGATACCCGACGATTCGGGACGCCCAGAAGGCCTCACTGTTTGCCCTTGGTCTGGAATCCCCACTTCTGGGGCACCAAATTGACGGACTCCGTGTACGAAGCTTCAGGTTTGGCATCTCAGATTCCCAGAGCTGTTCATGGTCATTGCAGATGTGTATTTTTGGAGCAGTGAAGTAGAGTCAGTTGACCACAAAAAGTCCAGAATTTGTTTATCTTGCGGAAACAAGAGGCCTTGTTCTCTGGGTGTGGTTGCAGAAGTTGGGCACAGGATTCTGCACAGGTATTTTCCGCATGGCCGGTGAAGTTTTGCCTCGGATCTTCCGTGTGGATGCTGGACAACAACTGTCCGATGATCCAACCATTGCAAATTCGCTGGTTTTCCAAGCTGAGGATCAGGGGATTGGTTCCAATGCCGTCATTCCATGAAACAGTATGTCCTCATCAATTAACAATCACCGGTGACGGTGACCAATCCGTTTTTCAGTGCCACATGGTGCTAAGAATTAATCCTCATGATTGGAACAGTTTCCTTGGACTGCTTTGGTTATTGTGCACCAAACAGTTGGGTTCAAGCATGCAGAAGGTGGAGGGGATGGTGTGTTTTGGTTGAGGGGATGCATTGAAGGACCAATGCAGTGGTTGATCCGCACGTGGACAGATGTGGACGTAGATAATGGCATTGGCATGGTGTATCATTATCCAGCTGAAGTTGGACGCCACCATGGCTTGGTTTAATTGTCGACCAAAACCTGCAGCATTTTGGGCTCTGAAACTGCCTTGTTGATCGATCCATGCAGTCGACCGTGGAGGAGGTGCCTGACTGAGGCTGAGGGTGAGGTGTGGCTGACTGAGGGTTGATTTGATGCAGAAAGGGCAAGCAAGTAGGGCACAGACAGGTGGATGATAGGTTGATAAGGTGGCTGGTTGCTGGTTCAAGGAAGCTGGAACTGGACATGCCCAGGCCTGGCCTGGCTTTTGTATGCTTTTCATCTGTACTGGACGAATTTCAGTTGAGACCCGAACCCATGGAGGCGAATCTAGTATCCCACACTCTAAGGTCGAAGGAAGATGCAGGCACAGAGCCAGTGATAGTCAGTTCCCTGACTGAGTGGGAAAGGAGGCTACCGCGGCTACCCACAGCTGCTTTCCATCCTTCGACCTTCCATCCTCCACCAGATCCGCTCTGCTCTCGCCCAGCGCTTCGTCGTTCGAGCTTAATGTCGTTATATAAGCTGCTTTTGCAGACGACTGCGGCACCTCATGTTGCTGATCTGATGAATCAGAATCACCCACCCTCCAAGACGTGCTCAATGAAAGCTGCCAAGTATTCGGATGGGGGGTGGTTTGCCCTTGGATGACTTCGGACGGAATGAAGTGGGCCTGCCCCCAGCAACCAATGAGCTTTCGAGATGCAAAGAGAATCAACGGGATGTGTTATTGGAAGGCAGCTGGAGCTCCGTCAAAACTGGTGCTGATATGTGACGATTTCCTCATGGCAGATAGGAAAGAGCACAGTCTATCAGATTCTATGGTCGGAGGGAGGGGTTTTCTGCCTTCTTTTGGGTGAAGTGCTTTCTTGCTGGGCTCCAACTCCGAGGCCGGTCACTGGATATGTCCTGGATACGTCCGAACATCTCTATTTAATGTCTACTATGAATCATATATTATGTAACAGTACAACAGGTATTCTGACGGTGTGTCACTTGGACACCGGACTGACCACCACTCAACTCATGCAACTCAATCGAGTAGGTGCTGCGATAACCTGCCTCTTCCATTCGGATACTCTCAGGCCGGTTTCAAGACGATCTTGTGGAGAAGCTCTGACCGGGATGGACCGGTTGCAGCGGACGAGATCTGGGTGATTGGACGAGACTCCAGCGGAGATCGGAGAGACACCTCATTGAGATTCATTGAGATATTATTTGCGCTTTGTACTGTATTGAGTTAGTTTGTGTGTGATGCACCCATGTGTCTTTTGAATTTGGAGCGGAACAGATAGTATTCAATTATATGGTGACGTTGTTGAATTGTCAATTATAAAATGTCAATCAATTCAATCAAGAATGCGATCAGATCTGGCAAAAAGCTTTGGATAACACCAATCTCGGGATTGGGCTGCAACATCGCCGGACTGGATCAAGGGGCGAGAGGCAAAGAAAAGCAGTACACCAGAAGAAGTTCGTAGATGGCAAACCTCCGAAAAATAGATCTAAGGAATCTAATGAGAGCTTGACTGACTACAGCCGATCACCAAATCAAGAGGAGTTGTGCCATCTACTTTCCTGGTGCGTCATCTGCTCTTCCAGCCTAGAGCGAGGCGTCGCTCTTGTACTCGTACCTCTTTCTTCTTTTTCCAGCTCAACAAACCAACAGCTATACTAGAACTTCTACTCAAGCTTCAGGAAAGCCATTTTCCATCATTTTCCGCCCAACCGAAGGCGAATTTTCTCTTTTTTTCCACTGCCGCTGGAGCCATTGAGATCGAGCCCGTCGATGCATCCGTTCCCTCCAACGAGGGGATCGCGAGTCCGGTGCCGGTCTTGGTCGATCCGGCAAGCACGGCGGAGCCGGCAGAGCCGGCGGCAGAGCACGCAGAGACGGACATGGACCTGGTGGTGTCGTGGCTCTCACGCATGGACTTGACCAACCGGAAGTTCCTGCGAGCCGTACCCATTCATCGGGTGCTCAGGAGGTTTGGTCGAGTCCTGCGCACATCCACACAGGTGGAGTTCAAACACAGCTTGGTAGTGGAGGAGATTGCAAAATTCATCTCCCACAGCTGGCAGGCGTCACGTTGGTCCAAGACGCTGACCTTGCTACTTTTCTACAACTGGAAAGCTGCTGTCATTGTCAGCAACTTGATGGCCCTGCTAGCGATGATCCTTTTCATGTTCGATCTTCTACCAGGCTTCAGGAAAGCGGCTCGTTGGGGCTCAGAGCCGCTCTTCGTGGCACCATGGACGGTTTGCACTGCCGTGCTTTGCTTCGTGTTGGTGTTGATCTTCCGCGCTCCGAAGGAGCCGGTCTTTTTGGATCGCCTTTGCATCAACCAAAGGGATGAGCATGAGAAAGCGGAGGGTGTGTTGAATATCGGTGCATGCCTGAAGCGATCGAGAAAGCTCTTGGTGATTTGGGAAAGCACCTATTGCCAGCGGCTTCTAGGCACTTGTTTGTTATTTTTTGGGGGACCCCTGAGCATTGGTTCTTTGCCATACCTATATACCAACCCTTTTGGCCTTAAAGCTGCACCCCATCTGGGAACAGAATCTTTGGACAAATCATGAGGTTTTATGATGTTTTATGCTGCTAAATTGACAGGGGGTACGAACAGGAACCCAGACTAAAGAATCTGGGTACCTTTATATAATCTTGGTTTATGTACTTCCAAGGTGTTGGAACATTTTGGACCAAATGTTCTGCTGGGGAAGTGTTCATTTGCACGATGACCTGTGCGAATTGCCGCACTTTTGTATTTTCTATATGTATAATATACACATAGGATTATGTATGTACTGTAAAGGCATATTGAATCATATTGAAACGAAGGGTGGCTCGGTGGCTTCGATCTTTCCTACGCGCACCAGTAGACTGCACATCACTGACCGAACAGGTGTTTTTCTGCGTGCACGGTTCGGAAGATGTCAGATTCGCGCACGGATGCAGGGAATGGTGTGGGAGAAGTTTCTCCGTCGAATTTGAATACTGGTTGACGCAGGTTGGAAGTCAGAGGCATTTGTCAGGTGAACATATTGAAAATTCATGAAAATTCAATATCATTATTAAGGACTTTTATCTTCCAGGAGTTTTGACTCAAACCTAGTAAATAGAAATGTGAGTGTCACATCAATCAAGGTAGATTGTTCCAAGAATCCGATCAAACTTGAGTGTTTAGAGTCTAGACGTTCAACAAGTATAGTTTAGAAGCAAACAGTCGGAAAATGGGTTCCATGCTTAGCCGCGGGGCAGCGCCTCATGCATCCGTGTGGTCGTTCTTGCGAGCCCTTCAAGCAGGTGCACGTGAACGCAATTGAATGCGAAACTTCCAAAGGCTGGATCGCGAGAGGATGGATTGCGCCAAGCCAAGCCAAAAGTAATCCAAGCGCGTGCCCACACTAGCTAGAAGGAAGAGACTTGAAGACGATCCGCGTCATTTGGCAGTCAATACCGGTCGAACACTTCTTGCTAATGCGGGAGGGGGTCGGGCTGAGGATTCGAAACAGCAACCAAGTCAGAAGAAAAAACATGAACAAACTGCGCCCGGAAGTAAGATTCCAGCAAAGGACCAGGCAACGATTCCAATAAAGGAAGAATCACAAGCAAAGTTCACCCTTGTTCCTTGTGTGTTCACACTCGCATGGTGATAAGTGATTTCCACTCTCAAGCTCAGGCTGTGGTGCATTTTCGAGTTGGCAGCGTTCTTGAAGACCCACGAGGATAAGGATGTGGTGGTCCTGCCTACCTCTCTTGCACAGTTCGTGATTGCATCGATTATCTGGAACTTCTTGATGTGGGGCTTCTACGTTGTGCTACCCTTTGGTAGCCAAGTGACGACATACATTCTCCTCTTTGGCTACTGTGCTTATGGTTGGTTGCTGTCCACAGTTGCAGTTCACCACGTCTTGAGCGTTGAGAAGATGCAGGAGGAGTTGCGGAATTTTAGCGTTGCAGATGCAAAATGCTATTGCTGCTCGGTGAATCATAAAGATCCAAGCGGAGAAGACATACCATGTGACCGCCATGTTATGGTACAGTGCGTTCAACAGTGGTTTGGCTCTATTGAGGAGTTTGAAATGTCGGTGCGGAGCAGGTTGAAAGATGCGTTAAGCTACTCTTTAGGGATGTTTTGTCCATATTCCTTGGTAGTCACTTCAGCTCTTCCTTGCATGTGGGTGAACTTCGACTTTGCCGCTGCCAGATTGTACAGACGGGATCCTTTTGGGGCAATAGGCATGAGCATCATTGGTCTCATCAGTGTGTTTCTGCTGGCTCCAGCAGGAGTTGCACTTATTATTCTGGTGATTCGGTTCTCCTCCCGATGCTGCCTGATCTTCCGCAAGTTGCTGGCAGTTGGAGTTGTTCTTGTGGCCAATGTCGCAGTGCATGGCATTTTGCAAGTGAGTGTGGACTACGCGGGCGAGATGTGGGGGCCGGCCTTGTGTGTCCCTGCATCGCTTTTGCCTACTTTCTTCTTGTGGTGGCTGACCACTAGAAACTCCAGAGGATTTGGAACGGACCCCCAGCTGAAGGCTGAAGTGCCTGAAAACGGCATGACTCCATCCAAATCCATTTGAAACACAGTGACTAACTCATTTGGGCATGCGTGCCAGCTGCTGAAAAGTGCGAGCTCTTGTAGATGGTCATTTGGGAGGTCTCCCCTGCCTTTGGCTTCCTATGTCAAAAGATTAGGGCCATTGATTTGCACGGGCCACGTCTTAGGCGTGCCTTGTCATCCTCCAGCAACTCCAGAGCAACCTTTGGCTTCACCCACAAAACGGAAATCGCTGAGATCTCGCTGCGCAGGACAAATAGGCCAAGGAGCGATTCACCAAGAACAAGACGTATCTGTGGCTTGTTTTCAGAAGGGATGAACAGGGTGAGCACCATGGCACAGCTGGATTTCGCTACATCAGCCCCCTGCGCACAGGTTTTTCTCACTGTGTTTTGCTCAAACTCGCGGCAGCCTCAAAATTGGATAGAGTTCGAATGTTCACCAGTATCCCTTCAAGGCTTTGGCGGTGGCTTTCGGACCCCCGAAGGCGTTTTTTGGAGGAGTTCGATGAACATCTTCGGCCACCAATTGATATCGAGACTTCAAGCATTCTATAACAGATCAGATTCATCTCTTCGATTTACGCGGTGGTCACCTTAAGATCGGCATGGCACATAGTCACCTTTGCCACCGAGAAAACCTTGCATTGGGGTGTCATTGATCTACTTCACCGTGGCAGAAGAGCACCAAACTCTCACCAATTAAACCCAAGTTTACGAATCATAGAGGCCAGAATGCTGCTTGGGAGGGTGACTTGTTGGAGGATATTGCGAGGAGTGTAGGATGAAACAGGAGCTGTATGGTCCACCACTATTAGTTGCGCCACAGTGAATTGGATCACAGGCACATTTGACAGAAACAATCTGTTGAACAGAGCGATGGTCGCGATATGTCGCGATGTCGGATGCCCAAAACAGGGGCCACCGGATTGTTGAAGAGAAAGATGTTGACCTCACCTTTTTTGCTGGTTAAGTTTGAATTTCGACGGTGTGAAGCCCTTGCCCAAAGAAAGCTGTTTGTTGGGAGGGGTTCTGATTCTAAGGGCCCCTCCTTCCCCGCAGCTGGGGCGCCTCTTCTGATAACATCAAGATTAGCAATATTTCCGATGGTGTTCCCAAACAGGAATCACTCAGGTTCGGAGAACACTCGACTGAGGCCGATTGACAAGTTGTTGGAAGCCTGCACGGCCAAGGAGGACATGAAGGCCTTGCTTTTTTGGGGAAAGCTTGGGACAGATTGGGAAGTGGGATGAGGTAGAAACATTATTTTTTTGGTTTTCCGGGGGGCATGCACGCATTTAGGAGCCATGTTCGGTGTGCGACCACTGTGGCATGTGTATCAAAAAGAAATCAATTACTGAATCAACAAATTTTTTACGTAATCAAAAACAAATTAACTAACTACTAATCAAAAAATAACTATTTTCCTTTTCCGTCTTTTGTATGCTTGCTCCTGGTCCACATGGTCGTCCTGGTCCCCTTGGTCCCCTGGTCCCCTGGTCGAAGGGAAGGAAGGAAAGAAGGGATCAAGGTAGGAAGTGAGGAAGGCAGGAAGGATGGAAGCAAGGCAGCCAGGAGGTAAGGAAGCACGGACAGAAGAAGGCAGGAAGAAACAACGTACTGTAACAAAGGAAGGACCACAAGGACAATGAAGAATAGAATTAAACAGCAATAAACAAAAGAACCATCAACCATGTTAATGGAGGTGCGTTTTTCTTTTCGGAATTGTTTTTGTATTTTTTGATTATGAGTTTCCTGTTTTTTTGCTTTTGTTGCTTTTCTGCTTCTGCGTTGTTTTTGCTTTTGTTGCTTTTCTGCTTTTCTGCTTCTGCTGCTTTTTTGCTTTTGTTGCTTTTCTGCTTTTTGTGTTTTTGTTTTTCTGCTTTTTTGCTTTTGGCAGCTGTTCTCCTTTATCTTTTTGTTTTTGCTTTTTCCATTTGATTGCTTTGCAGCAAAGAAACCAAACAAGAAAGCAAGCAAGCACGAGCTGCTCACCTTTGGATCTGGTGTGCTGCTGGGGGGGGGACTGCGCCCCCCCCAACCCCCCCCGCGCCACGAAATCTGCACTTCATCTCCGACACCCGCGCCTGCCACGAAATCAATATTTTAAGGTGAACTCCCCGGTGCAAAAACTTCTAACCAACCAAATACGCCTCCTGTGCTAGTTCTCTTTCTCTTTGCTGTTTCTCTGCTACCTGCACCAAACTATTGTGATAGGTAGGAATTTCTCTCACACCTACACTGTTCCAATATATTTTGCCAGCTACGACAGCTCCCGAATTAGTCTAATCAACTAGCAACTAATATGAAACCTGCACTATTCTAATGTATTGGGCCAGCTACGACACCGGTGTCTCTGCTAAGGACACAAAATTGCTGTAATTAGCTACTAGGTACTAACCAGAAACCCGCTCTATTCCAGAGAGCTCGTGGCAGAATAGTTTTTGTTTGATTAAGTAATTAGTTTTTAATCGTTTTTAATTGATCTCCTCAAATAATAGTTTTTTGATGCGGTAAATAATTTTTTTGATACTTCACCCACCCACCAGTGTCTCGTCACCGGGATTGGTAACCACTGTGGCAGTGCCTCGGCGGTTCAGACGGGGTTGGCATGGAAGAATGACCCATGGTTTACCTGTTGGTTTCGGACTATGCGGGACTAATGCGATTTCTATTCAAACTCCAAGGTCACCTGTTGCAGAATCCTCAGCTTAGCTGACACATGCTAATGCTGACACGATGCCAAACGGTCACATATAATTCAGATCCCACAAATGCACCACAGCCACAGCAGTTCTGAGCGATATTTCTTCTCGTGTTTGCTTCCTTGCACTTGTCTTTGCATGAAGGGCAGTGGCAACTGTACACCCGGCAAGACTCCTGGCTCCACTTGTGGATTGAGTGGTTCCAATCTGGTTCGGGGGTGGTGGGAAACTTGCGCAGGCTTTTGCGGTCTGGTTTGTTTGTTGCTGTGTGCAGGGGCGCCACTCGGGAAAAAATAATCGTGGCTGTAGTTGTAAGTGTCTCCGAGTTGAGGCACCTCGCCAGGGTTGATCTATGCTGACATCAAAACAACGAACGGGGTTATAGAGGGGCAACCTGTAGATGCATTGCATGTGCGAGACGCAATGAACCTGCTTTGTGGTGTTCGATGTCGGTGTCACTGTCGCCGACGGTGTCCCCCTGTCGCCGACTTCGCTCAGAAACTGCAAAGCAGTGGTGCAACAGATTCTTCATGATTCTTCATGATTCTAATGCAGAAGGATCACATGGAGCCAATGAATTTTATGCTGATTTCGACCCTTTGTCCTTGGTTGTGCAGGCCTGCCGTACGGCCACAGCATGGTGTGGACTGTGCCTCGGTCCAGACCATGCTGCGGTTTCTGCTTGAGTGAAGCCTTAATTGGAGGGCAACGATGTGCCCTGAATGGGAAGCCGAAGGTACGTGAGACAAATATGTGTCTATCATTTTCTATCTAAGCTTGTTAATTCATGGTTGGTACAATATATTTGGGGAGGTGTTGGCGGATAGACGGCTATAATTATCACGAAAGCGAGCTCAGAAGGAGCTTAGCGGAAGTTGTTGTTTACGAAATATAGTGTGGCTCAAAATTGAAAGGTTCAGTGAACTAATTGATTCTTTCAATTAAAGGGCGGGATCAGTCGAGGGGGGGGGTCCCCCCTCCCCTCCCTCTTTATAATGAATTGAAAGAGGCCATTCGACCCCTCCCTCGACCTTGTGAGAAAGCATGCCAAAGGCCTAGAAAAGACAATATGAAAGTCGATGTTCTTTTTTAGTGTTCAATTGACTTAGCCAGCAATACTTTGCGCTCATGGCACAAAAGCGTTGCCTTGCTGCCCTCCCTCCGCTTTCGTCCCCACTGTTATTGGTAGACAGTGGGGCATTTTAGATGAATTTGCAATTGTGTAGAACCGTGTAGAACATACAAATTGCTGTTGTTATTGCTGGTTTGCTTTGGGTTTGGGATGGTTTGGGATTTATAACATTGGGATTTCGATATAAATATCGATATAATAGATTAATATATTATTGTAATATTATAGATAATTTTAAGATCAATATGTTTTTAAAATTCTATAAATAATAAATAAATTATATTATATATTTAAAATATGTATTTTATGAATTTACTAATAATGTCTTCTATTTATTAATTGGTTAAATAATATATTTATATATTTGCAATTTTGACGAAATAAATTAAATAATTCAATAAATAAATTAAATATAATTTTAAATTAATTAGATTTTTATATATAAATATATATATTATATAATATATATTTATTTAATTACTTGCAATATTAATATTTTTTGGATATATATTGATATATTTAATAATTCATTATATATATTTAAGATAGATTTTTTTTTATAATAATAATTTTTGGTAGATTGATTATTATATAATATATGTTGTATTTTATTTTATATTATTAAATGATGGCTATATTATTTTTATTATTTGATGGAATATTTTATTTTTATATTTTTGTAATTATTATATGGATTATTTATATAATATATTTAATTATTTGTTAATAGGAATGAGGTCCCAATATAGTTGCTATATAGGTACATGCTATATACTTTTGGCTCAAGTGCCCAACCAGGTAAAAGGGAGCTTTAGCGCGCGAGCTTCATGTTGAATTAAGGGTTAGAACGGGGCTAGGGCATACCTTTCCATGCATTCGCAGGTTATTAGCCGTATCTAGACTCCTTTGAGCTGGGTACGAGGTACGGCCTTACACAACACCATCTAAACGCACACGCATCGGATAGATCAGTTACCCTCAGTCACTGAAGATGGACCAATCCGACGCTAGCACTGCATCTTTTGGAGCAGCTGCTGCGGCCGCAGATCGGATGAGTGCATCCCACAACTCTAGTCTAGGTACGATCGAAGCAGAGACTCTGACAGTGGTGAGAGAAGTTGCGACAGGTAAAGCACGAAGTCGTTCCCCGTCAGCGCAATCGACACCACCGGGGGGGACACCGAGATCAGGCCGTAATCCTAGGGAGACAAGGACGAGGACTGACACCGGAGCTGTGAGAGTGCTAGCATTGGAGGATGGGTCAACTGTATCAGTACCGTCTGACAGCGAAGCTGGAGATGGAGCAAGGGCAAGCACTGACAACCTCCAACTAGCAACCTACAACTAGCACGGGCCGATGGAGACCTCAATGCGAAGTGTGCACAACTACTTGTCGAAGTGCATATGTTGAACCACCAAAACGCATGGATGGTCGAATGTGAGCAGAGACAGAACCAGATCATACAACACGAGACCGAAGTCCACGAAGTAATGATGGCACACCTCGAAGAATGTTACGTCGAAGGATATGGAAATCAACGAAGAATCAACCAACTTACCGAGTCCAGAGACTGTTTGCTCTCAGCAGCACACGACCTGCAATATCAGATGGACACTGATCGTGTGGCAATGCGGGATCGTCTTACCCAGTTAGGGGAGTACGCTGATCGCAACAGCGCGGAGATGGTTAGTCAAGTTGTGAACATCGGCACGGAAGAGATCCAGGCTATATCGGCCGAAAGAGATCGAGCCATAACCGAGGTCATGACTACAATCGCAGATGCTGAGAACGTCAAGGACCTGTGCAGGCAGGAGTTAGTTGGAATACAAAGGCAGAGTGCCAGGAACAAACACGAATATGCTGAAGAGATGAAGATGAAGGAAGCAATGTATGCAAGCAAGATCAAATGGTTATCAGAAGAGAATGAGGAGCTCAACAACCGATCTAATAATCAGGACAATTTCATCATGACCATCAGGGAGCAATTGAAGAAGGCGAACGAGGAGTTGACACAGGCGAGGATTCAAGGATCCGATCGACCGTCTCAACCATCCAACGCCGAACTCAAGAAAACCGAAGTCAAGGTGAATATGTTGGAAGAAGACATTCTACGTAAAGAGAGGATGCTGAAACGTCTTCAGGAAGAATTGATCGAATCAAGCGCAAGTGAAGCACAACTGAAGGTCGCACTGAAGTTGAAACCATCAGACATGGGATCAGAACCCAATGTGGAGAACGAGATGATGACCAAGCTTAGAGCGGAACTTGGACGTACCGAAAAGTCATTAAGGTCCGAGGAGAAAGAGGCAATGGAGTACTACGAAGGTATGATGCAGAACCAACAGGACATGATGGAATTCGAAGCGCATGCAGCACGGCTCAGAGATGAGAGGAATAAGTACCGGAGGAGATACGAAGAGGAGCGCTTGAATGCTGAGAATACAGCCGCAACCGAACATGGTGCCGCCTCATTCTCTAGCTCGGGTGGCTCCAAGATATCTCGGAAGGAACACGAGAAGATCAACATCCCTGCATGGCCCAAGATACACGACCTGGAGGTTTGGAAATCCCAGGTTGTGGCGGCAGTCGTGACGGCATCGGGCGACGAAAGGCAAGAAGACTGGATCCAGTGGCTCTCGGATGCCTTCAGATCACCGTATGACCCATTTCTGCTCGAGACATCAGGCGAAGCAAGATTCGCTAGCATAGACGCTAAGCTAGGTATCATCCTACATACGATCATCCACGCAGCAGGTGAGAGATCTCATGACGTACAACTGAAGGTGAGGCAGATGATGCAGAGACGTGCGAGAGGCACAACTCCTGGAATGGTCAAGGGACGAGAAATGTTAGCGTTGATCGTCGATAGCTTCCGGAATGCCGACAACGTCGATGTGATGTATGCATCCAAGCACTTATTCGATCTAAAGTTCCCTGGGGATAATCAACTATCCAGATTCCTTGGACAGTGGGATGAGATCATATCAGGTATGGATGCGGATGACATGCTTCCTGACAAAGCACTCCGCAACCTGCTTTGGGACAAGATTAAGGATTCCAAAGTTATGGCGTTAGACTTGTCCGTGTACGACAACATGTTGGATAAGGACCCGGATAAGACCTACCAGAAGTTACAAGAGATCATGGCGAAGTGGATACGGAAATCAATCGAGACCACAAACAAGAAAGAAAGGGAAAAAGCTTTTGGGAACCTCATGAAAGCCACACCAGCGGCGGAGAAGAAGGACCCTAAAGCGAAACCCAAGAATACCAAGGCCGATCCACCGAAGCATGACGCAGCTCCAGTACTTCCTCAGGCTAATCCGAAGGACCACAACAAGAAGGACAAGAAGCAGGATCGTGGAAGATCAACCACGAAGAGCCCAAAGGGGGATCGTGGCAGGTCAGCGACTCCAGCAGATACGTCCAAGATAGGATGCGCCTTCCACTTCCATGGGAAAAACGGATGTTCTAGAGGAGACAAATGCAAGTTTAGTCACCAAGAGAAGCACAAAAGTTCTGCTAAGAAGCCAGAAAGCCTCAAGGGTGACAGATCAAAGAGTCCTGGTGGCAGGAGCACTAGCCCTAAACCAATGAAGGATCAGGTCTGTTGGAATTGGCAGAAAGGATCGTGCAAGTTCGGGGACAAATGTCGACGTCAGCATCACGCTGCTCCTGCTACAAAACAAGAGGCTAAAGGCAAAGCCAAGCCCAAACCGGCTGCGCCAGCCTTCATGCTTTGCGGAGACATCGAGAGTGATGGCGAGGACGTGCAACCCGCACTTCCCAACGTACAACAAGGTAAGCTGGCGCTTCGCTTTAAAGTCAGATTCGATGACCGGGCGAATGTGACCACGTTTACCTGCGATCCTGGTAACGAGCTAAACACCCGTCCCCTCAGGAAGAAGAAGGATGAGGTGCAGAAGGTGGATACCGAGCTCATTTCGTCGTTGAGAGCCCTCAGAGTGAACAATATAGCTGCACGAGTAGCACATGCCAAAGGCAAGATGATGGAGCTATACTCTGCTGAACACATCGCCAAGGCATGGATACAAATCACTCAAGATGCAGGAATCGAGGTGAACGTCGACCTGTCTGACTTCAACACCAACGAGGTAGTAAGGAAGGATTCTGTCAACTACACGATACCAGGAGACACGATATTCATGGCTGTGGAGAGGTATGATGGACCACCGATACGCTTCATCATGGACACGGGATGTGGACACGACTTGATCTCAAGAGAGAAAGTCAATGCCATGGGCCTTACCACCAAGGAAGGACCCAAATCCGTGAGCTTCATGACAGCGAATGGTGTAACTAGTACATCAGAGATGGTGGACATCAATGTGGACGAACTACCCATGATGTCCGAAGCACACGTGTTGGAGAGCACACCATCAGTCTTTTCCATCGGGAAACGGTGCATGGAACAAGGGTATTCATTCGTATGGCCGGCAAATCAATTGCCATACCTCATCGACCAGAACGCGAACAAGATCCCGCTATCGGTGCATGACAACATACCCTACATCAAGGTGAATGATGATGACGGGAGATGTTTACCAAGGCCAGACGGCTTGGCCACGATACTTCATCGCATACTGTCAGGTGTGGGGCATGAAGACGAGGCCACAGCAGGTCAGGAGACACAACAAGAGGAACCTCCGCCCAAGAAACCACGGAGACGGAGGAGAAAGAAGAAAGATAACCAGAGAGATCAGGATGGTGAATCTGGTATCAATCCAGCTGTTGCAGGCGTCGAAGGAGAACCAGAGGAACACGGTGATGACAGGTATTCTCCTGAAGAGGAATATGACGGGGAAGACCCGAGATTCGATAGTGATCACGATGGTCAATCTGAAGATGCCGGAGGCGACGAGCATGGAGGTGATGCGGATTCTGAACGAGAGGAGAGTGACATTGGTGAAGATGAAGAGGGACTATTGGAAGTTGATGTGGTTGACGGGGAAGCCAGACTATCAAAACCAGGGGTGCTGAAGAACGAGGCGAAATCCATATTGCACTTGATGACGCATCGATACAAGAACCCATACTGCAAGTCATGTGTGAGAGCAAAGATGAAGCACTACAAGACTAGCAAGGGAGCTTTCAAACGGAAATTGAAGGCATTCGGTGACCTTATCACTTTCGATCTCATGAACACTCAGAAGATGGCGAGAGATGGGATCATGCCGGATAAGGATGTATTGGTGATTCGAGATCGGTTCACTGGTGTGATATGGGGCTATCCTTTGAAAGCAAGCAATAGTGACGAAGTGGTGCAGGCGATGAAGCACTATATCGGTAAGAGAAAGGTCACCAACGCTTACTCGGATGATGCGCCACAATTTGAAGCAGCACTCAAGGAACTCCGGATTCCACTAGACCAGTCGCTTCCAGGACATCCCCAGAACAATTCACTCGCCGAAAGAAACAATCAGTTCATGATGCTTACCACATCGACATGCTTACTAGAAGCCGGACTACCACCATGTTTTTGGCCATTTGCAGTGGAATGCGTAAGCCATTTGTTGAACATCGAGAAGCTGAGCGATGGCAGCAGTGCATGGTTGAAGTTGCACAAGAGCGAATTCCCAGGCATGGTGATACCACTCGGGGCGAAGGTGTTCTTCAAACCTAGTGATGCGAGAGAAAGAGACCAAGACCATAAGTTCGACCCCAAGAGCATACCTGGCATCTTCGCAGGGTACGTCATGGGGACCGGGATGAACTGGTCGAGGAAATACAAAGTATGGGCTATAAGCGATTTCGCTCAACAGAATCTAGGTTATGATGCCGAGAGACCGTTGAGGAAACTGATTACTCCTCACATCACCGAGAAGATCTTCCAAGACGACGGAATAGAATTCCCTTTGAAGAAAGAGTACGAGAGGTTGAACAGCACTCTCGAAGGAATGAAAGTCCTGAAGGAGAGAGCCGGTTCTCCAGATGCACCTACCAATCCCGAGTTACCCGATCCCGACGACAGTAACGATCAAGGCGGTGACGATGATGCGCCTGATCCACCAGACGGGGATCTGAAGTCAAGAGCTAGCGAGATTGACGCGATCGAGGATGAGAAAACGGAGGAGCTCGCAGAGAAGAAGAAAGAGGACTACTCCGGTCCCGATCACTACTCCGTTCGGGGGCCGGGTGATAACATCATTTACTTGAACAACGACGGTGAACATGTCAAGATCGCAAAGGACGGCCGTCTATATAGAGTGGGATCGGATGGGAGGCGACTCTTCCACAATTCACCAAGACCCAAGGACTACCTCACGCCTGAAGAATGGCAGAAGCTATCGGTGAAAGATAGAGCTATGGCCAAGAAGGCCGGAAAGCATGTAGACAGGGTCGTGGATAGATTGACGAAGAAAGCAAAGGGGCTTGGGAGCAGCACGGATAAGAAGGAGGACGAAGAGCCTGATGAACTCTTGAAGGACCTGGAAGACGTCAAGAAGGATGATGACGGAGGTAGTGAAAAGAAGTCCAAGAAAGACAAGAAGGACAAGAAAGCCAAGAAGGACAAGAAGTCCAAGAAAGAAAAGAAATCTAAGGACAAGGAAGAGGAGGGTGTAGGTGGACCAAGCTTGGCTATGCCTACTACCTTTAGGGAGTGGGACACTGATGATGATGAGGACCCATGGTCACCTAAATCCTTTACATCCGAGTCTACGTGTATCCCCAGTGATGAAGAATTCCTCACAGATTGGGACGAGAGTGCCATGTGGGAGGACAACGATGACAATCTTGCTATGGCGGCTTGGAAGACGGAGAACGTCTACAATCCACTGAACGGTCAGATATGTTGTTTCATCACTGGTGATCTTATTGACCACCATATAGTTGATGAACCATTTCCGACGATGCCATGTGTAGTGCGTGATACGCAACATCGCCCAAAACTTATGGGCAATAGGTTGTTCAACGCTGTGGTATTAAGACCTGTGAGCCGTGCCGAAATCCTATCCAATAAGAAGGCAATGCAATCTATGTTGGATGAATGGGGCGGACTCTGGGATGAGGAAACATTCGACGGGTCGTGGCTGAGAGAGTACGATGAGATAGTGGCAACATCCAAGAAGAAAGGGGAAGAAGTTCACTTAGCAAGAGTGCATGGAATATGTGTGGAAAAGAACTACCAACTGCCTGACGATGACCCGAAAAGGAAATTCAAAGGGCGAGGGGTCCTACTCGGAGATCAGGTGAAGAACCAGAACTTCGAGGCAGCATTATTCCAAGACCTTGGAAACTCTCCAGCTACATTCGAAGCTGCTCGATGGGCCGATTTCTACGGTTGCCTGGAAGGTAATGATGTGCAGATGGCAGACGCCATTCGAGCATATATCCAAGCAGTATTGGGCGGTGTACCGTGTTGGGCTGAACTCCCGTGGGAAGCATGGCCCAAGCACTTACAAGAGGAGATCACCAGAAGGGGTCTCAAACGCCCTATGTGTCGTGTGAACAAAGCACTATACGGACATCCAGACTCTGGAACGATGTGGGAGCAACATTGCGACGAATCTGTACGTGCATTGGAGTTCAAACCCGTCGGACCAGAATGGCCGTCGATGTATTACCACGAAAAGCTAGACTTGCTGTTAGTGATATATGTGGACGACTTGAAGTTGGCAGGACCCAAGGGGAACTTGAAGAAAGGTTGGGATCTACTCCGCTCCAAGCTGCGCATTGAACCAGAAACCGAGGTCGGATTGTATTTAGGATGTGTTTTGTCGAAAGGCGAAGATAAATTGGCCGATGGTTCCAAAGTTACTACAATGACATATGACATGAGCGCTCTGCTCAAAATGAGCGTGGTCAAATACCTCGACATAGTAGGTAAGGACACAGTATTGAAGAAAGTTGCAACGCCGATGTTACCGGATGTCACAAAGGATCATCCATCGAGAGCACCATGCAGTACCCAAAAGGGACTTGCTGTCACATGCACATGGTGTGGTACTTGCTTCTCGCCTGACCAGGCAGCTTCCAAGGCCAGGTCAACAGACGATGACGTCAAGTCTGATACGAAGGAGCAACCTCGTGGTACCCTAGCGCCTCATGCTGCTAGTCTCCTAATGAAACTGTTGTACGCTGCTAGAATAGCGCGTTTCGACCTGCTACGGGCCATCAATGTGCTGGCTCGCAATGTGACAAAATGGACAGTTGCCGACGATGCTGAGTTGCACCACCTGATGTGTTACGTGCATCATTCAGCCGATCAGAAAATGGTAGGTTGGGTCGGTGATTCCAAAGCAGACCTGTCGTTAGCCCTATTTGCAGATGCGGACTACGCAGGATGTGGTCAATCGTTGAAGTCGACTTCCGGTGCCCACATGCATGTCCAAGGCAAGCGAACTCGTTTCCCGTTGGCAGGAGGTAGCAAACGTCAAGGATGCGTTAGCCACTCCACCCCGGAGGCTGAGATTGTCGCGGCGGACTACGCATTGAGGACACTTGGAATCCCAAGCATCAGTGCATGGGAGACTTTGATGAGGACGCCACCACGAATAATCTTTTATGACGATAATCAAGCAATGATCAATGTTATGCGGAGTGGGAGGAACCCCACGATGCGTCACATGGAGCGAACTCATGGTATTTCCATCACTTGGTTGTACGAGATGTTCAAGCGTGACTATCTGTTGCTCGTATATGAGGTTACTGCTCGTATGGCTGCCGATATCCACACTAAAGGGTTCGATGATGCCAACTCATGGAAACATGCATGCATGTTGATCAATATACTGAGCGACGATGGTCTGCGCAGTCAAGCACTGCTCGACTTGATGAAGCCAACTCATGATGGATTGTCTTACGCCAAGCAGCTCCAGAAGGATCGTTACAGTAAGGTGCCCACATACCCTTACACCACCATTCCGGTTGTCCCGCCACATCTGTATCAGGCGGGACTTTCGAGCAAAGAGGGACTGCAAGAGATCCCTGGATGCGACCCCTACGTTATGGTTCGTACTCCCAAGCTGTACAGGCTGCGTCCACCACGGGCTCCCCCTGATATGGCATACCTTCGCAGCACTTGGATCTTGCAGGACGCGCAATGGCAACAGATCGAGGATAAGGTTGACCCTAACTTAGAACCCGTTCGGTTTGACCGCTGGGTAGAACGTGCGTTCTTTCAGTTTCATCCTTTGTCTTCTCCGTTACCTAAAGCGTCCGCTCCTGCGACTGGTCATTTCAACGCTGCGCTCCTTCCACGTCTTTTGTTTAGTTTGCGTCCGCTTGTCCAATGCCGCGCGTTGCAACAGACTCTCCGTGATTCGTCCTTGTACTTGTCGATTCATCACTGCTCGACCTCTGCCTTACACGTGCTCAACGCCCTGACGCGCCTTGTGCATGGGGGGAATGGGGGGTCTGGGGGGTCTTCGATGATTTTCGACAATTTTGTTTCGGATCCTGAAGAGCAAGAGCACTCAGTTCACGATCATTGGGAGGTAGACGAAGAAGCTAGGACGTTAACAAGAATACACTCGTCTCCTAGGAGAAAGGCGTTCTGCCCGGGTGATGCGCCATCTTGTCCAGTCGACATGTCACGGATCAAAGACGACAGAACGACTTACCGTCAAGGAAGTCGGCTCGAGTCATCAGATTTTGAGGATTGTGTCAAGGACTATTGGCGACACTCAGGTAGAGGTACGCATACCAAAACGCACCTCCGATGGACAGGCAAGACTGTGTTCACCCTTAGGGGAAACGGCGCTGAATCGGAAAACGAGGAAGCTCAATCGGCTGCAATAGCGTTATGTAGCACCCCAAAGCGTATGAAAACGATCCCACTGAAGGATATCATTGTCCCAACGTTCGTCTCCGTTAGCAAAGCCAAGAGCGAGGAGAGCAAAGAACACAGAATAGTTGATGTCAACATGAGACGACATGATGGGAAGATCGCATATCAGTACCAGTTCGTGTTGTGCGAAGAAGATGATAACCTAGCCGCCCGCGACGAGCAGATGGTAATCGATCTGTACGATATAGGTAAAGAATCCGCATTCATCCTACTGTGTTCAGAGGAATGCAATCACTTCACCCACTTAGCGGCGAAGCACGACTGCACCATCGTCACTGTATCTCAAAGCGATGACCTCACTTCACCATACGGAATTGCACGTGCGCTTGCGGCAGTGCGTTCGGAGAAGGATGCAGTAATGTTTGCAGGACCCTGCACAGGCGGATCGGCATGGTCGAGATACAACGCTAAAGTCAGCGACGCGATAGCTAAATCTATAGAGCTTAAGCGGGCACTATACTGGGACCTTTGGGAGCGTTTTGAAACTGTTATGGTTCGTGTTTTGAAGATCGGAGCCGCCGCACTATTTGAACTACCAAGATACTGTGCCTACTGGAAAGATCAAAGGGTTCAACGTTTGTTGAGCGGCACTGATTGCGACTGTCATGTGTTTGATGGATGTATGTACGGGTTAGGTGCTGAGTTCAACGATTCGCATTCCGACAAGAAATTCATCAAGAAACCTTGGAAGATTGTATCATGGAATCTTGAGTTTGGCAACCAGCTCAGCAGAACATGTGACAAGAGCCATAGTCATAGAGATTGTGCAGGTAAATACACTAAGACTACTCAATTATATAATAAGAAGATAGTCGGCATCATCCTGAAGACCGTGACCAAAAGAATCGCCGCATTCCAGAAGTCTGAGAAGATGATGCATGCCGTTCCGTGCCTTATGATTCGAGCCTTGGGTAGTTCCTTCAACGAGCGGTCAGTGTGCGATGCAACATCAAACGAGACTGTATACACACGTTATGAGCATGGGACACAAACATCACACGCACGACGGATCGAACCACATGGCATTCATGATTGTCAAGCATGTTGTGTTTGTTTGTGTGACCACAGCACTGCTTCACCCGTACGCTTCAGCGACGTGGCTATGGAGTCTGTTGGTGGCGTCATGAACTATAACAGCAACACGAGCGGCTACCCGACTTTCATCATCAAGATCCTCGATGGCCTGGTTGAGATGAAGGAGAGAGGGCAGATCTCCCTACCTCCGAGGATGTCAAGGAGTACGCATGGGTTGGATGTGGTTGAAGCATGGATTGCCGTCGGCATTCCTCCGCTCGTCCCGTTATCCATCAACTATGCAATGTCCAGGACAAAGTCCGATGACACCAAATTCTTGACCGCTTCACTGAAGAAGCTAGTGGGCTACATGAACGAGGAAGAGAAGAAAGAGAAAACTGGCGACTTGGCAAGACGATATAAGCTATCCATGGCCACCATCAAGGGGCGCTTCGGGAACGATGCGAGTGGGGTTTTCAGCAACCTTTCTCGCTACCTTGTGGAGCCTGAGGAGATTGGGGCGATCGATGACTTATGGGACGACGTCCGCGACTTCATCAACAGCGGCAGACTCAATGACACTATGGTTGCCTACCAGCAATGGAGGAACCTGTCCGGGTCGGCCAATGAGAGCATGAATATGCGTGAAGCCGCGGATCCGTCAGATCACGTCTATGCTACCCGCCTCGAGAGTTACTACACGATCTTCAGCTCGATCTTCTATCACACTTCTGACAAACTCACCAGTCGAAACGCGAAGGAGAAGGTGAAAGAGCTGATAGACACGGTGAACAGAGAAGTCCGCAACATGGCACTGGCAATAAGGGTCCACAACTCGGACAATGCGATGGACAAGATCCACGTGATCGACGTGCTCGAGGACCTGATTGCCAGGAAGAGAGGGCTGCCAAAATACAGGTCAGCGGCTCAGAACCATATGGAGACCTTTCTAGGCTCCATGAGTGTAATGGTACAATACCTCGACAACTGCAAGCCTCCGGTAGCCCTGATAATACCAGAAGAGCTCAGATTCATGAGGGAAAAGGTCATGCCGATGATCAATGAGTGGATCCCGGTTGAACTCACAATGTTTCGAGTTCAATACAACGCAGCTGCAGCGGAGAGCGGAAGGCAAAATGAGTACAACCGGCGGAGCAGCGCCTTCAAATCCTACACCGACTACATCGAGGAGTTGAAGAAGAAGATCGAGGACAAAGTTATCCCCTCGTTACCATTTTGGGACATGGTGGAAAGTGAAGGTCCTGAGCCTCCTGACGTTGCTCATAGGCCAAAGTGGTGCCCGCCGCTTCAGATCTACGGTGACTTTACTAGACCGAGGGCCAAACCGATGCCTCGCGCACCAAGACCTCCTCCACCGTCGTCGACATTTGAACAGCAGAACTTTTCGGAGCGTCCTTCCGACAGTTCAACTGGACATGGGCCGGCGTCCTCCAAGCGGTGGGGAAGGACAGGTGGATCAGAATCCACCGGTGCGGCATCAAGGGACGTCTCAGTCAACACATGGTTTAGAATGCCGTTACCGATGGGGTCATCCAAATACTACGTGTTTGGGAGGGACTATTTTTCGCGAGACATGAAGGTCTACGCGATGGTTAGTGCCAACCAGGTGCCATCCGGGCACATCGTAGAAGGTCCCTGTACCGTTAACGGACAGATGACATGGTTGCAGTACTTACGAAGGTTGACGTCGTATTTGATGTTTTGGCATGGAGAGTACCAAGAGACGGTGATCAATCGGAACTACTACAAAGAGGACGCCCATTGGTTCGCTCAATATGCCAACATCTATGACTCAACACAAGTGTCACTTGCTGGAGGGCTACCATCTCCGAGAACGCTATACAACCTTTGCTACCCAATGGAAGCCAAGGTGACTGATGAAGCGGAATTGGAGCTGAGGATGCGTGAGACCTTGAAGGGCTTCATCCCAAGTGTCACGTGTCAGCCAGCAACTCGCACCATCGACGGTGAGAGTGTGCATTGTGAGTTCATCGGCGCCATGAAGACCAGTAAGGTGATTTTGATGTCTGACTTCGAGTACATCACCAAATCGAATTCCGGAAAGCAGACAGTGTTCGCCCAGAGCTTATTGTCACTTGGATGGGACAAGGTCATCAACATGTCTTGCACGCCTGAGTACAAGAAAGGAGAGACGACTGATCCATATGGTTTCATCAACTTTGTTCGTGATCGAATTGATGACGTCAAACGTCATGAACCCACCTCCATCCATGTGTGGTTGTCATTGAGCAATCTGGTGACTGCGGGCGAGAAGGGGACATACAAGACTGTGATTGCCCCCGTGGACTTCGTTCCGAGACTCAGGGATGTGATCGTCAAGCTTGACGCATGCTGCCAACTCCCTACCCTCGTGAGGATTTGCGCAGACGTGGAGTTTCACCATGCCGTCGGTTCGTTCGGTAAAATCGCTAACATGATCAAGGACGAGCTGTCGCTGAATGGCATGATGTCCACAACGTCGGACAGATTCTGGCGAGCCATTTCGGTCGCCGGAAGCGGTCACCCCTACTCTATGAAGTCTGGAACCTCTTTGGTCCACGCTGTCATGGAAAAGTACTTGTTCAGAGAAAAGATGCTCGCTTCTTGCTTTATGGCACCGGATCCCTTGACCGAAGCGAATAACCTCCATGATCCCAACTTGGAGCACGTGTTGCAGGACAAAGAGAGGTTGTATCAGTACTTGTTCGGAGATTCCGTAAGAGGAAGCCATGCATATCAGTCCACTGCAGGGGCTTCAGGTGAGAATGAGTCTGAGCGGAGGAAGAGAGAGAAGGTAAGGAGAGAGAACAAAATGCCATGGATGGATGAATACTGGGGAGTCCTTCAGCCAGAACCAATATACTCGAGGACTCAAAGATGGTACGTCATTGATGACTTCAAGGAGGGTGAGGAAATTTGCTGCGACTACTGTCTGGTCTGCAATCCCATAGACTCCGACTTGAAAGACGATTGCTATGCAGAATGCATCAACGGAGCAGCAAATAGATGCCGTGGGATGTCCGCAGAAGACTACGTCCAGAAGCGATTCCATGCATGTGCGCGATTGCTTCACAACTTCGGCATGGGGCAAACGGTATCTTCTCCCACCGTCATGATCTCCGAGATGAACCCGCACGTAGACTTGATGAAGTTCTTACACGAAGCGATGATCATCTTTAACGGGAACCCAGGTTTCCAGAAGGAGATCTCGTTCTTCGGGGGGATCAGGTTGTCATCAACAATGACGGAGAACTTCTTCAAAACGAGGAGAGGACCCAGCATCCATGTGGAAAAGCAGATAGTCGGCAGCGCCAAATACTACCAGGGATCCTATGACCTTGGAAACGTGTGCTACACCAAATATCTCAAGACCATATTGGAGCCCGATGTATTCCGCACTATGTTCGGAGATGATCCCACGGAGGAACGGGTAGGTGACATGGTGGAAGCGCTGCTGGGCATGTTCGAAATTGCTCAACTCTTCAGGCACATGTTCAAGGGATGGGGTGACGTCGAAGCTTTGAGGACGGGATTAGAAGAATCCATCAAGCGCGTCACTGCATCGCTGTACGACAGGACAACGTATGAGAACCGAAAGCGATCGACGATCAGAACCTTGGACCCGCACTCTGAAGAGGCGGCAAACGTGGCACTGATTCTCGTTCGCATGAGGACCATGCCGCCTCCTGAGTTCGATATCGACCACTTCTTCGAAATTGGGAAAGAACCAGAACAGGGAACAGAGGCTACTGACCAGCCCGAGGCCGAAGGTGTCGATATGGAGACTGAAGGTGAACAGGAGAAGGAGGAGCAAGACGTTGACATGTCCGACCCGAAGACATCAATACTGCAAGCCATCGACGAATTCGAGGAGAAGATCGGGCAAGCAGAATTCTGCATCCACTGCATGAAGTCGGGACACACAACTCTCAACTGCGAGAAGACCCCTTCATCTTCACCTACAGTCACCTCAGTGTTGAGTGATTGGAAGAAGAGAGTGAAGGGAGAGGTTGCACCCGACGATGTACCATCTGGACATCCAACCGAGGAGCCTAAGAAGAAGAAGCAGAGAGCATCACCTACTCCAGATAGGAAGGTCGACAGCGAGTTCAAGCGAAAAGAAATGTTGAAAGCAAGAGTCGTGACAATGTTTGACCATGACGGATTCACCTTGATCGAAAGTGCTGATGGAGTCGAAGGAGGGACACATTCCTACAATGGGCGGAAGCTTGCGGAAGTAGGCCCTAGGGATATGAGGGTGGTGTACGAATTTGTAGAGAAGGCATTTGTGCACTCCAGTTCCCTCACACCAAAGGCATGTCATCACTTCTATCCCCTACCGACACGGAGGGAGAAGGGATACAAGCCGATCGACCCCATGACGATGGTCGGGAAAGTTGAGCTAGTACCGATCAACGGAGTTACTTTCGCTGCACAGAACTCCGACTACGGCAACCACAAGTATCCGACTCCAGACTGTCGAGTACCTGAATACAGCCAAGCGAGCCAGGCCCTGAGTCGTCGATTGGGAGCGAAGTTGAGGCACCGAATTGGACGCCAATTCAGGACAGGAAGAAGACTCACACCAATCAAATGCGATGAAGGCGCATGGGTGTCATGGGAAGACCTGTTAGGTGATAACGCAGTTTGGGAAGACGGTTATCACTATGGCAACATAGACATCGTGACCAAGAAGGCGCGTTTGGAGAAGTACTTCGACCAGAACTATGAGTGTTTCCGCATAACAAAGAGGATCAGATTCCAAATGTTGGCGGTCCGCGTTCACCCTGATGAACTCAATGACCCTGATGACCCGATGGAGAAGGAATGGATTGACGAGCTCAAGGGCATGGGAATCTCCAAAGGAAGACTCCACCATAGCGATGGATGGTGCTTTCCCGTGGCCGTAAGAGCAACCTCAGCACACTCAACGGACGGCGGAGGTTATGACGTTACCATCAACATCGACCACATTGGATCGAGAATGACCAACGACATGGCCCTATCTATGGTGACTGCATTTCACGCTACCAATCTTGGAGCGCTGACTTCAATCATGCGACGGGGCTAGTGCCAGGAGGTCTCGGTTCATCGGGAAGGGATTCTATCCACTTCACATGTTTTCCGCCATGGGCCTGGGAGCAGGGCTACAAGGGAAAACCTTGGCTGGGTCGTAAGGTCGCATTGAGTGATCGCCCAGTGGTTCTCTACATTCCGGTGTGGAAGCTGCAGGAGTATGGACTTCTCATATCAACGACTGGATCTCTATTGGTTGAGAACGTCGTTCCCTTCGATGAGGTTAAAGGGGCATGGTTGCAATGCGACAATGCGGAACCCGGACAGCCTGAGGAGATCGAATGGATCAGGTTACTCAATAGGGAACCCGACCCTGGAAGCTACCTTGTTCTGGAGTCCAAATACGGAAACCCGATCATGATTCCACGCTATCAAAAGCTTGAGAGTTTAGCGGTTGAGATTCAGGACGACACCTACTCCGAGGACGACGCCAAAATCTCAAAGCTGTTGGGCATGATCGAGGAGAGTGGTGTCTACCCAGAATATGATAGCACTGAGTGGCAGGAAATCTTTGAGGAGATCGTGTACCGCCGGGCAATGAAAGACTATGACTCAAGACCGTGCCCTAACTGTCTTGGCGAAGTCGATGTGCGATTGACGATATGTCCGCACTGCGTAGCGGTTTTGATCGCGAATGGGAAGCTCACGCATGTGGTACCCAAGGAGACAAGGGACCGCAATCAACGATCACCTCCGAGGGATGTCCCAGCCAGTTCTTCCGGTGAAGCAACTTCTGCTGCAGGTGCAAACATCGATGAAGTCATCAAGAATGCACGCAAGACAGCCGAAGAGGTCATTGAGGTCGAGGAATCCCGAAGGAGAGGAAGAGGAGGAAGTTCCTATCATTTTGAAGGAACGACCGGACGAAGCTGAAGGCGAACCCGAATATCGGGAGGTCCCTCAAGATGGATACGGGAATGAACTTCCACAGCCTTTCCCCTTCGCAATTGACGAATTGCCACAAGAAGCTGCGATCCCCATCGACCACAACTTTGCAGTCACACAACAATTTGATCTGAGGTTGATGAAGTTGATCAAGAGCTTGGCCAACGCAACGTTCGACATCAACTGCTTTGAGAGTCGTGATGATGTGCTGCGAAAGTTCGACGATGGACAGCGGCATGACACTCCATACAATCGATGGCCAATAGTACCGAATGATCCGGATACTGGGTTTCCAAGACGTCTTCAGAGAGCCGAGGTCATAGGCATGAGCAAATGGACCAACGACGTGTATGCAACAGAAGCGTGGCAGATCTATGAATTCCACGCCCACGTTGTTCACCCGATGATGATCACCGCAATCCGCTGCGGGCTTAGCCACAAGTACCTCAAAGAGGTCGGCAGCACTCGGCGTAACATGAGTGATCCAAAGGCTCGAAGATCTGAGACCCAGGAAGAGATCATCGAGAAACTGGCATTCATCTCAAATTTCATCAGACGCTTGATCAGGAAGACCTTCGGAGCGAGCCGGTACAGTTACTACCAGAAACCAGATGACGAAAGTGCCGCTCCATACAAATTCATCGACATCAGTCCCGCCATCAAATCGGAGCGGAAGAATGTCACGAAGGAGATCCTCGTTGCATGCCGCTACTATGGCATAGAGGTATCCGATATCCAAGCACAGAAATTGAAGTTCTTCGAGGAGCAGATCCGAGCGGGAAATCCGAGGAACGTTGAGCTCATCAAGGACTACATTGGCTTTGTCGGAGCTGACTACATGCGACAACTCACAAATGGTTGAGCATTGGGGTCATACCGACATACTACTTCCGGTACTTCAAGTACTGAGGGATCTTGGGTAATTCATGATGACCGTTTTGGCATCATGGGAGTGAGAGAGGAATGTGTTTCACACCGTTGGTAATCGCATGATACCATAGGTAGGTGCACGTTTTCCGTTTGTAGCTCCATTACCTGTTTGATCCAACTTTCAAGCGAATGCAAGATCGTTTGCTAATTCAGTTCAATAGGACATACTGGTTGACCTCCAATACACTTCTGAGAACGTGATTTGTTCTCCGGTTTTTACATCCACTCATCTCCCTTCCCCGTCGAAGTACGGATGTGGGGGGTGTCAATAGGGATGAGGTCCCAGTATAGTTGCTATACAGGTACATGCCATATACTTTTGGCTCAAGTGCCCAACCAGGTAAAAGGGAGCTTTAGCGCGCGAGCTTCATGTTGAACTAAGGGCTAGAACGGGGCCAGGGCACACCTTTCCATCCGTTCGCATTATTTAAGATATTATATGTAATGAATTATTGGAATTTATTAATTTTTTGTTTATGAAAGATATTTTATTTATAAAATCGATATGGGACGAAATTTTGTTGAATAATTTGATATGAATTGGATATAAATTAATAAATTTTTGCTTAATGATGCAATAATTATATAGGAAATATATATATATATATTAAAATATTTCTTCTTTTTTTTTTAAATACATATTTATTTATATAATATATATTAATATTATTTATTAAATATTTTTATATAATATTTTTAAATAAATTAGTTAATATCTTTAAAAATTATTGATATTTGTTTAGATTAGGCATTAATAATTATATTTTAATCCCCCAAATTGCAAAAAATATCGGAATGAGGGGGAATGAAAGAATAAATGAGGTGATTGATTTGAATGTCAAATTATATATATCGTAATGAGGTGAAATCGGGCACCTGTGGTCCCTAGTGCAATGGTTAAATCCTATAAAATTATGACCAATTATATATCCCAATTGCCGTTGCGACAATTGGAATATCTAAGATGGAAAAAATCAATGAAGCACTAAAGGCTCAATTTGGATTAGAATCCAGAATGAAAATCTTTAATTATTTCATTATATATGGATTTCCATTCCTTTCTTTCTGTCCTTCTTTCTTGTCTCATTGTTTGTCTATTATGATTGATATCTTGTTTATCGTTATTATCATATTTCTCCATATTTATTTCCCCATTTGATTCCCCCCTTGATTTGCCTATACGATCGATATTTTATTTGATCGTAGCGATGATCGTCGCCATTGCCTTACCTTCTCCCCAACCAAATCCGATATCGTCATGATCTCCCTATATTCAAAAAATTCCGGAAAAATACATCAAGAATAAAGAATCCCAACGATTTCGATAATGCATAAAAAACCCGAATTAATATATTGTTTTAAGAATTATTTATTTCAATATTAGAAAATATAAATGAATATGATATATTATAAATCAATAATATAAATTCTATTTGAATATTAATATATATATCAAAATGGATAAATATATTTCCTATTAATTAGAAATATATTTATTCCCAAATTTTGCGGGGTAGAATTTTGTGGCAAAGCCACCCCCCCCAAAGCAAGAGCAGGAATAGTAGTAGTAGTAGTAGTGATAATAGTAATAATGGTGGTGATAATAATAATAGTAGTAATAGCCGCAACAACAACAGGTTATTTAATTTCCATAATTTATTTAATTTCTGAATCATTGCCACCAATTGATCAGGAAATAATTGATCATTCATACAAAAATACATATTTTATATTTCGCCAGATCTTTCGGCAAAAAAACATATATTTTCGCCAATTCGAGAAAAATTCATCAAATGAGATTTTGATATGTTCATCAAATGAGATTTTGATATGTTCCGGATTATCGTTATATATAATATTGTCTAGGACCTTTAGATCGATAATCATATATATATATATTATTTCGAATAAAGATTCAAAAAATTATCATTATTAAAATATCTCTATTTATATAATATACATATCCTATCTATTATATCATATATTTTAGATTATCAAGATATATATATAATATATTTATTGTATCACTAATATTTTTGAAAATATACATAAATTGAAATAAATGTTCCTTTTTAAATTATATATTCTATTCATATTATAATTAAAAACAATTATTTCCAATAACAGAGAATTATACGAGAAAAGAATTCATTTTCATTCTCTTCCAGCCTGAGTCTCTTCAGGCCCATATTGGGCAGCACAGCTAAGCTGCGGGTGCTTCTAGGAGCATCTAGCCACAGTCACGATACAAAGCGAATGCTTCGAAGAAGGCTCAAACGGCCTGGTTGGAAAAGGCCGTAGCCAGCAAGTCGGACAGATCGACGGTCTATTCTTCAATGGGCCTCCGCCACCATACATTCAAGTCCTCCTGCGGGACCAGTCAAAACAGGTAGGCAGAGCGGCGGATGGGGTCGACGACCGGGCACCTGATTGCCGATCTGCCATCGTCTGTCATCCAGGAACTGCCCGAGCTAAGAAACAGGCATTGGTAGTGACCGCTGTCTGGATCTTATCCGAAGTGACACAGGATGGCCACCACTCGGTATTGTGTCGAGCTGACATCCCGGCCGGTGCTATTGTTGAAGATCGGAATGTGGACCTCAGAACGGGAGAAGTCCACGGGTGTGTCTTGCTTCAAAGCAAGTGCAGGAAATCGTTCGAATTGCAACACTATGCATGATTGGGCATGAATACAGGCATTCGTGTATGGACCCTGGCCATGCCACATGTTGATCAAAACTTGGAGGTCGCCTCTCTTTTCAACCGGCATGCGAAGCAGCAAAGGTGCAAGTAAAATACCACGATCCTCAATGCTATTGGCTAATCGAGACTGCCAGCCATGATATTCCTGTCCCCAGGAATGGCCACTGAGTTGTTGACCCCTGAGCCAGCCCAAAAATTCCGTTGCACCCTGTTATTCATTGGGTGCATATTCTTTAAACCAGGGTTGCAACAACTTCTGAAAAGGAACTGAAGCACATAGATCCACACCACCGGAGGTGTTGAGCAATTCAAGTAGAGGAAATCTCCATTGATCCCATAGCTCTGGATCAAACCCCTCATAGGCCAAAGTGGCCCAGTGTTGCCCCAACAATGCTGCATTGATATAGCAGGCATTGGATGAATTGTGTAGCTTGATTCGAAGCAACTGATGCATCAGCGTCGCACACGGTGGGCGATTACTGTAGCAAGTGGGGATCTTTGCAGGCCGGTTGGCCTCAATCGAAAAAGGATCAATTGGCAGATCCCGTTTCCGCTCAGGAGGTTGAGGATCTCGTAAAGCTGCGTCGATGCGGCGCTGCGGATGCTGACATCGAGGCGCCACGGGATCGTCACCTGGGAATCTTCGGGAACCTGATCTCTGTTCATGGGCTTGAGGTCAGAGAAGCGTTGGATCAGATCTCCCTGACTGGCCAATTGGGAGAGCTGAATGGTGATCTCCTGAATCCTTTCGTGCTGCAATCGCTGTTGTTCCGTAGCAATATATCCTTCTGCCTGAGTGCCTGCACCAGGGAATCGTCCTGGTTGTCGTATTGCAGCTTCGTCAGCCGTTGGATCATCACCTCGACCACTTTGAAGCAATTGACCTGTCGGAGGGAACATGTGACTCCAATATTTTGTCTCTGATGATGTCATTCCTTGGCTGCCAGGATCATTTCCGGGAGGATCCAGCCTTTGCCGCCCTGCAAAAACAGAAGGAAATTGCGGTCCAAGGCCATTTAATTGAGAATATCTTCTTGGCACAAGGTCAATTTGGCCAGCATCATCAAGAGCTTTGAATCCCCTTCGTGCCTCGAAGAGGTGGATGAGGAGTCGGATCGGATTTTCGATCTGCCTTTCCCAGCTGCTTTTCCCTGCGATGATTCCACCTCTGTTCGTGGGCGTTTGAGATAAGCCTAACAGGTGTCCAAGAGGTCGGTAAATAATATGTCGTCAATCGATATATTGTCTGCGATGGTCGAATCCGGTCGGTGTCAAGATAAAATCTCTAGCCAAGGCGTGCTCGAATTCAAAGATTGCTATGCAAAACCAACTGATTTAATCTAGTGGGTTTGGGTCCAAAGCAATCGTTCTACGATCCCACCATGAATCAAAATTATCTGCAAATCAAATCCAATACAATAAAATTCGCTACACAATCCAACGAACGATATAAAACGATATGTCCAAATACAACGTAACCTAATATAAATCATGCAAATAAATGATTCCCCTCATAATAAATATATACCAAAACAAGCGGGTTTCCGATCGAAATTAAAAAATAAAAAACATATATAATAAAATATCTTTAAAAAATAACGAAAAAAGAAAATAGATATTTTAATTTTAAGAAAATAATCGATATAAAAATATTTTTTATTTTAAAATACCATAATATATTTTAAAAATATCTTCATATATAATCTAATCTTTATAATTTTCTTAAAATTCAATTAATACATAAAATTCAAAAAATATAAATATATTTATTCAATCATTATTTTCCATATCCATTATAAAATTCATCAAAACCATTTCTAAATCATATTATTTTTATATTGTATATTAATTTTCGAAATCCTATTCCTAAATTATTTCCATTAAATAATTTAATATATTTCTAAATATCCATTAAATATTTTAGATTAATATATAATATATTTGTTCATATATTAATATCAATATTAATTTCTTATATTATATCCTTTCCAAATCATTAATTTCTATTTTTAATTTTATCTATATCCATATAATTATTAAATCTATTCCCATATACAATCAAATATTTATACATAATTTTTTTATAATATATTTTGCGTCTATACATAACAAAAAATCGATGAAATTCCAATCCAATATTCGGAAAATATCTAAAATTCAATATGTATATAATAAATAAACCAAAATATTCAATATTAATTAATTCAATTTGATTTGGTATTTGACCAAGATCAAACGATCAAGATTAATCTTTCATCATGAATCGGCATCCTCCAGGTCGACGACCACCTGCCAATGACTGATACCTTGGATAGATCCGCAATCATATTGGTCAATTCCAATTATGATTGTGTTGCAACCGAATCGGTTGGACTTCGATGATTGTGATGGTTTTGTAAATTGAAATCCGTCAGCAGGAGAGACACTGGATCTATTGTAGAATGGTGTATTGTATGATGCATCCAACAGCAAAATGGTTGATGAACAAGTCAAACAACTGCCAAAACTCAAACGCATGCAGATAATTGTGATGTCTATCTAACTCTCCTCTCCAATCCATATTTTGGAATTGACACACTCCTGTACTCCTCTTGTTCACAAAACTTTCAACAACAAGCTGCTCTTCCTATGACATCCCCACAGCCTCTCATGATATGTTGGCTGCATCTCGAGAGTCCAGTCTCATTGTGGTGAGTTTTTCTCCTTGTCCAGTCAATGTCTTCCTTGTCCGATTGGAGATCGGAGCCTTGGGCGGCGGGGTTGGCATCTTTTTCGCCAGCACCGGTGCAGCGCCTCAGGACGCACATGCGATGAGGCGAGACTCCATTGGAGACTCCATTGAAGCCCATGAGACCCCATTGGAGCCTTGGCTGCCACAGGAATACAATGCATTGATCTCTTGGTGTCAAATCCGGTTCTATTCTATCATTCTATCCCGTGATCGCAAATGGTCGAGGAGCTTCATCAATCACACATATTATTCACAAAACAACCAGGAACTAACGTCATCTTCCCAAAGAAAGTGTCGCCGCAATGTTTTGGGATGTTTTGGGCCAACGGGTGGAACACAACAACATACTACTAGGAACAAGAAGCTACTAGGGGCTCCTGGCATCGCTACTAGGAGCAAGGACACTACTAGGGGCTCCTGGCCGCACTACTAGGAACAAGAAGCTATTAGGAACAAAAAGCTCATTGAATTAGAATTGAATTAATTTGAATTAGAATACCAACGGCCCTTTTCAAAGCTTCAGATTCTCACTCCATCAGCCTGAGTGACCTGGGGCCCCACACTTCCACCATCTCCTCGACTCATCTTGGCTCGTTGCTCAGCCATGGTCTGGCAGCTATCCCGGGGTGCCAAATGGATAGGACAAATCATATGCAGCTGCCCCAGTCAAAGCGACCAAGCACCAGGACCGAGTTGCACACCCACAGAAGTGCTACACCTAATCTATACCAGTTGAAGGAGCTTCAACTACAAGTATCTTCAACTAGAGTTTCGTGAAGTGGACGTGCAGCCTGAGTGAACTGCTCCACTTCCACATCTCGTCATTCCAAACCAAGCGTACCTTCCCAAACATAAAACCCCTCAATGAAACATCACCAAGCGAGGCTGAGATCTGTCAGCTTGACCTCGAAATGCACCGCCCAAAAGGGATTGGCTCCTTCCCGACAGAACCGGCCTGGGCGAGCTGCGCGAGGGGGATGGGTTCCATCTTCCGCTTCGTCTGGGCCTGGCCGGTGTCCACACTACCATCGACCCGCTGGTCCCCAGCCCCTTGGAGTCTGAGACAGTATGAAAGGAGATCAAAGGAGACAATATAATGGCTCCTGGCATCGCTACGAACAGAGCGTTCGGACGCGAACCGAACGGGGCTCCTGGCCTTACGACGAACGGAGCCAAGGGCCGAACGGAGCGACGCAGGGATCTGTTCGACTGGTCGACTGGATCTCGTCGCCGGATCTCGTCACCTTCTCGGACTTCTCGGGCAGCTTCGGCTTCTCAGAGGCTGAAGCCTTGAGCAGCCGAGGTTTGACACGAATTGGACCTGACCACTGAATGTCTCATCTATGTCAAAAGTCTTCAGAAACCACCTTTGGGATGTTTTGGGCATACAGAAGTGCATGTTGTTTGTTTGACTGTTGCATTTGAGGATGTTTCAGACTGGGAAGTATCGTAGGCTAGTAGGATGGGATCTTATCTTGCAATACTTGACAGGCCTTTGTACACACACATTGATCCAAAGCAGGTCCAAAGAGAGTTGGAACATCTGCCCGTCAGTTTCCCTTGAAGCTGGAGGCCTCGCCTTTTCTACTCTTCAAGTGTCAAAACTAAGTGCTGTAACAAAGCAATTATCCAATGGATTTACAAGTGGTGATGCCTGAATAAACAGTTGACAGTTGCACCAAATCCATTGTGTTTGAAGAAATTTCACATGGATTCACTGTTCGGTCGATCCACTTGAGCGTCACTTAGATCTGGCAGCAAACTCATCGCTGTAAAACCTCCTTTTCTGACTGTTTCCTGTGCATTGAGGCTGCTTGGAGACCATCCATGCTGATGAACAGGGTCGTGCACAAACGACCAGGTTTCTCTCAAAGGCCGCACATGGCACCTCGTAATGCAACAACGGCACATAAATATATAGTTGTTATCACATGTTAACGTGAGGATACATAAGGGAGGTATCAATGGCAATTGGATGCAATTGGCGCCCTTCTTGAATTTTCTCCGACACTCATATTTGGTGGTGCAAGGCATTGCCCATCAGCAGCACGAACCTCTCAGGCAAGCCATCGACAGCAGCATGACATTATCGCATTGTAGAGGTGAAACTTCAAGCCAAACTATGGTACGGAGCCGCAGATCTAAGTGGAATGGATGGAAGTTGAAAGCTCCATGCTTCGCGGAAGCCTGTTGGGAGGTGAGTGGAGCTGTGTTGCACCAGAATATTCCGGAGTCATAGTACGAATATCTCCTCCACTTACTTCAGTCTTCAACAAGGAAACGCTACCCAAACAACCTGGCAGTTCAACTCCCTATCCACATCCCACATGCTGCGACAATATGCCTCACAGCCCGCTGGTGAGGCCTGTCATGATCTGTGTCAAGTCCGACCATGCCAGTCCATCCTCAGACGCCTCCAGGCGTCTTCGTGCTTCGTCTACACGTATCCGAACCCTTCGAGTGCCACAAAGGTAGACACCCTGCTCCAAGCGACACAGAAGAGCTCGCCAGGCACGATATCGACTGTTCACAAGCTCGGCGACCGCTGCATCCACAGGATCATCCGGCTTGGCGCGATACTCCCAGCCTGACAAAGGATCCTCTGACAGAGACGTCTTAGGGAGTCGCTTCAAGGACGTGGGAGCTGGATTGATAGCTTGTGGCTCTGCGTTTTGAGGTGATAGGACCCCCTCACCAAACGAGGTTTCCGGATGTTCACGGCCAGCGGCGACTTTCTCGAGTTCGTTCATCTGTTGTCTGAGCCTCCGCATCTCACGAAGTAGCTCCTGGGACTGTCTTCCCGTGCTCTGGGCACCTTCCAGCTCATGTTCCCGTCGGACGGCCGCGCAATAAGACTCCGCCTGGGAAGCGGGTGAAGGGTTCGAAGGGCTCGGGAAGATCTCCATCCGACTCGGCGTCTCTCTGTCTCCATTCATCGGGTCATTCAACCCATGTCGAGCTTCCTCCAGTGGCGCCTCGCCCCAAGCATCAGCTCGCAGGGAGCGGATCTCTTGTTCCAAGACCTTCACACGCAGCATCGCTGTTGGTCCGAGCTTTCGGGGGTCTGACTATGTTGACAAAGTCTTCTCGTGTACTAGTCTAGTACTAGTTCACAAACACATGTCACCCCTTCTCCACTCACCCAGCTCTTAGAGTTGTATGTGTTTGAAGCATTGCATGCTTCACACGTTTCTTGCAGACTCGAGTCTCCAGCCTCCACATGTTCGGCTTTGCGCTGCAACTGCTCAGCCAAGGTGCTGCACCGGTCCTGTTGCTCGGTGACCAAAGCCTCCAAGTCCTCCATGCGCAAGCGCAAACGTTGAAGCTCACGGAGCACCTGCTGGTTGAGCTGGGCCTCCTGGGAGTTCAATCGATTTCGATCCGAAGTTGATTGAAGGGTGGGAAGCCACGACTGCTGGTTGCGGTGAATGAGCTCAGGAAAACACTTCGCAACGGTTCGCTAAGGGGTCTAATGATAGATTGTGTTCGTTTGTGTTCGTCTTTACACGGTGACGCACGAATCAACGAATTGCCACTGCTTCCTCCAGCTGGCTTCCTTGATAATATGGAGAGTTGCTGCCCAGTGACCTGCTTTGGGGCACTTGTTGCAGCTCCTCAATCTGTTGCTCACGCATTTGTAGCAAGCTGGCGAGGAACTCCAATTCCTTGTGCTTGGCCGCCATCATCAACGCGCATTCTTCATCCTTCGTTTCCAGAGCTGCCTGCAGACCTTCTTGTGGGGGCAGCTGCTTCTCTGAAGCCACCAAGCGGGCCTTCAAGTGAGCAATCTCTGCCTCCTTTTGCTCCAGCATCAACGAATGCCTTGGCTGATCATACACCAGTAAAACAGTTTGGGGACGTGAGTGAGTTTACGCATGTTTACGCTAACATTTAAGCTATATATCATATGAAATCGCTTAAACTTTGCCCCACGATGCTGTTGCTGTTGAAGGCTGAGCAGTTGCTCATGGCCCACCAGGCCACCCAGGCCCTCCACCATCTCCTCGCGGATCATCACAGCGGTTTCGTGAAACCCAGTGGAGCGATCAAGGCGGCCATGGTGGATGGGTCCAGGATTTGAAGAACTGATGCGACCCGCGGGTCTCAGCAGTCTGAGATACTCTGTGGTCAACTGCAACCAAACAGAGTTGCTGAACTAGTTGCTGAGCATTGCTGAGTACTCTGGTCCAAAACAATGTACTCTTTGTGCAAGAGTGATATCTTGCTGAATTAAAAATTGCAAGATGTTCCTCCCCAATAGTATTGTTGTGCTGTTACAAAGAAGTGTGCACATGGATGAAATAATGTGATACATTTTGGGCTTCAAAGGTCTTCACCTTGGACAAACGGACGAGAGAAACAACATACCACAAAGCAACCTTTATCAGGATTCCAGCTGGCTATCTTCAGAGGTTGAATTCTGGATGTGAAAATCCAACCTGCAACACATGTGTTCATTCTTCTCTGGTCGCCACTTCTGTCACTTCTGGGTCAACTGAGCTTCTGGCCTCGGACGCCACCTCAGACGCCTCATTGCGGTCGGCGAGGTCCGGCTAAAGCATGAGTTTTTCTGGAATGAGCAGAATGGCCGACCAAATGTGCGAGTGTTCAACCACCTTGATGGCTTTCTTGTTGAGGTCCTCCCCAAGATTTTCCACATGAACCCTTGCAACATTTGATGAGTCAAGTCCCTCTGTGGAACTGCACCAGATCTTTCCACACTTGAGACCACTCAGCACACACATATATAATAGTTAACATTCTACATATTTAAGGCAACCTTGCTGCTTAGCCGCGTTTAGCGGGCATATGTTCGCAACATGATATCCAACAATCCAAGCGAAACCCTGCAAAACTCCTCCACCCCTTCCAAACAACGAACCGTCGCTGCCCCACAGGGTCCCTCACTGCGACTTCCACGGGAGGCGCAGCAATCGCGGCCTCAACTCTGGTGAAGTAAATCTGCCAGTCTTAGGCTTCACAAATGTTGCAATCAATTGGAACTAGGTTGGAGGCCATCGCTAGTAGGTTGGAGGCCATCGCTGTTAGGTTGAAGGCCAGTGCTTGTAGGGTGGAGGCCATCGCTAGTAGATTGGAGGCCAGCGCTGTTAGGTTGAAGGCCAGTGCTTGTAGGTTGGAGGCCATCGCTAGTAGGTTGGAGGCCATCGCTGTTCGGTTGAAGGCCAGTGCTTGTAGGTTGGAGGCCATCGCTGGGAGGTTGGAGGCCATCGCTGTTAGGTTAAAGGCCAGTGCTTGGAGGCCATCGCTAGTAGGGTGGAGGCCAGCGCTATTAGGTTGGAGGCAATTGTAGGTTGGAGGCCATCGCTAGTAGGTTGGAGGCCAGCGCTTTTAGGTTGGAGGCCAGTGCTTGTAGGTTGGAGGCCATCTAGGGTGGAGGCCGTCGCTAGTAGGTTGGACGCCAGGGCTGGCTTGTAGGTTGGAGGCCATCACTAGTAGGTTGGATGCCATCGCTAGTTGGTTGGAGGCCAGTGCTTGTAGGTTGGAGGCCAGTGCTTGTAGGTTGGAGGCCACTACTAGTAGGTTGGACGACATCGCTAGTAGGTTGGAGGTCATCGCGATTAGGTTGGCGGCTGATTGGAGGCCATTGCTTCGCGCTTGGAGGCAAACTCTCGTAGGTTGGAGGCCAGCGCTATTAGGTTGGAGGCATCACTTGTAGGTTGGAGGCCATCCCTAGACCGGGCAATCACTTGCGCGCTGGGAATTTACTTCACTTGCGCACTGGACATCACTTGCGCGCTGGGCATCAATCAGTTGTGCACTGACCTGCTTCCTAGCTCCGGGGTGGGGCCTACCCCACATGAAACTAATGAGTGGGTTGGGGTGGGGGGTGGGGGGGTGGGGTGGGGTGGGGTGGGGGGGGTTGCAGTTGCCAACCATACAGTGTGACTTCGAAGTGCTGAATAGGTTGCCCGGTTGGACACGGTCAACTTCTCTACCCCCCCCACACACACACACACTTAGACAATTTGTTTGCAGTTAACTCAATTCCACGAGTAAAGGAATGGTTCAACGGCAAGGTGAAGCGTCCGAAAACTTAAAGGTGTTTGAACAAAAGTTAACGCGTGACTGCAGAACACTTATTGCTGAATACTTAGCAGACCTAGGCCCTAGGAAAGGAAAGAGTGAACCGACAGGTGAAAAGTCAGAGTACTTGAAGGTTTTTGAACAAAGTTGACGTGTGGCTGCCGAAAACTGGTTACTGATTACTTAGCAGACTGAATGAACGCCGTGCAAGCAAACCTGTTTTGGGGGATAGCGTGCATAACCACCATGGAAGCAAACCCGAGGAGTGAAAAAGCTTGGCCAAAAGTTTCAATTGCAGGTGCACACCAAGGCGTCCCTTGGTGCTTCCCCTGGATGTGACAGGCCTGGCCCCCCTGCATATAACAAGAACTCCTTGGGACGGAGTGTGACACACACACACACAGAGCGCCGATATCGGCGCTCGAGAGGAAAATTTACTAACCACCCAAAAAGCCTTAGAAAGAAAGAACCAGAAAAGACAGAAAGAGAAACGAAAAGGGCAAAAGAGAAAGATAGGTATAGTTACGAGGCCCACTAGTTGCGAAACCTTCTAGTTACTGACGACTTAGCCGCATGAATTAAATACACTAGTTAGCGAGCGGGACATTAGTCTTAAACCGCCCGGGTAGATAGGAGTAGGACAGGGGAAACAGAAGGAAAGGCACCGACGCACAAGTGTGTCGAGTACCATTTCCTTCTGTTACCCTAGATAGCGGGTGGGATAAAGGAGTGAATTCGGGTGCAAGGTGGGGGGGTGCGTGGATGTGTGTGTGTGTGACACACATATATATATATATGTGACCGTAAGCCCGGCGGCGTGGAACTTCCGTCAACTCGGCAGCATTGAATCAGGAAAATCATTGGGTGAAAAACATCAGGAAACCATAATCCACGAACTCAAGACGCTAAACCAATTTGCGATCCACGATGAACTCAGCGCCCCAGTGACGGGGATCACACTCTGCACCCAGTGGGACGACAGAGCGGCACACACTTAGACAATTGGTTTGCAGTTAACTCAATTCCACGAGTAAAGGAAATCGTTCAACGGCAAGGTGAAGCGTCCGAAAACTTGAAGGTGTTTGAACAAAAGTTAACGCGTGGCTGCAGAACACTAGTTACTGAATGCTTAGCAGACCTAGGACCTAGGAAAGGAAAGAGTAAACCGAAATGCGAAAAGTCAGAGTACTTGAAGGTTTTTGAGCAAAAGTTGACGCGTGGCTGCCGAAAACTAGTTACTGATTACTTAGCAGACTGAATGAACTCCGTGCAAGGAAACCTGTTTTGGGGGATAGCGTGCATAACTACCATGGAAGCAAGCCCGAGGAGTGAAAAAGCTTGGCCAAAAGTTTCAATTGCAGGTGCACACCAAGGCGTCCCTTGGTGCTTCCCGTGTCACATCCTAGCTTCGTTGGGCCAGGTTGGATGTGACAGGCCTGGCCCCCTGCATATAAAAAGAGCTCCTTGGGACGGAGTGTGACACACGCACACACGTTTTGATTGCCTTTCAAAGCACACTTCTGCCACGCAAACTCAAATGCTTCGGCGTGGGTGTGTTGTTTGTGTAGTGTACGCGTGCAACCAGGACTGGAAATCGTTTTATGTCTCTCCGTGTCTTTGGAGCCATGGATGCAAAAGAAGACGACCAATGAATCACTCACGGACACCCTGTCTTCCGACTTGCTTGCTTAAATGCGCCATAAATCTTCTGAAAATCGCAACACCAATACAAACAAAACCACAACAGTCAAGTGCGCAAGCGACTAAAATTTCACGGGTTGGAGGCATTACTTAAATTTACTTGTAGGTCGGAGGCCAGCGCTAGTAGGTTTGACGCAATCGCTGTTAGGTTGGAGGCCATCGCTTGTAGGTTAGGGGTCATCGCTAGTAGGTTGGAGGTCATCGCTATTAGGTTGGAGGCCATCGCTAGCGTCGCTAGTATTGGAGTGAGGCCAGCGCTCATAGGTTGGAGGCATTACTTGTAGGTTGGAGGCCAGCGCTACTAGGTTGGAGGCCATTGCTTGTAGGTTGGAATCACTTGCCACTCTCATCCTTTTGGCGTCGCTCTCCCGATGCCTCTCCCGAAACATCCAAAATCACTTTTCTGCCCTACAAAGGATCAAGTCCTCAGGGTTCAGAACAACTGAGCGCTTAACCCCAAACATCTATGGCTAATAAGGTATGAGTTATGTGTCTTTCATGTTGCGACCAATCCCCTGAACCACAGCTCCGACAACTCTGGAAGCAACCAATAGCAGCCAAACACTCCTAGAGCTTTCTACTGAAAAATCAACAGAACCAATGGATGTGGCCTGTCCAAACAAAGGTTTTTCCTCGATGTTCCTGTCGAGACATATCCTATGACACAAGTCCTTCTCGCCACTTACAGACCGCTCCGCCCCTCCGCCTCAAAAGATGGGAGCTCATCATCCTCCACAAGCATGGGCGCCTCAGGGGCAGCCTAAGAGTGACAGAATGTTGCGAGCGTGTTCCACGGTCCAACATAACGGTTTGAGAACTGTTCTCTATTGAACTGCTCCCTCTGTGCTGGTCGAACAAAGAACACGTGGTTTTCCAACGCAACTGCTTGAACCTTTTTGGGAGGTGCAAAAGATTATTCTCTTCCGATCTTCAAGGAACAACAGAAGGTAAGATCGCCTTCAACGGAAGAAACTAGCGCATGCAAACACCAGGAGTTTCTTGAGGAAACAAATGCTAGCCAGGTTCAAAATCAACCCCTCGCCATGTAAATACTAGCTGTGCTAGCTACAGTAGTCTGAGTGTTTGACTTGCTTAGATGGCTCGTCTGGTTGCTGTGCGGCCTCTGGCTGGGAAGCCGGCGCCTCCAGCTGCTGTCAAGATTGTG